>CM037829.1:31360655-31960655 GCA_021234535.1 Stichopus chloronotus | reverse complement strand
GGGTATGATAGCGACGGTCTTCTACTTTTTATGACATGTACAATATCTGCATTCTGCTGACATCAGAGTGATATTGTACCAACATAACATTTCCAGCGAACAAGTTCACCCTACATAACCAGCCACCAGCATAACATTTTCATTATTTTTGTTAACTTTTCACTAAACTGTCAAACAATCTACAGTAACTTAAGCTGTTATCAAAGCACAGTGCAATTGTTTTGCACATTTGATCTCTTGGTGTAGGATTGTAGTAACCACAGACATATTTATGAAACTTCATGCAGCTTCAGTAAGCATGCATGTATATAGCTCATGGTTTAAATAGATATTTCACAAGATTTTTACTGGTAACAGAAGCTTCTCTCAGATTTTGGAAATTCTGCACGGGGTTTGGCAGGTTTACATCATATCGTTAACTCAAGTAAATGTTGGATAAAATAA
Organism: Stichopus chloronotus; assembly: GCA_021234535.1. Taxonomy (NCBI): domain Eukaryota; kingdom Metazoa; phylum Echinodermata; class Holothuroidea; order Aspidochirotida; family Stichopodidae; genus Stichopus; species Stichopus chloronotus. The sequence goes on along the minus strand of CM037829.1, from coordinate 31,960,211 downwards.
TAGCTTTCCAGATACAATTGCTACCAGATTCAGTCAAGCAACTAGCATATGGAACTTTAGACTTGCTAAAACAAGATTATTAGATTCATAGGGATTTTGAATTTGCAGCAGTTTGAAAATTCCGACATTTTATGTTAGATGTGCGAAGTTTTATACATCCATGTTACTTCAAGTATTAAAAATTGGACACAAGAGAGTGCTTTTGGTACTTTTAGAATCTGAGAACATCTGGAACTACTGTAGCTAGCAACAGATCACAAACCCTGATTCTAAACCATAACCTTGTGGACAACACTAAGCATATGGAAAACAAGTTGAAGTTTTTCTGCTCATTCTGATGCTCAAGGTCATTTTGATGGCCAAATTCTTAAATTGTGCCATGCTTGTAAAGTTGAATCAACCTTGGCCTGTGTGTTACACACCAACCAACAGCAACTTTGGCCTACTAAGCATACCTAGGTATGTCAGAGGGAAATGTGAATACTTTATTAATTAATGTAATCATGTCTTGTATTATGTCTATGTATTAGGTGTAACTTTATCCTGGGCCTGGCAAGTCACATTCGCAGCCAAAGCCATTCCTTTTGGGTGGATAGAACTCGGACTAGCAAGTGGGGAATTTTGGTGGAGCTTTGGCTCCATACGCACGTCCAACTCATACCAATTGGATGCAACGTCATTTCGCAAAAGTACTCCCAACACAACAGTGCATTCAGACATTTCGTGCATTGTACCTGTTCCAGCTTAATTACTTTCAACGACAAAAGCTGATGTCTCAAATAGCGTAACATTCGTTTCTTACCTTCATTGCAAACTTTCCGTGGCCAACAGATTCAGTTTTGTTCCCATAGCGTCCTAAATTCATGAAACTGCATCATCACTTCTGTGTCGAGGATTATGCAACAATTTTTTTTCTACTGCTTTCAATGCGTTACGAGATTTTACTACGAAAGCTCATTAGTGCCATAGTTACATAGATGTATTTTAGAGGGAGTTTAAAATGCATTAATGGGATTGAAAAGTGCACGATCGTAAAAGTTCCCTTTTTAATCCCACAATGCTTTGCGTGCTACTTATCTCGGCTATCTGCTGAGAGGTATACAGAAAAGAAATTAAAGTGATTGCGTGCGTAAGCGAAAAGTAAAAACTTTGACATTTCATCTCCAAAAGGTTGGTAAGGCTTTTAATTGCACCATTCAGACAATCTGGGAAAATAAATAGGTTTCAGTTGGTTAATTCTGCCATATGATTTCTAATTCTTCTAACGTAACGACAAAAAGTGTAAAATACGATAATGTAGTGGTTGACAGTTTTCATTCAAATCAACGGTGTGCTTCTTTGAACAAGCCAGCGAATGCATCTACTACGGTGGCTTAGTAGGGACATGCTCACATGCTGACAAGAAGTAAATTGTGGTTTTACGGCTATGGTTGGCCGCAGCGGACATAATTATCGATTTTCTTTTGACATTAAATCGATTAGATGAACCAAGTAGAATTCATTTTTAAATGCTGATAATAAATCAAGTTACTATCTACATTAAATCCATTTTAAGGTAGATATGGATATATATGTAATAGGTTATATACGTATAATATCTACCGTACATAATAAAAAATTATTAAAAATACAGTATATTATATTATGTAAATATTTAATGCAGACATAAATCGAATTATGGTCAGCATTTAAGACCGTAAAATCTCAATTTACTTCTCGTTACTTTTGTATTTAATTGAACTCTGATTAAACAAACAATAAATTGGTGCCGTAAATGCCTCACTACTTCACATTTTGTTCCTATCTATCTGAAAGGCGTAAAACTAAATTCCTGGTGTCGCGTGTAATGCGTCATTAAAATTTCGAGATAAAAAGTCAAAATGTAAAAATGTAGCTTTGTTTTTTCTTTGCATGTCCCTATTAAGCGACCGTAATCTACAAATAAATGCATCAACTTACTTTAATAACTCCAGATTAGAAATCTGTAATTATCAGCAGATTAGCCATCTCTAGGTCCAAGTTATAGCTAATTGTGCTGTTATTTGTGCTTCAAAATTTTGACATTTCAGGGAGCTTTTTTTCTTTGCATGTCCCCATTAAGACACCGTAATCTACAAATAAATACATCTACAAAAAAAAAAATGAAATAAAACTAATCTGTAATTACTTTAATAACTCCAGATTAGGAATAATTATTCCCAGATTAACCATCTTTAAGTGCAAATTATAGCTAATTGTGTTATTTGTGCGTTTTTAAAAAGAGCAGTCAAAGGACTGGTTATACTTTCTTTACATTTCATTTATAAAAAGCTGTCAAGCCTAGCATGCCTTGGTCTTTTTTATCCAAATGAATAAAAAAATCTCAAACGTTCCAAATGAAATGCTTTTGCATAAGAGGTTCGTCGTGGTCATTTGCATGGAAGGCCCGGCGAAAATATACCACAGGACCGGGCCCACTAGGATTTTAGCCATCAGTCTTCTAGTCTACCGTGATCAACACACTAATCGGTGAAGTGTCTCCGGAAAGAAACATGATAGGTGAAAGATAAACTATAAAGATTTTTTGTTATTCTAACAGCCTAGGCCTATATCCTGCTCTAATCTGTGTAATTACAGATTGCTACTTTGTAATCACTAATAACAGATTAATAATCTGGAGGAAATTACATGTCACTAATCTGTTATAGCACATTCTTTATTTGTAATAACACGTTGAAATTAAAGGGGCTCATTAAGTTGATATCGATAAGTTTGTGTTGATTTTGAAGGGTATAAACACATGACAATACTTATAATTAACATAATACTTCACATCCAATAGTTATAAGATCTTTTTGAATTTTGGACCCTTTCTTGTACTGGCTGCTTGTACTGGTCACAAAGTCAAAAAACAAATTAAATCGTTAATTACTCACTCATTTGATGGTCCTTTGTATGTGAAACATTGGAATTTTCTTAGTTTGACCGTTTGTCATTAGTATGTTAGGAAACTTGATCGGCGTAGAAAAATTAAATGGCTTTCACAAAGCAACTCAATGAGCCTGTTTAACCTGCAATAGCGGAATTTTAATGTGATTGCCATGACACCGAGATTAAATTTGTTTATTGCTCTAATGGGCTTCCGTACGTTACCAGTTATTTTTCGGAGACACATTTGGTTATGGAGAGGTGAGGCTTTGAATCAGAACAATACACTATACGAGAAATTTTCAGACACTGAGGCCCACCTCAGACTCGGCCCCAGGTTTTAACCATTTCCCACATTGACAACTATAGGAAGCAACAGAAATCTCATCAAAGAAAATATATATTGGCATAACATGTACATAAAATGATATGTTTTCTCCGGGACGGTTGGAGTTTCGCCGTACAAACAGGTGTATGCGGAAGACTTCAATCGTTATTTTGTTAGTTCAGCAGTATCGTCTTTGCACTCTGAGAGAATTCTCTGAGAATCTGAAAACTCTGAGAATTTGTATCCAGTAGCAGTGGTCGTCCTCCCGTGACCACTAATCACAACGTTATAGGCTCTCTAATTGCGTGTTTGCGTGTGACACATTTCTGGACTTATGTTTACTCACAACGATCCTCGATCAAACGCATCGAATAATTGATAGTATAGTAAATAATTGAAAGAATAGAAAAGCTGAAAACTAACTTCTTCGTGTGCCGTGGTGACGTCGTCGTTTTCGTTGTAGAATAGGCATACCTAGTTTCGCTGATCCTGAATGATCCTGATCCAGAATGAAATGAGATTGACTGGGTGTAAAAGTTTAGATAGCTTATTTGAAGTTGATTTTGATTATCATCAATTTATATTACGAACAATGATGCAAAGCCGCCACTGCCACTCTTACTGTTCCAGTCACACGACAAAGACAACTTAGTCACGTTACGCCCCCTTGGGATGGAGTAGTGATACAACTGGTGACAAAGACCCTTTGTCTCTCTGCGACCTCCATCCCACTGACCGCCGTTTGTCTCGAACTAGACATGGAAAGTTGCCCTACGGGGCATTTATGGCTATCTGATTACAACTGTAGTGGATTTGCACTGTCTCAATACCCTGCAATTGAAACACTTGTTTGGGTATGCCATACCAAAGTAGTTTGACCTCTACTTTTCTTCGTCTAAGTCTAAACCAAAGACTTAATTTTGAACGACAGAAGACTTGGATTGGTGAATAGTCACAGAGTCGAGTACAATTGACGCATGTTATAATGTGATGTAAGCTAAATTTTGAAACAAGGATTTGGGTTAACCTTGTAAACGAAAATAACAACGTTCGCTAGATATCAGAGTGCGTGACAACGTACAGTTACAATGTTTTTAAGTATTGAAAACTTCAAGTTCAGTGGATGTTTTGAAACTATATTTATTATAAATTAACCGACCAAAAATTCTGTTAATCAGCAGATTTCGTATCATTAATATTGTTTCCAAAGTTTTAGTGATCAGATAATGTTTTTTTTGTCTGAAATGGCACCCTCAGCTGAAAACAACATAGGCCTATGCCTATCATACAAAATCATTCATGATAGGCCTATGGCACATGATTCGTGTAGTATACTGAAAATACGTTCGCGTGGTCATGGCGTCATGCCATTTAGCAAGGATGTTGTTCAATGAAGATGAAGTGAAAAGTAAATAACGACAGATACTTTTCTTCTAATCATTGATCCTTCTCGCAAGAAGAATCGAATGGACGAGTTGAGCTTTTGTGTTTACAAGTTGTCTTGGACCCTAATCCTCATTCAATACGGGAGGACACTATACGAGAGGGGCATTATGCATTGTCAGTGAATAACCTTAGGCCATGAAAATCGATACCTCGCACTTATCATAGTAACTTGGGTACAACGTTTGTTGGTTTAACTATTAGCAAACAGTGGGCTTGAATTCTTGACGAATGTTTTACACGTTTGTATATACTTCGTGTTGCTGTGTCGCCGCCAAGTGTGAAACATACCAGTAAGTGATGAGTTTTATCATGAACAAATAAATCGCTGTTTGTTCGAGAAAAAAAAAACAAGATATTCATAGGGTTTGCCTTAGAGCCAAAGCCGGTGAAATTGTGTTTGTTGAAATTGAAGGACAAACAAGGAAAGATATATGCCATATTTTACCAGTATGCACAGAAGGTCAGAAGCTAATAACCATCATGGCTGACGTCATCTTTGTTGCTTGTAGTGATGAATCAGGTAAGAATATAATATACTTGAAATTGTGGCAACATTATAGTTGTTATTATATTTATTGTTGGATTAGTAGAATTGAATGTATCACGCAAGAAGGACAGGGTGTCCAAGCCTTTCTAGTTGATTAGTAAATTGAAACTCTTATCACACCGGAAAAAAATTCTAATAAAATTACCATTGAAAAAAACTTTCAGTTGTTGCCTTCTTTCCAACTAAATGACAGCCCCTGGTGAATCGCAGCTCTGCGTCGACAACGACGCATTTATCCCATTTATGCTATGCATATTGTTAGACACTCCAGCTGTTGGTATGGGGAAGTTTGAACATTATGGCCAATGTTTGTCTATGAAAAGTTCATTTCAAAACGTCAAGTATATATAAATGAAAATGGTTTGAAATGGCTTAAATAAGTCAGAAAACATGTTCCCGGAATTCCGCTTTAACTCGTATGGGACTAGGCCGCGAAAGTTGCCAGTAAACTCTGCTTGATATATTCGTTCATGTAAATATGCTGTTTTTCTTAAAAATTCATCCTGTACGTCTTAAGTCTACTGCAGATTACCAATAATGATTCAGTCTTGTAAATGTTATGGAGCCCTTATATGTCATCAAGCAGTCAACAATCCGTGTTCATGTTATAAACGGACGTGCTGGTTTGGAGCACGTAGAATTTGTGCGTTGGATTACACATTTAATCAATGAGGAACTAGTTCCCTGCCGACCCATCCCCCCCCCCCCCCCCCCCTCGACACACACCGACTCATAGAAGTACTGAATTGTCGCAGAAAGTGCAAGTAGGCTATGCATAGATTTCTATTCGGAGTGGGACACTTTTTCTAGAAATTGTGAATCCAATAGAGCTCACAAAAACACTGAAGCACACGCTGAAGCACACTTGGGTAAGTCCCAACAAAATGACCAAAATTTATTGGCGCGCTTTGCATGCGATGTAATTTCCCGTCGGAAATCATACTTTCGCTGCAAAAGAGCCCACTCAAATACTTTCAGGCCCCCCTATGTAGTATTCAGCAAAGGAAAAAACAACAATTTTTCTGACAAAAACAAAAAAAAGTTTGGGGTGTAATGCATGTGTTTAGTAAATGTGATTTTATATGTATACTTTTTACAAATATATTTCAAAATTTGAATTTGTATGGTCCCTACCGGACATTTGTTGTTGGTAAATGACGTTCCCCCCCCCCCCTCCCGACGGTTGCTTCACCTCTGCCTGTAATTTATTTTATTCCCCTAACCTCACACTTTGGGGACCTGGTGCACACCCTGCTTGTGAGATCGACATTTCTGCTAAAATGGGGTCCCGTGGTATCCCACGTAGTTAGAGACATTTTCTTCGTGAATTACTTCAGTGACTGTCAACTACTACATTGTTTGGAATGAATGATGGGAAGGCGTAGTAAACGGGGCCATGTGGCGCCTCTCTTAAAAATTTTGCATCCCTCCCCTAGAATTTTTGATTTTTTTTTTTAATTAATAAAAGAAATCGCAGACTTCATCCCGGCATGTATGATATATGTTCAGACATTATCACCAAATTGTAAACACCGGTGTTTCCATTTTTAAAAATATTCGTGGTTAGAGCCCCCAACCCCGCGCTTTTCCCCAGACATCAGCTGGGACAAAACGCAAACTCAGCAATATGTTACACATGCCGGGGAAGGGACCGTCCCCCCCCCCCATCTCCTTATTACCAAAATTGACTTGGAGTGTAATTGTGAGTCCACTGTTTTCACGTACTAGATCGAGGTGGCGTACTGTACGTGTGCATATGTAGGCTAGGTGTTAAATGGGTCTTCGATTGGCAAGCTGTTCCTCACTGACAATGACATCTGCCATAATATATCACGATCAAGAATCGTCTGTTTGTTTGGGCTCATTTCGACATTTACTGTGTGTCATCTTCGACCCCACCTGCTGTGTTCCTATGGTAACAACGCCACACTACGCGAAGAAATTTTAGTACCTCCTAATTCGTGGTATTTTCGACACACACAGTAGATGGTGTAGCCTGCTGTAGTAAACGCGTATCCTTCACCCTGCAGTCGCTATTGTATACATTGATTCAAAGTAGGATCTGGTTTTGGAGACATTTTCAGATTATTAAACGTCCTCATAGACACTTAAAGATACCTTTAATGTTTTGAGGCATGTGGTCAATATATACAGAGAGCGGCCTTGTGCGTTATCAAGTATTGGAAAAAGGAGAGGAATAGAAGTGGAATCCAAACAAGAAATGACTACAGTGTGCGGACTACCACGAAAACGTTTGACATACCGTCAGTTTACGAGAGGAGGATAAGCTTGACAGAGACGTAACTTCAGAAGTAGGATCACAAACACCTTACATTTCGTTTGCTGCAGATTTTAATGGACACAGTAACAGCGTCTGCATGCAAGAGAAAAAGTTTGTGTATGGAATCCTGTGGCTTGAAAAAATCTAAAACCGTAGTTTTCAAAGTTTTTCAGAAAAACTTTGCAGGCATAGCCTTTGCACTTGTGTAAACTTTTCCTCACCATTTGGTATGTCTTGGCTGTAAAGTTGTTGACTAATGGGATTTTCTTTGTAGCCTACTTCTGCAAAGCGCATTTGAATTGTACTGTGCTGCACAACTTTGATATATAGTAATAATGATAAACGTATAAAATGCACATTATTACAAAGAACCAAGGTGCTGTGAGTGGCAACTAAGTTGCGAACCTAACAGAGAACAAAAAAAAAAAAAAAAACTGCAAAACTTCAAAGCGAGTTAAACGAAAGCTAGAGTAGTTTTCGATATGCCATAGTCTTAGCCAAGTAGTACGGTATATCAACAACAATAATAGTAATAATAAACTATTAGTATTTGCTATAATATTCCCTCGCAGTGTAACTTTATAAGTTTGAGAGATACTGTCAACATTTACTGTCAGTCGAGTCAACTCACCCACAGACACGATTAGAAATGGCAACAAAATAATGTCCATGATATAGGTTATTCCTCCGGTGACATCATCTCGTTCCAATAAAGTGATACTAAAATGTACAGGGGAGTATTCGACGAGCGTGTGTTGTCAAACAGAGAGTATCTAGTTCTCCTACCAACATACGTTCGTCCGTTCAACCCTAGTTACACGGATTTCGGTGGTTGCTTAGGAGTAGAATATTGCAATCTCCCTCCCGCAGCCATCCGCTATATTGACATTTCCACGATCCCATCGTTTCTCTTTTCTTCTTATTTTCTCATCTCGCCAGTGCTTGCTATTTCCCTTCTTCTTTCCTACTTTTCGTTTACTCCTCTCCAAACTGTTTTCAAGTTTGTTTTTATATCGCGACCCCCCCCCCCCCCATCCCTCCTCCTACCTTATTGGTCACTCCAGCAGTTAGGAAGTCTATGCTGTAAGGCTGTCATGTATAAGGACAAAGTGGCATGCATCTAGCAAAGAGTTAGCTTCATTCAGAAGTTATAGAGGGAAACCTGTATGACAATCCGTGTTATTGTGTGTATATCTATTACCGTTTTCGAGATACTGCGTTTCAATTTTAATCTAAATGCAGAAGTGATGATGTAGAACGTTGCAAATGTTCTTTTGTTATTTTCTTTTGCCATTTACTTGTACATTGAGTGAGTGATTCCAATAATTTGGTAGAAGAAAACATATACTTCCAACCCTCAGGGCAGAAAGAATCTCAACTGCCTTTCAAATAAAGATTAAGTCAACAAAGGATAAGATAAGGCATATCACGTGAGCCCTCCACCACGTCACTGATTTGCATATTTGGTTTACGTCTATGCATGATGCAATTCTGAAACAGAAATCTGCTGGTAGAATGTTCAATATATCATGGATTGTGATGGTAATTGTGGCTGTTTTCAACATTTTCAATGTCTAATTCGATCAATACTCAAAATGTGCTTTTCACGTCACATATATATTTTGAATGTCAGGGTCGTGTACCTGGGACCCCGGTGGTCTGAGTGTTGATTACATATCGTGTACAGTTCAATTGCACGATGCTCAGTCGTACGACGTTGTAATAACATACACTTTGTGCCCCACCTTGAACATTTACATTTTAAACTTTCATTTTTCTTTATGATTTTTTGAATTCAGATAATGCCACACTAAGTTGCAATGAATCATCATAGTCTGGAAGCGAGGCGGTGATTGTTATTCACCTTGAATGAGATGACAGCCGAATTACAACCTAAAGCAATGAGGAGGAAGACAAATAGCGCCCCAGCTCGGTTTTCTTCCAGGGAAGACGTCTGGAAAGAAATCAGCGATTGGGCGAAACCAACAGGAAGCGGTACAAACAATGCGATTGGATCACAGCTCAAAGACAACGTTACAGAACAAAGATTGCTAGAGTCGAGACTAATGGACCTATCGAAAGAAAGATACAAGTTTATCGTGCAGGTCGCCTGGCAGAGGAAAGCTTTTGTCGATAAACAGAAGACCAAAGCCGGACAAATGAAAGAACTTTTGGTAGGAATAGAGGCAGCTCAGGTTCAAACCAATAAGGAAAACGTATCCAACCAACTTAACGCCAAAAATAAGGAATATTCCGCAGTGAGGCTCAAAGAATACGCAGACAGACGGAAACGCGGGAACAGCGCCAAGAATTTCCTGGAACAAATGAAACCGATTTGTATCGAGCCCGTGTTCCGGACGCAGTCGTCATTTTCATCCCACCAATCAGCGGGCAGAAAATATGGACTTGACTCCAAACAAACAGTCTTCCCTAATATCGTAAGCGCCTCAAGACAAGCCAGTCAGAGGACTGAATCGGTCAGCCCCCGTTTGCAGTCCAGACATAGCGTCCCTGCTGATATGGGTAGCCGGGTAGCCGCGTCGAGAACAACAGCTGGTAACAGACCAACGTGTTTCTCAGCGGGAACGCTCCCACGATACCTGCAGTTTAGGTCGGTCTACGACAGACGATTTTCAAATTTACAACGTTCTCTTTGTAACACTTATTTAGATGTTGATGATGTTAAGCCTACGCCTTTATTACTGAGTGAGTTAACCCGGGGGACAACGCTCTCTAATGCGCCAACTTCTTCTAATGCACCAACTTAATGTTCACACTTGAGGGACAGATGATACATACGTTGATTTTAATATGAGAACTTAAAACACTACATGCTTAAGATTTTGTGCCTATAATTCATGATCAATCTTTATCCTGTATCAGGCCTGTCTGCCGCCAAAGAAAGGATATTCGGCTCGTTTTCCTTAATTTCGTACAAATAATCGTTGATTTACTTACTTTAATAAAACAATCGCGTGGCGTTCGACCATACTAACTTACAAACATTGTTAAATGCAGTATATGGTTAAATATTTCTCTGTCTCGGTTTTTATATCAGCCCAAATACAACAGGGGCCGACTGCGATTACCATCAACTTGCTTTGCCAAAGCAAAGCATTCAAGACATAGTATATATATATTTTTTCTCACCATGGGAAAAGAAATGTCAGCTAATGTTAATGATTCAATTCCCACAAAGCACCAGGGGTATAATAATGTAGCGACATTTTTCTACATGTGACCATGTATGGCACTTTCTGCACATGTAAGCATGATTACTATTCTTGTGTATTACCAGATGCCTGTAAACATCGATCTTCATATTATATAGGATACAAATTACACGTCACTGCGTCACATGACCATTCTCGACATCATTGCATATGCTAACTTTGAAAGTTGCCATTTTAAAGGGATGACGTGTCCACATCGAGAGAATTGATATAGATGATACATTTGAAGAGATGAGGTATCAAACTTGAAGGCGTTTCTCCAAATCTTATAATTTTGAAGTTATAAGGCCTCATGCAGCGTTGACAATTTTTTTTTTGAATTGGTGAATTAAAAAAAGCTGATCTTCCTTTAAAACGTGCAAACTTCTCACCTCTCTCTCTCTCTCTCTTTCCTTTCTTTTTCACAAAGAAACGATATTTTGCCCGATTCTCTAAAAGAAGCTGCGAAAAGCTAAGGGGAGATATCACACCACTGACACGCTAATTTTGAACTGAATGTGAAAAAGAAATTTGACTTTAAATGATGTCCAATCGTTGCACCAGATTACATCTGAGTTTACTTAATTATTTAAATTCCTCCACTTTTAATCTCAAACTTCTGACTTTATGATTTTTAATTTTAATCTCAAAATTTTGACTCAAAATGTTGACTCAAAATTTTGGATTTAAAAGAAAAAATTTTAGTGTTAAAAGTCAGAATTTTTACTTTTCAGTAATAATCTTTTTCTTTGCATGTCCGTATTGAGCCACCGTAAAATTTGGAGGACAGCTTGCAATAAATATTTAGAACTGTTGATTGATAAAAAGCTTTCTTTTAAAATCATCTTGATGATATTTGTAATAACCTCGTTAAATATAATGGCATTATGTATCGTCTTACAACTTCACCTCCCCCTATCGTTGCTATTCAAATGGATTATTCTCCAGTGATAATAATAGCTTCCTGTTCTGTTATAAAACCGTTACAAGTCCTTGAAAACAAAATTGCAGAAGGCGTTACCTTTTCACCAAGGGGAATATCCTAAAGATAAACTTCACAGTAATTTGGGAATTCGTATTACTAAGGTCTGTGATATTCACATCCTTAAGATCATATGTGCCTTCACGACAAATGTGTTTGACATGTTTTTTCCTTAATCCATTTCTTCTTGTTACTTGTATTTTGTTTTTGTAGCATTGGTTCTCATTTTCCTTCAAGGTCACTAGTTAGCTGTTTCCCTATAGTTCTTGAAAAGTAAGAATCTGTCGATTGAAACAGGATGTGACTGGGTATACCGTACTTGTGTGTATGTTGAATATTATTGTGAGAAGATTTCTCCACAAAATATGGTTATTACTACAGTACGTACATCACGTCAGGAGGGTAGCCCCCCACATTCTTTCCTCGAAGAGTAAACAGTCACTTCCGGTAATAGGAGCCATGTTTAGCTCAAAATGAGAAAATAAACCTAAGAAAGATTAAAAATGAAATCAAGAGATTACCGAGGTCCATCGTGACACCCGACAGGAAGACCATGCCGACAACAGCAAGCGATATGCATGCGAATTGGCAAGTAATTTCTTTGACGTCATCTTTTTGTATGCAAATGCTCGCGTGGTATGTAGGTATTAGGTATTGAAATCAACAGTCACATTTTTTTTAGCTGTGACAGAGGGGACAGAAATTGGGGAGGATCGCGGCCCTGTGGGTTTCAATGATTTAGACTTGCCAATGTTTTTAATACTGTGTACCAATGTATCACATTGATCATTTCCCAGGAAAGTTTAAAAAAATGAATACTTCACCAAACAAGATGAAGCATTGTTATACTTACGAAGCAGGGACTCATAAAGAGAGGAATATATTTAGTCCATATCTGGCATCAAATGTAGTCTCATCTGACACGTAGCTTACCCTCCGTAAGCAACTTTCCTAATCGGAAGGGGATACTATTTTGGGTCTGAACCCGGCCACGCGGTCTGAGAGCAAAATTTTTAAACGTGGAGAGTGACAATGCTTTCGATTAGACCTTTCCCATAAGACGGCCATCACTAAACACCCAATCATCAACATTCTTGCAATCTTACAAATTTTATCAAAAGGGCATAGCCGGGTCCTACCATGACAGATAAAAGTAATTTCCTCCACAAAAAGAAACAATCTGCAGAGAACATGTCAGAGTAACGGAAATGATAGCGCCATTTTGCATATAGACCTCAATCTGAAATCAAAATTTTCCAAAGGGAGGGGGAGTTTGTTGTACGATCCGCCCCTACCGAAGATGGCGATCCGCTTTGATAGTTTTGCCGGCATCCCCCACCTTGACCACACCCCCTTAAATTGAAGAGCATTGGGTATCTCTATTGTACAGCACCCCTAAAAAAGTCCATTTTCTCCCCTTCTACTTGAAACTGCTAGCTCCACCCTGGTCCCCCCTCGATGTGGGGGGGGGGGGCTGAGCTCGTAAAAGTTTCCCGCCCCTTCATTGGATCGGCACCTGATATGAGAACTACATTCTACTTTATGGTTGTGCTCTCCTGACTTCTAAAGTGTTCGAACGCTCGAACTAATACATTTTCACAGAGAGAATCGTAATTTTGTTAATTAAAGGTGATTTTCATATTTGTCTAGTAGCTAGAACGGGGATCTTGGGGACCGACAACATCGTTGTTGTTCAACTTGTCATGTATTCAAGTTATATAGTGAGAGTGTACACCCCCACATGTGACTTGGTAACTGCTGTTATTGGTTGCTAGCTTCAGCTAGGCACATTTCGGTACAAGAAAATGTCAGGCTTGTGGACGTGTGTTGTGTGGTCCTGCGAAAACTCTTGTTGCTGAAAATCAAGAAAATCTCGGTTGGATCCGTAACTGAATTTGTAGTTCAGATATAAGCCCAGGTTTGTATGTTTGTTTGTGGAGAAGGTGTCATCCGAGTCCTCTATCGGTTTTCAAGCACTAAAGACTCAAAGGCTTTAAGTTCCATGACCCTACGGTAGGCCTAAGTTAGCCGCCTAACCTGTGGTGTGTGAGGTCCTACGTTGCTGACTGTAGGCCTACAGTTCACTGAAGTTTAGGCTAGTAATATTGGACTGAAATAAGGGATTGCAACAACCTTCAGAAACCAGTTCACAGGCCTTAGCAAGTCAAAGGAGCAAGTCAAATGACTAACTTGTACGCTGGCAGTTTTATGTACAGTGACATTTTGTTTTAGCCCTAGGCTAGGCCAGTACCAGGGGAGGCTGCGGATGGGCCGGGTGTGGGTAGGGGTGTTGAGTCACCCTAGCCTAGTGGGTAGTTGAAAAGGACTCTGTGCTATGTATGTTTTGTTGTGCTGCACAACTACTCCAGACTGGAAAGGTTGCCTTGCGCGCAAGTTCTGGCCCGCGCAGTGTCCTCCTTGAATTCAGCATCTGGCTGGGCAAGAGCCTACTAGCTGCTTGATCTGGCGGCGCATGTGGGAGAAAGTAGTCATGGCAGCGCATCGGGCTGGCCGCTGTTGAAAGTACCGTCTCGAAATCCTTTGAATTCATTCGTAGCTTATTCAATTTGAGTGGTTGAGCAACTTGAGCCCGCCAAAACTGTGTACGGTAAAGGTACTGCTCCTTCAGCAGCTTTGGATCATCGTTCAGTTCAACTGCGCATATTTCTGTGAAACTGAGCTTTGGCCCCGCAAGAGCTAAAAATTTGCAGTCACTTGCCCGCACGGGATGAAAACTTTCCAGTCTGGCAACTACTTTGAATTGAAGTTGGTTCTTTGTCTGTCATTCACTACAGACTGTATGGATGATGTACTGTAATTGTCAGAAATTTAATTAGTGCAGAAGTAACATAAAAATTCAGTCATGGAATGTAAAAAAATTTATATTTTGAATTTCAAACTTGACGTCATCCACAATTCATTATTTTATAATATGAAGAAGCTCAGGCTGAAATTCTGTTATTTTCTTATATTGTAGGGATGAGATGAATCCTATTTTTAGGGCCGCAGCAAATGGTCTGAGCAGATCACGTAGTGAAGGCCAAATCAGATTGGAAAAACAAAGAGAGATGCAAAAGGAAAAACGCAGACAGGAGAAGGAAAAGAGACGCATAGTAAGTACCCTCCTGGCAAGTTCTCTGCTAGTACATATCTTGGCAGTTAGACTACCCTGCTAAGTAAGTACCTTTCTGGAAAGTCTCTTGCTAGTAAAATAAATTTGTTTGCAAGTTGCTACCTGTCAAGCAAGTACGAGCATGCAGGTAATCATCTTTACAGGTAAGATAAACCTGCTATTATCCTGCTTTTAGTTGCCAGTACCCTACCTTACATTAAATTAACACCCTAGCTACTAGTAAGTACCCTGCCTGTAGTATGCACTCTGCTACTGTAGTTATTGTAAAATACCTGCTAATGAGTAGCCTGCTTGTGAGTACCCTGCTAGTAAGTACCCTGCTGTGTGCGCATTCAAATTCATAACCACTGGATTATGAGTCTGTCAAAGCCATAGCCACTAGGCTACCGCACTCGCAATAAACCATTGTTTCACTTCTTCATGGAAACTAGACAACATCTTGTCAACACTGCAGTTAGGTGATGACCACTGAAAGACCCCCCTCCCCCAATATGTCCAGACTGCAGAACTACTGTAGTTGGAATTATATTATGTAATAAACTTTGTAACACTATATAATGCACATGTTTGTAATATTAATGTAGAAAAGTGATCAATTACAGGGATGAAATTTAGCGGTCGTCCGTTCGTCCGAGACGACCAAAATTTCTGTAGGACGACCAAAGTTACTACCTCAGGTTGTCCTTTGGACGACCAAATTTTACCCCTGGTCATTTATATTATGACACAATGCTTACAACTCAACACTGAGATGCAACCAAAATATTTAACATGCACGAACTCCATTCCAAAACATCTGTTTTCTTGCACAAAAAACCGCCAAAACAACCTGAAATCCACAGTACGTGGAAAGCCAAACAAACAGCCTCAGTGTACGATCATGTTTCAACTGATTTTACCGTACCAGACATGCACATACTGTACACAGCAAGTGCCAGATAGATGAATCGCAGTCGAAGAATTCCGCCATATGTGGCCATATTTTGATTTGAAACAAACATTATAATATACAGAGATTTTCTTCTACATGATATATACTTTACAGCATCAGTGATTCTAGATAATGACATTTTTTGTTATCGAAGTGAAAAGGTGGAATTTTACCAGCCTCCTTCTGGAAACCCCCCCCCCCCCCCTTCCATTTGGAGAAACCCTGAGCATTACTTTTAAGTTACAAGTCAGTGTGTAATTTAGCTGTGGAAAGTTTCAACCTGTATAAGAAAGACAAATAAAAACATGGTCTTGACTATTTGGTCTTGACCATTTTCAGTTGCTTAAGGATCATCCCTGAATTACATTACTAACAGGTATTAATTATTGTTAAAAAATGTGTCCATCTTTTTGTCAAGCACTATGAGTTGATGTGAAAATCACCGGGGTAGATTTAGAAACAGGGCTGCAAAATGAATGATTCACCGCACTACACATGCTTCTTTGCATCAGTCATTTTGTGACTGCAAAAGGGCATTTCCAGCTTTCATTGACCATACCCTTTTACAGCTGCATGAAATAAATGCTGTTTTAGTGACCCAAATTTGAGGGAACTCCAAAATGCTGAGATATTTGTATAAAGATGCCATTCAACCTTTCTTGTAACATAATCCTTGATCATCATATTTTTATTCACTTGCTGCTCTTGCTCTGCTCTAAAGAATTACCTTGAAATACCAAAAAGAAGGGTAAACCGGTCATGTATTCATAGGATGGGTCTTGTGCTTCTATTCCTTTTTCTAGGATGCCTTGGAAAGAGAGAAGAAGTGGATGGCCTTGGGAAAAGTCCCTGATAAGAAAGAGGAAGGGTCTTCACATGAACCTGAGGTCAGTCACAGTTTGAGTTTCTATTTCTTCCATGTTACTGATGTCACATTGCTGCCATGTGTGAGTTTTGACAGATTGAAGAGCAAACTGAATTAGACCTTCTTATAAGACCATTTCAGAAATATCTGTACATAACCAAATTTATGCCATTACCGAACAAATTTTTTTTTTTCATCCAGTATGGGCGAAATAGTATTCAAATAATGTGCCGCTACCACATCACTCACATATGAACATGGTTGTAGAATAGAAATCAGTGACAAGCAAACAGATGGACCTGATATGAGTAGATCAGTCTTTGTCAGGTATCCATTATTAAGTTTTCTCTTTGCTTCCATTTCTCAACACAACAACTGCACTCCCATCTACCCAGCCAAAACTGTTGGTACAGCACAGCCCCTAATACTGCCTGGCTCACCGTACCTTGAGGGAGGCCTGTCTCCTACCCATTTTGCCATCCCTGTGTGCTTAAAGTGTGGATTTTTGTGAGAATTTGCATCAGTCATATCCACGCAAATTACAGCAATTGCAATTCTAGTATTTGTGTAGCAAAGTGCAAGGTTTTCATAACAGCTGTCATTGGTAGCTTGATCAACTTCAGTTAGGATGAATGATGAGATAATTGCAGGGGTCAAAGTCATTAATTTGATATCAAACCGACGGATGATGTTGCCACACAGGCTGTCCTGTGGTGATAGCCAAGGTCCAATTCCTTTGTGAAGGCATCATCATCATCGGTCTCAAATCAAATTAAGGAGCGAGCAACCTCTCATGTATCCCCCATTCGTAAAAGAGCATGAGCAATTTACTAAAAGTCTATTTTGTGATGAAATTCTAAAGTTCCATTTCTTGGCTAGATAGTGACTTTATAAATTACACATGGATCGATGTCTCCAATCCACTGGTTGGTTTGCATAGTAAGATGATTTAACAAACCAAACCGACTGACATCACTGTACAATTAATGTTAATTTTATATTCGTAAATGCCTGTGATGAATTCCTGCAACATGATTGGCTCAAAGCCATTAGAACTGGTCCCAAATGGGATTAGAACTGCTCAGAGTTTCAGCAAGGATAACAGCAGTATGATCATTCGCTATAGTAGCTGTACATATTGCATTCCTTGCATGTAGCAGGAGCTAGTGATGTTGCAATATGAAAGTTTGGTAATTAATATCACAAGTACTTTCCTTAATTTGCCAAATGATATCATGATATCATAGTGGTAAGTTGGGGGCAAAGCACACCTGAATAAATATACTGTATGTAAAATTATGGATTGTGTACATTAGGTACAGTATATCATGTGTTTCACTTAAGTGTAACCTGCAAACATGCTACTTTATTTTTTATATTAATCAAACTAGTTACATTCTACCGTAAGGTCAGATTTCTTATTTCCTTATACTATTTGATGTATTAAGTAGTATATGTGATCCAGATCTGTTCTAACAAACATTGACTTTTTTCTCTTAAGTGCACAGATGATATCTTTTGGGTCATTCCACAAACATTATCAGGAGCAAAGTACCATAATGATGTCTTTTGCATTATCGCAACAACAGTGGGAATAGGTTTCATGTTTACTAATGTTGCAAATGCAGGGCTGGTACGAAGAATTGACGTTGATCTTTTGTGACTGGCAAGGTAAATTTATGTCAGATATCAGTTATCTGTCCTTTTATGTGTTGATGGATTCGACCCATATTCATAACGGGAGAGTGAAACTTGAGAAAGATAACTACTGTGTCATCTTCTTTTCCAACTTGTTATGTAGTTTCCCATGTGGGAGGTTTCGTTTGTCTCTCTTTCTCTCTCTAGGATTCATTTTGGTAGAGACTAATGACTGCTTAGGTCAAAAGAAGTCAAATTGTTTAAAAAAAAATTGAACTTTACATTGTTTCCACAATTTGACCTCTTTTAACCTAAATAACTGTTAGTGTCTCTCCACAAAACAATCCTAGAGAACAAGAGAGACTGCTATAAGAGACCACCTACTGTAACATGGCATGGTGAATAAAGATGATGGAAACTGGCTCATGTAGAGTAAGGAGATTTTGTTGGATATCATAGGTCATATATGAAGTCAGCTATGGTCAGCTAAGTGTTACAACATTAAAAAAATGTCTCAATGAATTAAAGTTGCCTACAGGTAAATGAACATCAAAGTTGGTTTTTAAGAAACACCTTTTAAAATAGATGACCCTTACTGTCTTTCATGTTGGTCAGTTGAGGCCAACAGGTTGCTTTTTGAAAACTTTCTACACCCTCTGCCGTTATTTCCATCACGGACAGCTGTCTGAAATTCAAATGCTGTTCAAACATTGCCCTGAGTGTTATTGATTCCTGCTGTTTTGAAAGTCAATGTTCACCCATCATGCATGTTCATGACATTTGCGAGTCTGAACCCGTCAGCTCGTAGACCCGATTTTGACAGGTGACATCAATTGTGATGAAATTGGTTCTCATTTTGAAAGTTCCAGTGATCCTGGCTCAGTCATCAGTTTTGATTTTGAAAGATGTCAGTAATTCTGAAGATTTTCTGTAGAGAAAGATTAATTCTAGAAATCAAATATCACCATTTTTCAATAGTACAGTTTATCAGTGGAAGGACAGTGCTTTCACTACAGCTGCTTGGTACAGCTTCACGATGTTTGTCCGTTTAATTTCTGCACTCGGTAAATAAGTATCGTCTCACGTTTTAAGTAGCTCTGACTTTTCACTTGTTAATTCACCTTCGACATTTGTTTTGCCACAGTCCTCACGACCTTAACTATTACTGTTCGTTTGTCCCTCCTTTGTATTCCACAAGGACTTTAAATGGACCGTGTTAATGAAATTATATTCAATCTTATCCTGGTTGTTTGGGCTCATTAGCAATGAAGGGTTTTATTTTTTTTTCTTTGTTGCAAAGTTTGAACAAACTCAGAATTTCTTTAGGGGATAGATACAGGCTGTCATTGTTGTTGCTATCGATCAGTGTAGAAGTTAAACTTGGTTGAAGTTCAGCTTTACATAGGTCTGTATTCACATGCCATTCAGTTTTAGTAGATTGTATCTGTTCAGTAAACCAAATACAGTATTCACAGTTGTTTCTCACACGGTAACGAATAACAAAATCTCCCTCATTTGGGGCCTCAGTAATAGTATTAACCTTTGCATTCATTGTGTGTGTGTGTGTGTGTGCATACATATTCATGTAACACTCTCCTTGTAAACACTGTAATTTGAAGAGGGAATCTTGGCTAGAACTCATATATTTGGTATGTAGTAGTACTGCAATCAGTGAGTAGTGCACCCAGGCAAATGGTAAAGTTTAAGTGGTACCAAGTTTGGGCAATCTATTAAATTTACTTCACTCCTCACTTACCTGTCTCAACACAACAAATGCACTTCTGTCATGCCAAAAGTACTGGTATTAAACCTTTAACAGTGCCTCGGCACCATCCGGACTAATACCAGACTAGCACCTCCTCCCCATTCTGCCATCCCAATGTGCCAGGAGTGGTACCAAACTATTAAAATTGACATAGTGGGCCAATTCGGGGGAGTTTTGAGACAAAGTAGTCAGAAGTTAACCTTTGGGAGGGATTGCAATCAGCATACAAAGGACCATTACAAGTGGAGCAGGGTTAGTGGTGCTGTATGAGTGGTGTAGTGTCAGTGGTGCTGTGTCAGTTACTCAGTGAAGCAGTGTTAGTGGTGCAGTACTAGTAGTGCAGTGTTAGTGGTGCAATGTCAGTGGTGCAGTGTCGGTGGTGTAGTGTCTGTGGTGTAGTACCAGTGGTGCAGTGTCAGTGATGTAGTGTCAGTGGTGCAGTGTTGGTGGTGTAGTGTCCGTGGTGCAGTATAAGTGGTGCAGTATCAGTAGTGCAGTGTGGGTGGTCCAGTGTCGGTGAGGCAGTGTCGGTGGTGCAGTGTCGGTGGTGCAGTATCAGTGATGCACTCATATGCAGTTCGGTGGTGCAGTGTCAGCGGTACATGTACAGTGTTAGAGATGCAGTATTAGTGGTGCATTGTCAGTGGTACAAGGTTAGAGATGCAATATTCGTGTTGTACAGTACTCTAGAGTAGGTGGCAAGTAAGAGACAACAAACGAAGACAAGCACTGATACAAGCAGAATGAAGCAGAATCAAATGGGTTACCTGCATTATGAATAATAATTACATGTTCGTACAGTATTGGTGGTATTCAAGGCTATCTGTTACATTGATATTCATGCAATATACATTTCAACTTTTCATCATACGAAACCAATGAAACTTTGCATACTGTATCTTTGTTAAAGTGTCACTGTTTAAGCTGTATCACTGTAACACTGTTAAAGCATCCATAGCAATGGTACCATACTACTGTAAGTAAATTTTTTCTTTGTCTCTAAAACATGGTTTTATTTTGCCGTAAGTGGTTTGCCAACCATTCTTATTTTGCATTTGTTGTATGTGTTTGTGTGGGTGTTTGTGTGTGTGTTTGTGTGTGTGTGTGTTTAAAACTTTAAATGAGTTCATGGAGATACTACTGATAAGTTTTTGAGCATTTTGAAGGGTACGTTTACATGTTAATGTTTATAGTCAGCATTTATAGTCTAATACCAAATACAGAAGTAGAATTTTTGACCATGACTTGAACTGTCTGTGTGCATTGTGTAAAGTGTCTGGCCACAAATTTTCAAAAATCAAATTGAATTGTTATTCCTTAATAACTCAGTACTGTACCTTTGTATGTAATACATACACTCTTAGTTTGACCACTTGTCATGAGTACATAACTGAAACTTTACAAGATTTAGGAGAAATTGAGTGAATTCCAAGAAACAACTCAATGTTCCTCTTTAAATTAATGTATGCTGTAATCCTTTGTTCGTGTTCCAAACGTACCATTGTAGCCTAGTGTGCTTGGTGTAAGCCTAAAGGAGACGGAAAGTCAGGACACTTGACACAGTTAAATGAGGGACTAACATTTGGTGAACACCATCACCAAATTTCATTCAAATATGTTGTTTACTTTCCAAGATATTGCAATTTGAATGTTCATAAAAAAGTAATCAGGGAGCTGCCATTTTAAGATTGTGATGACATCACTGGACCAAGTGTGATTGGAAAAGCTTTTGTTTTTCTTTATGTTTTGCTGTCAATATATTTTTAACAGGCGTGCATAGATTAAAATCAGAGTATTACTGAATTGATTATTGCATGATACACCTCAGTAGTTCAGCACAAAATACACAAGTGTGTGTGGATTTGTAGTAATTTTAGGTAAAGAAAACAAAGAAATACATTAAAATTCCTGCTAGCTGTGGTTATGTGACATCATTATTCGACTTACTCAAGTCGATTTACATTCAACTTGGGCAAAAATGGCAGCATCCTTCTCTGAATTTCAAAAGTGTGTAACTTGGACAGGAAACAATATTTCTGAATGAAACTTTGGGAAGTTGTTTGTCAAACACTTCTGCTTCATTTTGATAAACATGTTCCCAGGGTTTCCTTCTCCTTTAAATTTTTAATTTTTATGTCTGTCTTTTTTGCCATGTACAGGCATCATATTTCAATAATTCCTAGTTCTTTTTAATACTGGTGTCAAGTACGGTGGGTGTCAAGAAATATCAAGTGGAAAGAGAAAAAATGGGAAAGCCCATGAGGCAAGTGTACAGTGCTTTGTTCTACTGTATGCCAACTGATGAGGAAAAATTTTTTGCTTGGATAATTTAGGATACATACTGTGCATGTGAAGTATCAATATGTCAGTGAATTACCCATAGTCATTGAAATTAAAGTACTGTGATTCGTCCGGTCATCCTAGGGACAACTTACATCCAAAATGTGGTTGCCCTTTCCAAAATTTGGTTGTCTTGTCCAAAAGAATGCCTTGAATGCAATTCATGCACTTAAAGTTTTTGACATTTGTTTTCTATCATTTCAGCACATTTGTATTGTGTTGCTTGCAATGCAAATTCATCACGAAATTTCAGTGCGTTATTTCAGATACTCTGAACAATTTAATCTGAAGTCGGTTTCCAGCTCTAAATGGAAAAAGATTTGGTTGTCTGAAGATCATCATTGTACAGAAAATATATTTGGTTTTCCTGTAGAAATTTTAATCATTTATGATGCTGGGACCTCTGCTGAACTTCGCCTCCTATTTAGTACTGTACAACTGTTTGGTTTACAGTATGTGAATGAGTTTAATTAATCAGTTAAATCATTTACCTCCCAAAGTCAAAGAGAGGGAAGACTCATCAGGGTGACATTCTTCAATCAGAGAGGTGCTGTTTAGAAGTCCGGAGATGTGTCAGAAACTCGTTCCTTCGTGCCAAACTACAGTAATCGCCACAAAGGTAGTCTGTTTTGTTCACCTGTAGTTTACAGATTCAATGGACTTGAAAGGACGCGTGGCATGAAAATGATGTTTTTGGGTATTGGGTGCAATAAGTGTTGAAAATGTTAAAAATTGTCACAGCTTCTATCAATATCTATCAAAGATTGACAAATTTACAGGCAGATTATTGTCTCACAGCTATATCATGAATAAACATTGGCTAAGTATGCAAATTTGTGACGTCAAGAGATGGACTCTGTGAAATGTCGTATGCTAATCATTTGTTTATGTAATCTTTATTTCAAACATTTGAGACTTTTACATGCCCAGAGGGGTTTATTTTGAAAGGAAGTATTTTCTTCTTCAAAAATATCAATATTACTTACCAATGTGAAAGTCAGGAATTAGGAGGCAAAAATATGTTGGCTTACTGTAACAAAAGAAATACTGACACTGTGCAACACTCCACATCATCCGCTTTGCATTTTTATTTTTCAAACTTTGAAAATTCATTTCTCAAAAGCAGTAATAGATAGAAACAAATTTCCAACGGATTTTCACTCAGGAGTTTTACTAAATGCAACTTCTACATGAAGGCTGCTCTTTTTTAGAAGCATGTCACACAACCTTTAAAGGTGATAGGAACTCACATTAACGGTTCATGTTGTCTGCTACATTTTAAATTACTGATGGGAAACTTTTGACATGGTAATGGTTATGACAATGACAGACCCTAATCTAGTTTTCATTTTTTGACACATTCTGTTGCCAGTCACAGTTGACCAGTTTGGTGTCATTTTAAACATGCTGAACATGGGCACACCCTCTGCAACTTGGGACATTTTGGAATGTTACAGTAAATTATATAGCCTTATGACCATTGTAATACTGTAGTTGCATATGGCAAAAGGCTTTAAAGGAGAATAGAGAGTTGCACAGTAAAAAAGGTCATGCATAACTTTTTGCTCTTCTTTTTCCGAATTGGGTAGACGCATATCTACAGCACTTGACAGATTTGTGGTAAAAAATGATCTGCCCGTGACAAATTTTGTTAGAAAGTGCCCCACTAGAGAGAAAAAACCATTAATGTTTGAATTTTTCTGACGCTGCGGCCCGCCAGATGATATTCATGAGTATGTGCCTTATGCCTCTCCTTACCTTTGCAGGAGGAATGTTATTGATTGGTGGCCATCAATGTCTACCTGCAGAGTCCAGGTAAACATCGATAACTTTCGAGCAAGCAACATTCTATGTTCAAGCTAGGCAGGCATAAAAGACACACTCATTAATATTTATATCTTGCTGGCAACAACATAAAATAGTTTAAATATGTTTTTTCTCTTTAACAAATTTTTTAGCAAATTTTTTTTTACCACAAATCTGTTAAACTGGTTTGCTTCTGCAGTACTTGATTTAGAGAAAGAAAGTGCAAAAAGTTATGTAAGATGTATTTTACAATTCCCTATCCTCCTTTTAAAATCCAGTTTATATTGATTCCGAAGAGATAACCAGTCGCCTAGATTTGTGAGGCAGTGGTCCTGACTGAATTGTTGGCATTGACTGTCTTCAGCAGTCTTCGCATCAAAGCTTCGTCCTACGTATTGTAATCCTTTTCATGGGGTGTAAGCAGGTGTGAAGTGAGATTACTTGAATGCCATCTAGAAACTGGATGTACAGTGTCATGTGCACAGATGTTCAACGGCGCCCTTAGCCACACTGATCTCTTATGAACTGAAACGCTTATCACATTGGAGAATATCTAATACGACGAGCATAGATTAAAATTGCACCTCTCTGCTCAGATCAACCTGTTGTTCCTGAAGAGTATACTGTAGATGCACATGTTTCACCATGCTGTTCATTTAGTCGTGTGGTTCATTCGATCATGTTGTTTCAGTGAGGCTCATAATACATTCCCACCTCAGCGAACCTCAGTGCAATTCTGGAATATGACACCAGAGATTGAGAGTTTTACAAATACATGTATGGTTAATTTTGCCTTCTTTTAGTTACCTTTTACCTTTTCAGCATTACCCTCTTTAATATCCTGACCACCACTGAGTGGCAATTGAGACTACAACATCAAGCTGACGAGTGCTTACGTTTGCTTTCAGTTGAGTGGCTTTTCTCCATTAGAGAACTCTGGTCACTTATTAAAGTTTCACAAGAGGATTTATTTGTTTTGTATCTTTTGCTATGTATTTGTGGACCAGCAAAAAAAAAATGCATCAAAGCTTTCATGGAGGACCTTGTTTCGTTTTATCATGATTTTATTGTCAGAGGGAATTAGTGCGTTTGTTGAATGAACCGAAAAATTTTTTTTTAAAACCAATATTCATGAACACAGAGTGATAAATTATTCAAAAAAGGTACTGTAGAATGGCAGCCCTCTTTTCAAGAGATAAGTTTCTCACATAGAAATACAGTTATTTGTTGCTCAAGAACAATATGTTTAAACAAATTTTCAAAAATTTCAAATGATGCATAGATCTCCTGCAACTCATAAATGCATAATCTTTTGGAAGGTGAGGCTCAGGCTGTCGCTGATTTTTGTCAGTGAGACTGAACGTAAAAAGTGAGTGTCCCGATGTTCAGAGATTTTAGTATTTTCCCATCATTTTTGAAAGAATTTTTTTTTATTCAAGTGAGTTCCAAGAATGTAGAACCCCCACCAATAAGGTAAACAGTTGACAGCCCCTACACCATTGGATTAATGGATTATGGTACGGTACTGTAACTGTTCAAAATGGAAAATTTTTTTTCTTCCTTGGAGGACTTAAGTGTAGAGAATTCAAGGACATACTTTGAATTTATCAAGTCAGATTTTACTGTAGCTGTAGCTTTGAAGCATCCATACTTGTACTGTCAATCTTTTCACTGGTCAAACGTTACATTGCATCATCGTACAGTACTTGTGATGACCACGCTTCAGTTTTACGAAGCGCTGGAAATGTAGGATTTAAATTACAAAGGATTAATTTAATTTGCTATGATTATGTAAATTGGACATGATTGATACTTTAACTTTTTCGGTGATCCATTCGGACAGATGACTCCGGCAGGACTTTGTGCCTTTCATATAAAGTGCTGAAATTTTAGAAGTCAAGTTTTAGCCCAGATCTAAATCTGAGGATGTGCATTTCTACTACAAGCTGTCAATTCATTGTACTGTACATGTTATTTTATTAAAGGTCTGTCCATGGTCACATGTGTTTCTCGTTAGTTTTCCTTTTTTTTTTATACGTAATTACGTCGTTGTAAGTTTTGTCGTGAACATACTGCATTTTGAGACTTATTACAATACCAGACAGTGTAATTTGCTTTCACAGTGCCACTTCAAGAGACATCCATTTTAATGTTAATGAATTGGGCTGTGGCAAGTGCACTGTATTATGAACTGGAGATATGCAATCTACATCCACTGAAAAATTAGAAATTCTGTCGCTAGGTAACATGTTGACATCGTTATTGGTATGATGCATGATAGTTGGTTGTTATGAATATTAGTCTCGACATACAAACTCCTCAGGTGATAAACATTATAGTACAGACACTATTTGCTGTACCGTGCAGTAACTTTGAACAATCAGCATAAATTCCCAGAACTGCCACACATATTTGTAACGTTACAGTAAAGTAGACGACAGTAGTACTGTACTGTACATGTATGCTGTGGAAACCTTTCCTTTCTCAGCATTCTCTTTTAGCGTTAAGTTCAGAAATGTAGGTTGTAAGGAAAGTGTCGTCTCATATGTAATTTCAAGGTGACTGGTTCATAAAGATACAATTTTCTATCTTTTTAATTGTAGGCCTATATACTTTGTGTGGAGGATATGTATATGTATGTGTGTGAACATTCTAGTGATAGCCCAGCCCAGAATTTCAGTAAATTGCGAGTGTTGTCATACCCGAGTCAGGAAGTGTACAACACTTGTTTCGAAGGTCTGGCACAGTAAAAAGTGTGTAAATTAATATACCTGTATCACTAAGCATTGATGTGTGAGTTCTATAAGACTCACCATGCATCGAGCATCATCTTACACACTCTTTTCGTAACAGCTGGCATAAAGTGATGATGGTCATCACTTGAGTCTTGCCCCCCACACTCTTCCCCTCCCCCTTCTCCCACTTCAAGAAGATGCACCCACACTGCCACTGAGGGTATCAAACAGACATGAACAATTAAAGTCCACTGCATAGTTGAAGCATGACAAGTTCCTCTTTCAAAATGATTAAAAAAAAATGTTCAAAATAGTTCTAAGTGAACAAAATGTTAAGCAACCGTGCATAAGAGGTCGGCCTCTCCACAAGATGTCAGTCACTACCAGACAGGTTTCAAGATACATCAAGATGCTACATTGATAGGTCAATAGTGACACAGATGGTATCAATTACTTTAGACTAGTACAGTATCTTCGCAAACATTTATATCTTTATCATAACGTGACATACTTAATGCTAGTTGACAGATGTTGTTGTAATAAGTAAAAGAAAAGAAAAATTAAATTTCTTTGCACATAATGAAATAATTTAAACTCTGTAAATTTCGTCAGTGAGTTTCATCAGTAAAATAAGACGGCAACCGTTGTGAGTACTAGTACAAAAATATCTTGGTAAGATGTGATTTTTGGACATTTCTGTTTGCATGAAAAATGTTGATGGAACAAACAAACAAGAGAAACCTCTGAATAGCAACTGCCTGCATGTATAGGTTATCTTCTGAAGATAAGAAGAATAACATCTTTTCTATGAACAACCTTTCAACCAACACACACAGTAACGACACTTAGTCAATGTTCACACACAGTAATGACCCAAAGCGCACACATATTATATAACGACCCCTAGACACATACCTTAATGACCCTTGCTGTAATTAGTTGCATATCTCAGCTGCCCTGACTGTGCACTTTAACTGAAGCAGACCTTCTCAAGCTGATAGTTTGGAATGTTTTCATGTACAGTAGGTGTATCACTGAGTACAAGAAACTCTTATGTTTTCAGGAATATTCAAAGATCATTATATTTTGACATGAGCATAGATCACTGTACTTCACTGTACTTTATTGCTGTGTTCAATACCATGGTTCCCTTACCATTAGGCCTCCTACATTATTACTGTACTGTATTCCCTCCATCATTTCTGCATGGTTTGTTCATCCAAGACAGATCATGAAAATCGGCCAACAAAACCGTAACTGGGTGAATTATGATCATTCATTTTCAGGCACACATATGGGGGGTACATAGTTTACAGATGTTTGGTGATTTATGTTTTTGATCGTTTCATAACAAATTAATGTTGGTCGTCCAATCACTCAGAAGCACATTCATCAAATATGCAATATACTGTACTCTACACAAAAACAAAATTGGCAGAAAACAGAAAGCTCCATCTCAGCCAGGCAAGTCGAAATTGCTACCGAACAGCCAATCAGCAGTTATTACAGTGGCAGTTATTACAGCTAATTGTACTGTAAATGTCAAGAAGTCACCCTGTAAGATTTCCTATCACCAAATATGTAAACATGTGCAACTGTTGGCAATGTCTGTAGTCTGCAAAGTTGTGGGGAACGTTATTAATACAATATCATAGCCATAAGCAAAAGGTCTCTGTTTTTCTCAGAAGGGGAGAGTTGCTTAATCTTGCTTCAGTGACTCCCATATAAGACATTTTCACACAATTTATAAGTGTGCTTTTTGTGTAGCCTACCAGTACACAGTATATTTACTATAGTGATCTATATGGTGTTGAGCTCTGAAGTTTGTAATACAATTAAAAAGGTAGTGGTACAGTAGTGTAAATGTGTGATGAAGAAACATTGGTGATTGTATTATTATTGGTTGTTTGGTACATGGGTCTGAAATTTCTGAATTTTTACTTGGTTTAATTGTTCACCATGAAGAATACTGTACATACTGTACCTGTAATTATGGGCTTTTGATGCTTGAGAAAGGAAGTGACTTTCAGTACCGTACATGATCAGAAAAACATAAACAGATAGTAATTTATGCACTGAATATTCATTAAGCCAATTAAAATGTAATACATTCCATTAGTGTTGTGATATTGTGATAGCAGAAAATTATATTGTTTTGAGAATTTGCCCCTGATAGCATTTGTGAAGTGACCCAAACAATATCGTTTGTACATTGGAGAATGTAATAGAACAGATTTTCATCACATACTACAGTAAATAATGTTAGGAAACAAGAAATCAGATCTTAAGGTTGTATCAAACTTGAATGAACTAATTTGATTTTCATGAAAATAACAAAATCATGTCAGACTTACTGTCAGACTTAGGTTGTATTATGTGACTTCTGTACCCAATCGATGGTTTTACACATATTTATTCAGGTGTGCTTTGGTTCCAACCTGTTCCTGTGATATCGTTAAATATCGTTTGGCAATTGAGGGAAAAGTGCTCCCGATGTCGTTTTTGCAAATTTCATATCACAGCAACACTACACGCGATCTACACATAGGCCTGGTTTATATGTGTTACACTGCAGAATAAAAAGCTTCTGTAAAGATACCTACAATAGTATTACAGGACATTTTGGCAACTGAGTTTAAAACACTGTACTGTACAGTATGAACAGCATTTAAGCGTAAATGGTAGGATGGACAGTGCTGTGTACAGTACTGTATGTGTTTGCAATGGTGTTTTTGTTCTTGATGTTCAAAAAGTATTAGTTCCCAGACCAAAACTTGCTCCAATGTCACATATGTATGAAGGTTTATTGAGTAAAACAAGCCCTGATTGGTTGAGGCTGAATGCCATTATTAAGTCATCAAGATCAAAAGATATTTTTAGCACATTATCTCTCAAACGTAAATTGGAAGATGCAGCATCCCATATTTGGTGTGCAGGTGTACCACATTGACTGAAAGAATCCTAGTTTGGTCGAGGTCAAAGGTCACTTTGAATCTCCAGGGATCAAGCTAAAATCCAATTAGATGCAATTTGTCAGAAAGGGAAGGGTTGACTAGCCTGCATTTGCCATATTGATTAGGAAAAGCGTATGATTTTGATGAGGTCAAAGGTCATTTTGGAGTCAATGCAGATGTATGACAACTTTTCGCTGTATGATTTCTCAAGATTGAATCTTTAGATAGTGTTCATATTTGACATAAAGTTAACAACACATTGAAATTTTTTGTTCTCTGATTGTACTTTTCTGCTGTAATTTTCTCAATGTAAATAGAGGTCAAAGGTCAGGAAGGGGCAGCTACTGTAGGATTGCATTTCAAAATCCTGCTGACACAATATCTTCAGAATTGTACTTCCCACTGACCTCAAGTTTGCTGATGGTACAGAACAGTACAGTATGTGCTTTTGTAGGGTGATTAAAATATTCATTGAAACTGCAATGCATCCTTTTCATTCTGGTCGGTAGTGTACATGTTAAACTTTAAAGTGCCCATATTGTTCCTATAACATAACATCTTATTTGTGTCTTGCTTTACTAAGTTAGACTAATGTACAGTATAGTGTGCATGCAATTTTCTCAAAAGTTGGGAAAATGTACTACTATACTGTGCCTGCAGTCAGTGTACATTGCAGGAAAATTAATGGGGGGGGGTGGGAATTAACCACCATTTCTAATTCAGTGTGTGCCAAAAGTTGTTGAGGATGCTGTATCTTGCGGATTTGTAGGTTACTTTTTAACATTTTTGCAAAAACTAATCACAAATTGAAGAATAGTGCAGGATATTCCTCAGAATTGTTTTTATGCATGAACTGCAGCAGCATCCAGACTTTTCCTTGCACTTAATTTAAGAAATGAGTGTGACCCATTGAATATTCATGTGCTGTATAATGCAAAAGTGGTGGGGAATAAGGATATTGAATTTTTTTTTTCAAAAACTATTATCCAAGTTACAATACAGTTTGCAGTAAATAATTTATAACCACCACAAATTCTGTCAAACTTCTTCTAATGTTGAGTTTGAGTTTGAGTTTATTCATTCACGCATGTATATATATACAAATGATTTAATTATATAGGTTACTTGTTTCGTAATTATGAAGTACTATATACACATACATGAAAGGGACGTCATAAGCTCTGAGAGAGCTTGAGGTGACGTCCAACAGAAAATAAACAAAGTTATACTAATTGGGAATGAAGATCAGGTGACTTAAGAACAACAAAACTATACAATAGTTATTTACAACAAAAATTGGAAATGAAATAAGAATAAGAAAAGAACCTTAGGAGTAGGAAGAAAAAAAAAAAAGGTGGGGAGGAGGGAGGTGGGTGGATGTAGGAAAAACAAAGGGAAAGGGATGAAGAAGGTTTTCTACATCACTTGTAATAAATCAGTATTGCATAGTATATTTATCCAAGATAAGACTCTTAATTTGTCTCTTAAAGCTATTTTTTGTAGGGCACATTCGAATATCCATAGGTAAAGAATTCCAAAGGTCGGGGCCAGTGTGTCTAATAGATCGATGGGCGAGAGCTGTTTTGGGGTTTTCTAGATGAACATTTAAAGAAATTCGGGTTGGATAATTGTGGATAGCAGAGTTGATGCGAAACATGTGTAACAGGTTGGCAGGCAGTTCTTGAGTATGGAATCTGTACATAAAAAGAGCAATTTGGAGGTAATGAATATCATGTATAGTAAGTGTGCGTAGCTCATAAAATAATGGATTCGAATGTGCCCGATAATCTGAGTTCGTACAAATCCGGACAGCTTTTTTCTGGAGAAGAAGCAAGGAGTTAATTTTAGATTTTTGACAAGCCCAAACAATATTACAGTATGAAATGAAGGGTAGTATAATCGAATTATAAACAGTAATCAAAGTTCGTCGAGGAATATAAGAACTTACTTTATACAATGCACCAACTCCACGTGATGCAGACGTAATAACGTTAGCTATATGAGAATTCCAGTTCAATTCCTCATCGACAGTAATACCTAGGAATTTAGTACCTACTTTTTGATCAATTTTCATATTGTCAATAAAAATATTAAAGGAAGGGTAAGTGTTAATTGACCTTTGATTCTTGAAGAGCATAAAGTTCGTTTTATTTACATTTAATGATAACCTGTTACTTCTGAACCATGTGGAGACCTTGGGTAGCTCCGTATTCATAGTTTCAATAAGATGCTCAAAATTATGGTGAGATAAAAATACATTCGTATCGTCAGCAAATAAGATGAAATGAAGTAATGAAGATGAGTTACAAATATCATTAATATATATGAGAAATAACAAGGGTCCAAGGATAGAACCTTGGGGGACACCACATCTGATCAATGAAATATCAGAGTTTACATTATTATAAGTAGTGTACTGTTTTCTGTCGGAAAGGTAGTTTTCAAACCATACGAGAGGAATTCCTCTAATACCATAAAAGTTTAATTTGTTTAGTAAAATATGATGATCAAGAGTATCGAAAGCTTTGCTAAGATCCATAAAAACGCCAAGTACATGTTCTTTTTTGGATAATGAAATTGAAATCTTATCACAAAGCTCAATAAGAGCAATAACTGTAGATTTGTGTTTTTGAAAGCCATATTGACATGGAAAGAGTAAGTTGTTTTTCATAAAGAAAGAATACAGTCTATTATATACAACTCTTTCGAGGATTTTGGAGAAGCTAGAGAGGATAGATATGGGACGATAATTGCTTATCAGAGAGGCATCGTCCTTTTTATAAATGGGTATCACTTTGGCGAGTTTCATTTTAGTAGGGAAAGTACCAGTACTTAGTGACAAGTTGATGATGTGTGTAATAGGGGAGACGATGAACGCAATTATTTTCTTCAGAAGATTATTGCTGATTTCATCATGACTGGTTGAGTCACTAGATTAAAGTGAGTTTACTACCTGAATTATTTCAAATGGTGTAGATGGAGTAAAATATAAGGAAGACACACATGGTGTTTTGAGAAAATGTTTAAAATTTACATTAGTAGCCTGTACCGATGAGACTTGCTCAGGTCCTATATTAACAAAGTACGTGTTGAAAGCATTGACGATGTCATGTGGTTGGTCATAAATACAATTATTATGAGTAAGCCTATGTATAGGAGTAGAATTTTTTGATCGACCAAGGATATCATTGATAATTTTCCAGGTGGTAGTGACATCACCATCTGAGTTCTCTATTTTTGTGCCATAGTGTTTTTTCTTTGATAAGCGTATAATAGATGTTAACTTATTACGATACGTCTTGTATCTGTTAATATTATTTGTGGTGGGGTCTTTGAGGCTGCTCTTATAATATTTGTTCCTTGTTTTTATAGATTTCAGTATTCCTTTAGTTGACCATTTTATAAATAAATTTCCGATTTACTTTACGTCTCACTCACCTGTCTCAGCACAAGTAATTTACTCCCATCTACCATGAGTTATGGGATTTTTTGCCCTTGCATCACGGACAAACATTGGCTAAATTTGCATGTCAAAGGAGGTAATCAGGTGATATGTCTTCTGCTATCCTTTATCTTAACATTGGTCTCAAGGTAAATTCAAACTTTAATATGCCTTGATTAATTTATTTTGACAGCAAATATTGTCTTCTTTAAAGAGGCTGATGTTGCTTAATGTACCAGTGGTAGGACAGAATTCAAGTCATCAAGAGACAATATACAGTATGTCTACAGTACTTAAGAAAAAAAAGTACTGATAGAGTACTTGTGCAGCATTCCTCATTACAATTTGTTTGCATAGGTTATCAGATCTGTCAAAATTCTTCATATATTGAAAATACATATCTTGATACCGTATCTATCTGGCAGGTATTTTAAGATACAGAAACAGGTCCAACAGATTTGTCATTTGAGTGGGCACTTCTGCAATTTCTAAGTAAAGCCTTTTCACTGTGACACTTTCAGTTGCTCATGACCACATGACTGCAAAATAACTGTACCTCCCTCATGCCATGCCACCCCTAAGGTGTTATCAGTCTTGTTGGTAGCAGAATCTAGCAGCAGATGTCTGATATTTCATGCATCCTACAAGCATTCCTCATCCAATTCATGTCCAATATTTAATTCAACCTCATGATCTAACTAATTTCATTTTCAGTCTCCAGCAGAGAAGTTCCAAAAAGAGTTATGCTGGTGTATTCAACAGTTGGAGATGGGCCTCGCAAATATGAAACCAAACCCAAAACAAGGTACAATTTTTGTGATATTAATGTAGTGGATGCACCTGATCCAAAATTCAGATCCAGTTACTTACTTCACTCCTCACTTACATGTGTCAACACAACAACTGCACTCCCATCTACCATGCTAAGAGTACTGGTAACCTTTAACACCGCCCCTGGCGCCCTCCGGTCTAATACCGGACTAGTGCCTCCTTCCCATTCTGCCATCCTATGTGCTAGGAGTGTGGAGATCTCGTACGTTTTTTGATCTTCTGATATCATTCTTGTTCAGCTCCATCTGGTGTTCCTTGAATTCAGATCCAGTTATTGCCATGAATTGTCTGGAGGTTTCTATTTCTTTTTTTTGTTAGTGTACATTATGTAAATATGAGTTATCCAAAGTGTAATCAAGATTAAAAAAATTAAGTAAGAAAAAGGTAAGTATTCAACATTGGAGTATTTCATTACACATAGCTTCAATGGCAATTTTCCTATCTGCATATATTTGCGAGGCTTGACAACACATTAGATTATGTTAACTTTGGGTCTGTTTGGATGTTTTCAAAACAGGAAAACCATGCACTCACAACTCATGTTAATGTTTCTCCCGA
The DNA here is from genome assembly GCA_021234535.1 of Stichopus chloronotus. NCBI lineage: Eukaryota > Metazoa > Echinodermata > Holothuroidea > Aspidochirotida > Stichopodidae > Stichopus > Stichopus chloronotus. Next base: position 31,925,510 of record CM037829.1, on the reverse strand, counting down.
TTGAGTCCCACTTTTCTCTATCGTTGCTAGAATCCATAAGACTCTAATCTCCCTTGTGATAGAATGAGGTATTGAATGTCACAAATTCAATTAATTAGTCAGCTTCCTCTTCTGTCAAATGACCGAAGTTGGATGACATTAGCACAAATAGAAACGCTGATCAGACAAACTTGGAGGAAAGTGGTTAGCCTTTCGGTAGGAATTGCTCTGCTGACTGATCGATGGATTGGATGGGATATGTGTATCAAAAGATGCTGTGACTGATATTTTTGTAGTGTGACCAAAATAGAAAACTAATCATGATATTTGTGTAAAATTTGAAAAGGTCCTCCCATCTGGTATTCCTGCAGAGCAACCTCAGCTTAATGCATGAGGTTGCAAGTGATGATGTTTACTTGGTAAATGTCTCCAAGTAATCTTGGTTAAGTGTGTTTGGGCATTCAAAACTTTATGATGGCTAATCGTGGGAAATGTACTGTTCATTTTCACTTCAAAGTAATTATTGCATCCTGCGTTGTGTCCTGTGGAGAGAGCAGAGATTGTTAATTTGATTGCGTTTTCCAATCGCTCTCCTCTTGATCCCTCTGCAATCCTCAGCACAAGAGGTTGAGAAGGTCCTTCGAACGTTGAAGTCACCCAAGGCTCCCATAGCCAAGAAACGTCAGGTGATGAGGACGACGTTCGGTGATTATCGAAGCAAGATGCTACAAGAGGAAAAGAAACATGCCTCAGGTGATTGTGATGAGTGTTCTCTGTGTCCTTTAATTTTGAAGTTTAAAAATATTTTAAGTGTTCTGCATGTCATTTGCATATTCATTTACCTCAGTGACCACATTCACCGAATGGGTACCCGAGAGTTACAGTTTGACGGAACTTTCCGCGAGGCAAATGCTTGCCGTTTGACATTTTCATCGGGGTTAGAGAATGCATGTCCATCAGCTTGGTAGCCTCAGGCATGTATCACTTTTGTAACTGCTACTGTAAGGTTGAAAGGTGCCTTAAAATTTGGCTGCTGGATTTTTGCTTGGGTTGAAAGCATTAAGTGGTAATGAATGATGGGTGCCATGTTTTAGGTTGTTTGCCCGTCATAGAAGTGTCTGGGTTAGTCACTCACAAATTTATAACATCGCACAATATCCTTTCAAAAGTGGCAAACAGTCGTACTTCGCCATAGTTGCTAGCATTCGCACCTCAGCCACAAACATCTAAGTAGATTACTTCATCTACCAAAATATATTTAAAACCTCAGTCTGAGTTTGTCAGCGAATATGAATGGCAAAAGAATGTGTTGTTTCATCCTGTTTCTCAAACGAAAACGTAACCGGTGGCATGATTATTGTGACGAAGAACTATAAAGGAGGGTGAAAAGGAATTATAAAAGAAAAAAGGTCATGTAGTGGCCACTCACATTAAGAGGATTGCATTTGCAATTTCATTCTCCAAATGAGATTCAATTTCAGCATTTCCGAGAGAAATTGCTATGATAAGGAGCTAAGAAGGCACACTCTGGGTGGGTTAGAAGCTTTTAAACCATCCTGAAGTTCACATACCTAGTTTTTGTTTGATTTTCATTTTTGGGGGCTAAGTATTTCTCTATACAAACTTTAATACTAGGTACGTGAACACTCCATCTTTCACCACCTTCTACCCCCTGCTTCCCCCATCTCCCAGGTGTGTGCTTGTGTTTTACTGAGTGCTATTCCTTTCATCTTAATATTTTATATCCCCTTTTTGGTATCCCATAGGCAACAAACTTTCACTGAGTGCTTTCCAGTTTGAATACACAGTTACATTTTGATGTAACCTTGGTTTACCATCCATTCTGTTGAAAGCTTCCCCAGTTTTTCTCTGACCAGGGTATCTGCACATGATATTCTCTGGTTTACAACATGAAACATTCTTTTCTTTTTATGTGCAAAACTTGTTGCAACCTAGTGAATCCCAAATATTTACTATAAGTTTCAAAAATCAGAATGTCTTGCTTGACACGCTGTTGTACCGTACAGCATGTATTGTAATCTGATTGAATTGCTCTAAATAGAATTCTATAGCTGGTGCTCACATTGACACTGTCAGCCATAGAAGAGGTGAAAAAAATGAGCTGTTACTGAAAGCTGAAATTGATGCGCCACAAACAGACATCAAAATGACAAAGGGATCACTATTGGGCTTGATAGGTATTATGTTGGAGGGAGGTAATTATATTCAAAATCAGAACAAAATCTCTACTTACTCATCATTAATGTAATTGTAGATATCGAATAAACATGAGCACTTGAAGGAATGCACTCGAGGAGTATCTAAAAGTGAAAGCCAGCTTTGAAGTACAGGAATGGAACAAGCTGTGTCCGCATCCTACTCATCTCTGACTGAGCCGAAAATGCAGTGATGGAGATGTGTCTGTAATTTCACAACATTTCTACTGCATAACACACATTTAACTTGTAAATTAAATACGAAATGAACAATTAAAAGTATCAAGTCATGCATATTCATATATTTTCAACTGATACATATATTGTACATTCATGTATTCTCAACTCTTACATGTGGTGTCCTTTCGAGAATTGTAAACTGCAAAAAAAATATTGGAAGACAAATAACATCAGTCTTTTGTATTGGAAGTTTAAATTTCCAAACCTGTGTTCCACAGAATGTATAGAATACTTGACTAAAATTCACAAAGACAGAGAGACTAGGACATGTCATTTCCTGCAATAGGTGAGGCTTTATTGTTCAAAACTTTTCTCAGTATGCTACACACTAGCTTATGGTGACAGGCTGCTTAGAAAAATATTGTGACTGCCTGCCTCCCACTTAAACCATTTGCTCCCCTCATTCCCTCAACCTTCTGCCCTGATTGCAAAGACTGGTTATGCCACTGCATCAAAGCTCCCATGGCCCTTGAAATTTTTTCTGCGGATACCCATACTCTTCTACATTGCAAAGAAATACTTTTGTAGGTCTTAACACTGTATCTCGTTTGCAGTACAAGGCTGGGAGCAAAAAATTTGTTTACAAAAAGCCATCATGCCGGCTGTCTTTGCCCAGATGTCCCTGAAAAATACACCTCACCAATTAATTGGCAATAATCAGTAATTTTGATTTGCCAGCTCTGGGATCTTCTCCTCAGTGCTGATTGTAGAGTTTTGATTCAGTAAGTGGAATAGAGCCACTATATTTCCGTTTCAAAAAGAGTCTCATTTGGCTTAAATATCTAATCCATTTTCCCTCTATTCCAAGAATATCTAATTTTCATGTATTTCTGAAATTCTGTATTGTGTCTGAGGATCTTTACGGGCTGTGGATTTCCATCCTTTCTACTTTGTAAGGGGGAAAAAAACTATTGTCAGTTCTGTTTTTCAGGATTCTCTTCACCATGCCTTATTTGAAGCTTCTTTTGAGCCCTTATATCCAGAGTTTATGTCACGCCATCTAGGTGCCGTGCAGTCGTAAATTGCTAATGTGTTTTCTTTCATGCTCCGAAGTGACAACGAGATGGTATTTGCTCTTGTTCTCCCTTGAATGAGGCAGGCCTTCACAATCTGTCTTCATCATCGACAAGATGCACTTTTGCAGTAACAAGGTGTCTGAAACTAATCTCCAAGGAGATAGATCCAAATGTCATTCTGACATCACCATTTCCAGAAGATGGAGCGGTTTCCATAAGTTCCGTGATGAATTGTTCACAATATCTTTAAAGCAGCTGACTGATGTTTCAGAACTGAGCAACTTTGAACCTAATCATGAGCAAAACCTCTTCAAATGTCAGACATCATAAATTCATGATCCAATTGGTTTTCTGTTTGAATCAGTCCTGATGTTTGCCAACCGTCTCCCATCAGACAAGATGTTTTAAATGAAGTCATATATTTTTATGTGTGTCTATTTTTTTTTTTATTGGAAAAAGTTTCAAAGAATGGACCAAACATGGTATATTTTATTAACACTTGCAGAAGGTCTAATAAATGTTAATCATATTAATTGAAAGTTGCATATAAAGCTTATTGAATTGTCCCAATTTGTGAACATGATACAAAATTGTGTTGTACATATGAGCGTTTCATTCTGAGTTTGTTGATCCTAGCAGTTCCTGGAATCCAGATGTCCAGCCCTATATAAGTCAAGCAAGGAAAAACTAACCTTTGATTTCAGGGAAATCTGTCAAGGAATTGTGAATTTTAAAGTGTTTATTTCGGCAGATGGGAGAATATTGATTGATCTCACCAGATTAATTTTGAAATCAACATGTTATATTGAAACAGTGAAAGAGAGTGACAAGGAAGTCTTACATAAATTTAATTGTACATGGATTGGCCAAGTTTACACAATCAGTCGTCAGGATTATAACGGCCTGAGACGCTTTAACTGAAGTTGGGCGTTATTAATGAACCTCTTTACTTAGCCTTAAAGGTTGCTCTGAGCGAATCTTGTCGGTAATCTGCAATCTTCGCACCGTCTAAAGTTCTAATAAACATTCCACGTACTAGACAGCAAAATATGGAGAAGGTGCTATCCGCACGTAGTTCCCAGCGGGCCCCCTCTGTTTTTGTTATCGTAGTAACAGTAATGTCAGTGATTCCCATACATTGCAAAATTTAAAGTAATGCACAATGTATGCAATCGTATATCTGAATCATGTTTTTTTTTTGGCCTTTTTGTGTTTGCACTGATTGGTCTTTCTTTCTCTTTTGTTTAATTACAGCATGCTTTCAGTTTACAGTTATCTCAGTTTGGCTCTTGATTTTCTGAAATCCCTCCCCCACCCCCTTACAATTCATCGGCACACTTTTGCTGTTTTGTTCTAACTGACTGTGTTACCTCAACTCCAGCTGACAGTTTGTTAATATACGGTCAGTTTTTTCATCCCCAGGAAGTTGTGATCAAACTTTTTATCACAGAGGAAAAGAAGTGATACAATGTGCAAAATAAGTATGCGGTGGTGAAATATGATTTTCTATGAAAAATTGAAATGAGAAGTTGAAATGAAGTGGAAATTTCAATCGATGTGCAAAATGTTTTTATCCCATGCAAAAGTTAGTCGTCCAACTAATAGAAAATATCATCGATATGATCAATTAAGTCAATTTTCTAGGTTGCTGCACTAGGAGCATTCTTGTACCATGCTGTTTACAATGTAAATTCACTTACAAATTTCATCATATTGATTCAGATATTCAAGTTAAATCTGAATTTGATTCAAGCATCATGCTGGTTTGGTTGTCATGTGGGTAGATGATCCCTATTGCTTTTTTGAAAATACTTGGTAGCTCTTTGTGAGTAGTTACTCTCTCACACTTTTTTTGTGAATGTCAAAGGTCACTTAAGGTCATTAGGGGTCATAATTTGAAAACCTTGTAAACATGGTATTTCAAAAAGGAAAAGTTGCTGGAACTGAAACTTGGTGTGTGGGTCATCCATGTGAATAGATAATCCCTATTGTTTTTCATGGAGGTCAAAAGTTAGTTGAGGTCACCATGAGGTTAAGGGAGAAACCTACTAAGAAAGATATTTCAGCAACTGATGTTCACTGGAACTTGAAACTGTAAACATTGGTAGCACTTGATAAGTAGATGATCTTTGTTGTTTTGTATGGGGTGAAAGGTCACATGAGGTCATTAGAGGTTATTGTGTAAAAATCTTGTAAAAATGGTCAGTCAAGATGAGGCAATTGCTGGAACTTCAAACTTGATGTGTAGCTTGTACATAGTAAGGAGGTGATCCCTATCATTTTCCATGGAGGTCAAAGGTCATTTAAGGTCAATAGTGGTTAAGTATTAAAACTAGTTATGAAAGATACTTCAGCAACTAAATATGCTGGAACTTAAATTGTTTACACTGGTAGCTGTTCATCAGTGTGTTATTGCTGTCATTTTTATGGAAGTCAGAGGTCATGTGAGGTCAGTAGGGGTCAGAGATTGAAAACATTGTAAACATGGTATCTCAAGAAGGGAAAGTTAGTGGAAGTTCAGACTCTGTATATAGGTTGTGCTCTGTGAGGGGATGATCTGTATTGCTTTGCATTGAGGGCAAAGGTCATTTGAGATCACCAGATTTTAGAGTCTGAAAAACTTTTTAAGGAAGACATCTCAAGAAGTGACTGTTGCTGAACTTTTAATTTATGTCATTTTCTGTGGAGGTCAAAGGTCACTTGAGGTCAGTAGCGATCATGGTTTGAGAACCTGGTATGCATTATATTTCAAGAAGGGTAGGGTGCTTGAACTAGGTTGCCCTCATTCTTCATGAAGATTGGTAAGGAAACACTAAGCCTTTTAGTGTTATGGTCAGTAACTCAAACATTTATTGAGAATTAAGTAATGAATGGTGTGATGCTAATCAATCCTGTGTTTGCTCTCGTTTCTTGTAGTGATGGCAAGTAAGACGAACATTACTAAGGTGGCGCCAAATAAAATCAACCAGGCTACCTTCTTCAGAAAGTCATCTGGCATGGGCTTACATCAGCGTTCTATCAGCTCACCTGCAAGTTACACACCCTCTCTCTCACCGACGAAGGAGGAAGCAACAGGAAGCGGTTGCGTCAGAGAAGTGGTATCAGCTCTACCTTCAGGGGAAAACGGAGATAGTGCAATGTCAAATAAAATCGGTGAAAATGAACAGAATGCTGTGACCTGTACCAAAGTTATTGGCCAGGTAGCCTCAGAAAACGTCAGTGATGTTTTGTCAAGGGAAAGAGAGGAAGTTCATTGTGCAAGTAATAGTAACTCAGAGGCTGTGGATGGTCCCCATCTTCAAAACATTCTAGAAACGATTGAAAAGGAATCACCTACACATAGCACTGTCAGCACTGTCAGTTCTGAATCATTCAACCCGGTCACCACATCCTCATCTTCGTCGCTTTCCTCCCATGAAGTCACCCCTTCCTCCCTGTCCCATTCTTGCCAAACTTTCAGGTTTGATTTCAGGATCGAAGAAGGAGAGAACTGGGAAGAAAGCGAAAGCGGAAAGACAGAGGAGGCAGAATCTGCGAAGAATAGACAGAACGATAATCAGAAAGAGACAACAAACAGTGTTTCAACTCCCGTCCCCGTCGAGGGAGGAGGGAATTCATCGGTTATTGAGAGCATCGTAGCGAAGGAAGGTAAGAAAAAGAAAAGAAACAGAAAGAAGAAGAAGAAGAAGGAATCTCAAGTCATCGGAGATGAGGAAGAGAACAAAAGAGAACTCACAGAAAACCAGAAAGAAACCGCAAGTGACGTGAAGTTGTCCCTGGGTGGCGGGGACTTCAAATTCAACTTTGATGATAAAGTGCAACTGAACGAAGGGAAACAATAAAATATGTGATTTAGTAAAGTTCATTTCTTACAAGAGAAAAAAACTCCTCTCTGGTGAGTTAGTACAGTGGATATTTTATGAAATGTTTAATAATAAGATATGTGGACAAGCGTGTGGAGAAGCATTCGAAAACGTTGGCATTTTTATCATCATGATTATTGCTGTAGGGAGGTTGGTGTGAACTCCTTACTGCTACGGTCACCTGGAAGTTTCTTCCCTTTTGCTTGCAAATGGTGTGTTGAAGAAAGCAATCTTATATGTGACCTAATATCACAATTTATACCAGTTACTGCAACAGTAAACTAAGAGGCAACGGACTGGTTTTGCTCTGCCAATATGATGGTCGCTGTTTTTATCGCAACATCATCTGATATCGGATCTGTTATTTTCGCCATTTAAAATTCATTTTATGTATGGTGTAGTCCCTGGAGTGCTTTTTCAGGATTTCAAAATTATTGCAAATTTTACAGGTATTTGCTGTTACTTCTTTTAGATGGAAAACACCCTTCATGAGACCTTTCCCCTACAAATTCCCCAGGTGCAAATCAGTCTTTGTCAGGTTGCCAAAAATTGGCAAACAATGGCATGCTAATTTCTGCGATTCGATGTTTTACCGATATATTGAGCCAGTCAGATGTCAGATCTGATTATCATTCGATCCATACTGTAGATATTTGAGCCACTATAGAGAAATATAACTCAACGTTGTGATATGTGCAGTTAATACCTTTCTTGGTCTCCAACAAGTTGTTACTTGTTTATATGCCTCAGAATTAATACTCCAAATACAACCTCACTTTACTTTTTTTTGCTGAATGGTACTTCGTCTTTACCATGAGATGTACTGATGCAGAATGAGAGCTTTTCAAGGTTTTTTTTTTTTTTGTGACAGGGATAGCAACTCCAACTTTGCATACATTAACAAAGTTTCAGTAAGTTTGAAATGCTGATGTCAGAAAGAGCATGCCTAACTGATGAAACTTTTATAGAAGCATTTCACTAAGAACCAAATGTGCCGGGACTGCTGGTGTGGTCAGTTGTCAGAAGTTGTCTGTTAATACCCAAAATGGCTGTTGTTTGCAATTTTACCACTTTCACTTTTTTTTGTCTTAACTGCTAAAAGCTTATTGGAGGATTCCTGACAAAAAATGAGGAAAGTTTGGATTCCTGAGAAAAAATGGGGAAGTTTCAACATGAACATAAAAGTATACCCTAACTTAACAAGAGCTGTCTTAAAAATACATTAGAATGGTACAAAAATCCTTGTTTCTACTTTGATGTTTTGCAATGACTCAAGGAAGCCATCTTTTTTCAAGGTAAACCTTAAATCTACATACGTTCAAGGAATTTCACAGAAATTGGATCACTTGAAATTGGAAAAAGCATCTTTGCAGAGACTAGAATATTTCTGTTTTGGAAATTCCTGCATAGAAAAACAGGAGCACTTGACTAATTCACATCATAAACATGTACTTACTCCTTGCTTACTCATACATGAAGTTTGACCTAGCTCAAAGTGCAATGGAAGTCTACTTTGACACTGTGCCCTCTAAGCCTAGGCTTGCCCTCGTTTGGCTTTTGCTCTGGATGTTACAATGTGTTGCCAGATAAGTATAGTGACTCCTGAATTCCCGCACTAGTGAGTTGTGGGGAACTTGTGCGGATCCCTTAATCGTGTTCAGTACTCCGGACGCTGCATGAAACTGTAATAGAAGGTCACACCAATTCAGGTAATACTTGCTGACAGGCAATTCATTAATCTCATTGTGTGCTGCATAAGTCTGCAATGTATATGTATATGCTGGTTTGCTTTCAGCAATTTTGAAGGGAATTTGTATTCATGAAGTTGAATTTTCTGTGCCTGTGAGTAGCACATCACAGGAGAATTTAATTAAGCCTATACCACGTGATGAGCTATTTGTTCTGCTGAAAGACTAAAGATGGTGCAGTGTAACTCCTCCACTAATCACAAAATAAGATTAAATTGGCTCACATGTTTGTGACGGTTGCAAAAGGTTTATTTTCTTTGTCAGTTAGCGAAGAACCAGATCAGTACGATGCTAATGTTCGCATTTACAACGATATATTCCAGAAACAAAGAGCAGATGTTACTTACAGTAGCAATAGCAATGTTCAGTCTTTAATGACTTACCTCAATATGTCTACATTAAGGGTAATGTTTTCTGAATTGAATAAAGTTGTCCTCTCTCTGGATACCATTTTGCATCTCATCTAAAGTGGAGTTGGGAGTGGGGGAGGGTACTAGATATACAAAATATGTTATTATAGTTCAATTTTAGTTAATTATTAGACAAATGATCATACTTGTTGTCTCTGCTTGCCACATCAAACCATTTGATGAATGCAGTAATTGCACTTACTCAGTTACTGTGATCATTGGTCAATTTTTCCAACTCACTATCTGAATTGTGAACCTTCAGGATTCTTGTCGGGAAATGTATGTCAGTTTTCTCTCTTTTGATCTTATAATGCAATCAATTACAGCAATAGTTGTCATCAATAAATACCCCCTTTTATATGTGAATTACTGTATTATATGTATGATTGCTGTGTGTCATTACTCCTCATAAACTTTTTAATTGGTATTTAAACGAGTGTTTTTTACCAATTAGACCTTTTTTGCACAACAATTTTGAGTTTCTAATTTATTCCAAACTTGTGAATGGACAGTTGACTGGGAGTGTTTCTGTGAAATTACCCATAGAATATTGTTTTTATTGATGTCATGTATCAAAAGGTGGGCAACAGTGGAAGTGCTAAGCTATAATAGCTTCATGTAATGCTGAAATTTCAGAACAGACAAGTCCTTTTCAAAATTATTGTATTCAAATTATGTCTCTCAAGTGTTATCCCTTTGATAATAGACGGTGCATGTATACTGGCAAAGAGATATGGTCAACTGCCTCTCTCAGTGTGTCAGCTGTTCAGTGTATCTTTATTTTCAAGGTCAGATTGGTATTATGGCCATAACCAATCAGTAATATGAATAAATTATTCTGGTTGTCATTGCTGTGCTGTGATGGTTATGGTAATACCAACTTGTGTGCGTACGTCAACAGTCTTAGTCGTAGTTTCATGGAAAAAAGAGAATTTTACTATCTACCAGAAAATGTATATGCTGTGTGATAACACATATGAAGAGAATAAATGGCAGTGCAAAAAATGATTGATTTTTGTTGTTCTTGCTTTTTCTGTGACTCAGTATATCCTCCTTATATCCTTATTATATCCTCAATGTATACTCAGTGTATCCCTTCTGAAGTATGTCTGTTGTAGGGTTTCTCACTGTAGACCTTTTCATGCTCTCTACCACAGCAATTTGTCAGAAAAAAATGAACTCCTCACTGACGGCACAATAAGTATGTGGGATGCCATGTCCATATTTATGCATCGGGGATCATGTGAAATTACCACTTTATGGATAGCAAAGGTATCCGTAGAGATACTGTTTTTTTTTGTTGTTTTTTTGTTGTTTTTTTAGTTGCAATTTGCACTTTGGTCTCTTACGATGTCGGAACATTCGAATGAAAATTTTACGATAGTTATAATGAAGAGGAAACTCTAACGAGGAATGAGATTAATGTAGATTGTACGTCAATTAAGTCGAATGATAAATTTTAATGTAGATATTTTCACGGTAGGTCCCTTTGTTCAATTTCAGGCAATAGTTATAATATTAGACCTAGGCCTAATATACGACTATTTGGGTCTCCATATGGCCATATTCAGAGGGATGTGGGGCGTGCGTATTTTCCACGGAGTCTTCTAACGGACTATACTGCAGTTAGTTATTTTATCCCTAGGTGACTTGCTGTTGATATTTTTATTCATCTTTATTAGACGTATTTATGCAGTCACTGGAGTGGCAAACGGGCAAGGAGTGGGAAATGAGGGGTGGTGGAGGCAGTGGCTTAGTTACGAAGGGACCTGATTAGGCCACCTCCAAATAAATATGGTATCCCCCAAAAAATATGGTATAGGCCCCTCCTGATTTATGAGGGTTAAATTTATCGATATTTGGAAAATGAGTGAAGTTTTGCAACGTAGGCCCCCTCATCCATGCGTCAGGTCCCCCTAAAATTATAATTCTATCTACGGCCGCTGGTGGGGTCAAGGGGAAGTTCACTCTGGGAAGGAAGAGGAAATGTAACTTTCAAGTGTGCTGTTTTTATAAGATGTGTTACTAAAGTTTAATTGGAAAATATTTTCTTGAACATTATCAACGAAGGATTATTCATATACGATTTTGATGTCGATCTCATGATGCAGTTCAGAATCGGAGAGGCTATTTTTATTTTTAGTGTCCTAAAATTAGTGTAATCACTTAGAAAATACCAGTAATTGCAGAGTCATCTTTTGAACAGTAAAAGTTTAATTTAGCCGGTTTCACATTCATCGGTCGCTTAATTGTGTACCAGGCTTCCTCTCATTTTTAGCCAGCGCTGGTATTTGTTAACATTATATTCCTTGATGGAAGCATTACCTTCATTAATTGAAGATGTATAGCGTTGGCAGGAGTAACATGGTTTTGAGGTTGAATGCAGAGAAAATCACGAATATTATATTGATTGTTTTAACCTGAATTTATGCTTCCATAAATACGAATTAGGCTAATTGACTCTTTATTCAAATTTATGGTATTATTACATCGATTTATACAGTACCATAAATCCGATTATATATGGTACAGCAGAAACTTGATTGCTTGGTATAACCTACTCAGTAAATTTCATAATGACACTCGATGAGTAGCATAAATTTCATAATAACATTACTGATGCCACGAATGTTAATGCAAAACAGTATTAATTGAGAGCTACAATTGTATGATCTGACTGCGAATACCTATACATCTCAACGTATGGTAACATAGATTATCGTTATGACAACATAGCAAACTATATCTGCTCATGTTTGTTTTGAATTTTTCTAAGCTTTCCTCTTAATTCTCAATTACATGACCACCCTACCACCCCTCCCCTCATCCACGACTTTCTTGTCGGTCGTCTCAATAGAACTTGCCAATGTGCAGGTAAAAGTTTGAAAAAATTATTATGACCATGTTTCCCTTCGTCACAAGAGTAATACCTAAAATGGGTCAGCTAATGAAAAATAAGCTTTATTTGTGTAAATAAGCCTCTAGATACAACCCTGGGGCCTGCTTGGTAACTTGCAGCTGTTATGTTGAAAAGGGGACAAAGAAAGGGGGGGGGGGGAGAGGCTTCCTGCGATATGGTTAAATCAATTAGGACATTGGACATGGTGTCCGGTCGACAGATGACCTCAAAGGTGAAAGGTCACAGGTCATGAACATTCATGATAACACGTCTGTGAAAGAATGACTCAGGATGATTATCGAAAATGGTATAGTAGGGATGAAATTTGTAAATGGGTGGATTACCTATTCGCTGCGTGTATGCAGTTTTATGTTTTCGAAAAATATTTCCCTTTGGAAATGATGGTGCTCGAAATCCCTCAGAAGTTGCAAATGTTTTGAATGAATATCTCATCATCTAACTGTTTCTTTAGGATGTAAGTTCTTGATGACAGTGACAAGTGTCCAAGTGAACTATACATCAACGCTGCATCTTATCAAGTAGATGCGATTCTAATTCCGGATGGCGTTTTCGAAGTGTGACAAAACCAAAGCCTGTTAGTATCATGAACAAAAAAATAATAATCTGCCATTACCGATTATTAATATGTCATTACACATTATTAATCTGTTGTTAAAGATTAATCATATGTTATTACAAATAAATAATTTTTAATTACAGATTAATAATCTGTAATAACAGATCAATAATCTATAGCCTAATAGCATCTTCATAATCTATAGGTCTATATTTGTGCCCTGGTTCATTAGGTACCGCCAAGTACGCGACAGAGCAAAAGACGTTGTACAACGATATAGAGTCTGTTCGTGCCTTACGTTCTTCATCTGGCAATGTTATTAATCTGGGATTTCATGATTAGTAATCAGTTATTACAGATTAATGTCTTATTACAGATGATTACTTTTTAAGTGTATGGCGCTAATAGGCTCTCGTACAAGGCAGAGAAGCCTTTCACTTCATTTTCCGAACAGCGCCAGCTCATTGACGTAACCCGTAGTTCCGTATTACATCAGTGCTAACCTTGATCTGTCTTATATCTCGTAGATTTTGTGCATTGTACAATCAACTTAAATTATACGCGTCACTGGGTAAATTTCTTCTTTTCTTTTTTTTTTTCTAATGTGCTCTTAAGGAAACTGCTTCTTCACTCTTAGGCAGAATTTTCAACTCAATTTCAGTTTCCATAATTTAGCCGCTTTACATTCTGACCAGAGACCACTTCCACTAGCTTACCTCCGATGTCGATTCCACAAGAATCTTTACCCCAACAGTCAACTTATTATTAGCAGCGGTTGTTTTAGGAAAGTACACGTCAGTTGTTGAGCTGTGAGCCTGCAATAATGGCAACTCGTATTTTTGCGCGATTGAATGGCTGGCTATAATAGTCCAGTGAATCGTACAGGATTGTATGAAATCACAGTTACTTTGCATAACAATGAGAGCAAAGTCAGCTTTACCGCAGGTAAAGCTAACACAGCTGCAACACGTGCAATGAAGCCATATCAGCGAAACTAGCTCACGGATTACGACAGCCAGCAGGATGCCTAACATAACAGTTCAGCGTTTAATGAAAAGTAGATTGCCATGTGCAATCAAGTTCCGACTCTGGTCATGATAGTTCTCTCGTCTCGCAAGTACTCTTGTTGAACTATCGTGAAATGTGCTTCGAAAATGGGATTTACTTACGATGAGATTTGGATTTCTGCTACAGGCTCCTGTGGCATTAATTTACATGTGCGTAGCCTACTTACTGAACGCGCATTGCGGTAATTTATTTGGTTTCAGTAATTATGATGGTGGATTAAGCCAAAATAAACCGCGTTGACTCAATCGAAGGAGACATTTGTATTATTTTCCTGAGTATGCGATTTTGTCGTTATTTCCTTCATACATGGTGGGGGTTGCTGGTTGTATTCGTATTATCAGCTGAACTTTGTGTTCTCTGTGAAGGAAGTTGGTCTGTGGATAAATTTCCAAACCCACGATTGCAACCCGAAAAGTGTGGATTTACAGAGGAATATTGTCATGGCAACGAATGTTTGGTTTGCGATCCAGATAGATTGTTGACGTCATATGAAGGTAAGAACACTTATTTTCCCGGTGAACCTCATTCAATGCCGTCAACCCCATGCTGAGTTTTGTTTTTATTATTATTTCTTATTTATCTTTCAATGAGCAGGGCTACATGCAAACAGTTTTCGAAACAGGCCATTAACTGGCTTGTGTTAAATTTGGGCAAAATAACCAACTTAAGTCCCCTAGTGTGCAATATTGAAAGTATACATTAGGCAACTCTATCAAAACGAACAATTATACATACATCATGCTAGGATATTTGTTTCGGGAGAATCATTAATAGGCCTTCGTTGAATGTGGGCATCTCATTAAAGCATGAGATCAAGACGGGCTAATGATATAGGCAAGCGAGGTTTCAAGATCTGACAGTGCGTATTCACGTATATAGGGGCTTTAACAAAAGGCCTAGGTAACCATGCAGAAATAGTGTTGAAGCCTAGTTAGATTGCTTAATCGGTGATGACATGAAACCTTATTACTGCATGGCAATGTACTTATTGCTATAATTTTTTTTTGGGGGGGATCAATCATTTTTAAAGGAGGTTGAAAAGGCCTACGCCTAATCAACATAGAGCCCGGAAGCGCACGTACCTTAAAATTTCTAAAGAAATACATGGTATCAATATTCAGTGGTTCCATATCCACGCTATTAACCAGTACTGCAAGAAACTACGCTGCAGCGCAGTTCATCACAATCCCCCTTGACATTGTTCAGTAATGTCATTTGTTCTTAATTAGAAAGAATAGCGATTCATTGAAAGTCGGAACCTACTAAGCAGACTGTAGGCTATGTTATGTACTTCATATATATTAGATCCAGAGGAATCGTCGTTAAAGTTTCCTTGGACTTTTTCGTATGCACAGTCTTTGTCAAATCACCAACCTGTTTGATTCGTGTCTGTGTGTTTGTTCGTATGTTTGCTGTGAGCATGTCTGTGTCTGGTAGTTATTGTTCATTGCTTGCATCAGAATATCAGGTACTTTGATCACGTTTATGATAATTATTGTAAGTTGCTGGTTGATGCATGACAGGGCTTGCTGCGAGCTGTGGTTTAAAATCCAAGTCGCCTAATTCCGGTACGCACCATGTAATGCGCGGTAAACAGTGCCTGAGGAAATTTAAGTACTGGTATAGAGTACTGTACACATTTACATTTTTAGTAGGCTAGCTATACCCTCCATCTTTAAGTCTGAGTAATGCAAAATAATTACGTAAAATGTTCGAGTAAATATTTAACAAGATATTTTCTACTTTTCACTCTATTTCAATAATCCTGCGACTCCAACATCCCTATATGCCGCAGATGAAATTGAGTCAAGGTAACACATGGGCCCCATGTAGGTGAATCCATATGGGGCCCATATGATTTTGCACCCAACAACTGCAAGGGGACCATATGGGCCAGTCCAGATAACCATATGACCCATTATGAGATAGGTATGGTGTCCATATTGGACAATTGCGCACGTGGACCACCCCATATTTGTCATATGGGTTATTTGGGCTGATGGTCCCCTTTCAGACCCTGGGTGCAAAGGCGTACGGGCCTCATATGTTCGTCGATATTTGGCCCATAAGGGGATCATGTTTAAATGTTACCTGGATACCGGAATGAAAGTTTTTGATACCTCTGTGGTACCTCATATTATTTGCGGGTGTTAGACTTGCCAAAATACCCAAAACTCCAAAGATTACCCCTCCTACATTCGGACTTAACTTCATAGAGCAATAAGACAAACTGCAATTTTAGAAATACGTCACATCTTAAAAACATGCTACTTCAAATATCGTTTCACTGCAGAGCTGCCCTTTCTTATTCAGAATGAATATTTAGATCCTCTGTTATGACATTTGGATATGTTGTAAATATTATATTGCTTGTTAATTTTTTATGTGATCATCGTGCCATCGGTCATACTTTCTTTCTTTCCATAATTCTGTGTATAATGTACTCATTTGTTGAACCTCTTTATAAATTTAAGTACAACTTACACTAGAATAAAAGAAAAATGAATCTGATATGGCAGTTTATATCACCACTGTCATGTTGCACTACCGATACGGAAGAGTAACTTGCTCCTCAGGCAAGCCTTGACTTTGCAATGCTACTTTAAATTCGTCAAGTACGGTATTAATTAACCATTACAGAATATAAATGCAATTCATCTTGTCTTCAAGCAACGATGGATTGCCTGCATATATGCTATTTACCTGTTCCGTAAGAAGTGAGTTTGGACGGATGTGTAGTGAGTGTTGAAGGATGTTTACAATAGCACATTTCTAGGATATTTATCTGTTCACGTTGATACGAGGCCTGGGCACACTGGTTTAAACATGGAGGTGTATTAACAGTTCCCTGATTTGAAAGAGACGGTTTATTGTTTTTTAAAGATATTCAGGTGACAAAATTACACAGTTGGCACTGCGAGAGTGTGCTGCATTCCTAGTCGGTTATCAGCCATAGGCTTCAATATGATTAGTTAGGTGCCCATCCTGTACATTAAGGCATATCATACGAGGGACACCCTTGTCTTCACAGATTTGGCTTATGTTTATTCATGATGCAATTGTAAAACAGAAATTTGTGCGTAAAATGGTCAATTTTTCTCGAAATTTTTGACTATTTTCAACGTTTTCAATGATTAATTCGGTCAACACTCCAACTTTTTAAAAAAAAATATAAGTCAGTCTTGTATCCAACGTGTCAGACTCGGAGAGGCACGGGAGCCTGCGATCCTGGGGATGGTGGTGGGGGCTGAGATATATCCTCTCATGAATTTGAATGGAGGAGATGTAGTACAATGATCCCCCCCCCTATATAAATCCCTGGGCCAAGAATATTTTCATGCCAACATATCATGATCACCATGCGTATAGTTGGATGTATTTTTAGCCCACTATTCTAAAATTTCTCCTCGCGATTAGGCTACACGTGTAGTCTATAGCGTTTTTTGCCGGTGCTATACTGCTACTTTGTTTGGCATCTATAAGACACGTTACATGAGCAAAAAATTTCTCAAAGTCAAGGGACACCGCATCCCTGAGACGACTCATTCAGGGTGGGTTACAGCGACCGGGGTCATGCGTCTACTTTTCGCATCATCCCCCCTCCCCTCCCTCTTCCCCACTCTAAAAAACGAATCTATGGTCAGGAGAACTGTTTTGCTATCGACGATCGGTAGGAGGAATCAATTAGGGAAATTTTCTTTACTAGACTTACAGAAGATGCAAAAATGGTGATGTCATCAACATATATCGCAGTACTTTTCTTCAGTTATCAAGAATTTGGAGACAGATTAATTCGTCACAATTTTTTTTTAAGTACCCATTGCATGTCCGAAGTAATAATGGCAGGTGCTTTTTACTGCTAAATTTAGGTAAAAATGTGACAACCAAAAACAGCGAAACGTTTAACTTCATAGTAGGTTAATTTTGAAATCCAACCCAACGTATAATGTCCTTTAAAAAGGTAACCTACTGAGGTACATATCTCATGATGTGAAATAGAAATTAAGACCAACAGCTCTCTGATGTCAACTTGGTTACATGTTAGTTTTTGAAGTTCATCCCATGATGTTAACACGCCAATGGTCGATCTCTATTTACTGAACTGTTGAACCAACACGAGCAGGGGAAACTTTATATGAGGCGTGCACTAATTCATTACACTACATCATGGGTAGATCAATTTCCTACAGGCAACTTCGGCGAAAGCAGAGACATTAAAATTTGGGAATCTATAAGCTTCTTTCATAATGTAATTTCATACAAGCAGTTTATGCAGGTACAAATGTCACATGTTAATCCCAAATTTTCATCGCCTGTTTTGTCTACGTGGATAATCTGCTCGACTGTTTTTCATATATCATGGGCGCAAACTTCGTCCAGCTGTAATGCCGTCGGCCCCTCTTGCATTAATATGGAGTCAAGTTATCTGGTTCTATATCTGTGTCTGTCTAGACCCGTCTCTCTTCTC
Organism: Stichopus chloronotus; assembly: GCA_021234535.1. Taxonomy (NCBI): domain Eukaryota; kingdom Metazoa; phylum Echinodermata; class Holothuroidea; order Aspidochirotida; family Stichopodidae; genus Stichopus; species Stichopus chloronotus. Next base: position 31,907,026 of record CM037829.1, on the reverse strand, counting down.
GGTCATCGTTTTTTAGAGTTTTAATCCGTCGTTCATTCAATTTACAAGATGGAGGAATAAACACGCGAGGATGTTAATGCACACTCATCCGAACAGAGATGGAAATTGAGAGGGGATGCTCCAGATTAATGGTTCCGATGAGCCAAACAACCTTAATTGAAATATCTCGAGTTGCACTAACTTGCAACGAAGGCAAGTACTTGCTGTCACGACTGCGCATGTCGTTATAGGCTAGGTGACGTAAACACACGGGGGACAATGACCATATTGTCTAGTATGACGAAGAGAACATCCATATCGATTAATTGAAATAAACAAACATACGAAAGTCAGACTGATTGATGTTGCACGCTACATGTGTGTATGCGATCCATTGGTTTTAAAGGAATAATCCAAAGACAAGTGAAGGGTCTCTGAAGTGAAAAAGAAAGAACAGCTTAATTTTCTCTGCGAACATTTCAATCCCGATGCAAATATCTTGTTCCTAACTCAAGATATTGCTGTTTGAGGAAAGACGTCTTTGGTCAACAACGATCTCCAGTCACCCCAAGGTCATAAAATTTGCCATTAACAGCGGCAAATTACAGCAAGAAGTCTTCGTTTTCTCATTTTTTTTTTATCATGAAGTGCTTTTAACTTTACGATTTTACAAGTTAAGGTTGGGTACATTTTATATTTTACTTTAAAATATTGTGCAAAGTAAGGTCACATTTCTTAAATTATCTTAAATGTTACATTTACGACAGTCAAGATAATAACGAAATACAAAGGATATTCAAAGAGTTATACCTGCGTGACATCTCATATTCCCCATGGTGGAGTGCATCGCTTTGAGATGGAACTCCATCAATAAATATTCATCAATAAAGAGAAAAAATACTCAATTTTTTGTTATGTAATTTCAATATTCTTCTGTAGCCATGCAATCTCTTTCAGGAAGTCACCCGCTGTTCCAAGTATATTAAGTCGAAATATCTGACAGGTTAACATAGAGTGATTACAGGCAATCTTCTACCTTTTTGTGTGTGACGTTGCATTAACATCATGAAGTCAACAATTCTAACTATGGTATGAATGATATAGCAACGATGATACAATGGTAAAAACTGAAGATACAAAGAAATTCTAGACTGTCCAGCATAGTTATAGGTACGATTGCATAGCCTACACCAATGGTTGCAATGATTCATTTGCAAAATTCCATACTATATAATAGTAGCAAATATCTTTTTCTGATTTTTTTTTTCAGTATCTCTGACTTTATTTATTACTTTTTTATTTTTGTCTGTTACTTTGACATAATAAATAAAAAACTTTGTTGTGACTTTAAATTTTATTCTCTTACGCTTTTCCTACTTCATATTTGTTTTGGACTTTTATGCTTTTGTTTTCCTGACTTCTTTTTGTTTGTCTGACTTTCTTTTCTTTGTCTTAATTTTTTTTCGTTGTTTCGACTTTTTCTCTTTTTTTTTCACCCTCGTTGTTTTTGTCTTTCTTTCTGACATCGTCAGTATTAGATGAAGGTATGCTTAGGATTTTTAATAACGTTACCATCTATTTTGTGCATGTACAGGAAAGCGGTTGCGTTAAGCTAGTTGTATAAGCCTATAGATAAGACTTTTCTTCATGTGTCTTAAGTTACAGGCCTTGTAAAAAATGGTAGGACAATGATATTATAAGAGCAATGAATACTAATTTTGTCAGGGAAAACCTTTAACCCGAGCCGCAAGCTCTGAAATTCTAGTATGTAGAGATCAGGGTTAGGCTTACTGCAAATCATAACGTTGATATCAATAAGGGCCAAGGTGCAGTCGAAGTTGCCCCGCGCTCATTGAAAAGGAAATAGGCGCGAATGCAGTTGGCTCTGGACCTAACAGTACTCCTCAGACCTTAAAGGGCAGTTATGGCAAGGCGCCAACCAAGTGCTTTATCATATCAAATTCACCCCGGCGTGACTACCAGAAGGTCAGTTCAGGTGGGTAAACCTTAACTTCCGCTTTGCACGAAGACGTGGAAAGCTCATATTACTGTGAACCGGTAAGGGATCGAACCCTGAACCTTCCCAGTTGGTAACCATTGTTGCAAATGCCACCACCTTTATCCACTCACTCACAGCAGCGGTGTGGTAGTACACTACCACTCCGTAGTCTCCAGTATCTTTTTTTTTGTCCTCCAGTTATATGTCGAATACCTGATTCGAGCTCTTAATTATGTAACAAAATGACACATATTCACAGTCACTTGGCAAACTGCACACAAACACGCCTGTGTGTTTCAGAATTTATTTTCTGCGCTTTCGACTTTTATGTTATCTTCAGGATTGTAAAAATACTTCTAAAGTTTATTTTATCATTTTGCCTTTCAAGTACCGCAGTCGTCCATGGACTTCCATACCATCTGCAGCTCTTCTCAAAGAATAATAGATATAGTACTTTTTGCTTATGTATATTACATATGTTAATGGTGGTTTCGATGCAGCTGTGAAAACAACGTTGGAACTAAACAAAACAAGCACCCACGAAGTCTGCCCGATAGGACATGGCCCCAAATCGTGTATCATAACCCATGTCTTGAAAGTAGAGGGTTGAGAACACGGATCCTACAGTTGTCCGGGATGGCCACACGTAGCCGCATACCGTGCATAACAAAGTAAAAGGTGGACGTACGTTTAGTCATCGAATAAGCATAATTATGCCAGCTGTGCCTTCACTTCTCTTTCTTCAAAATACAGATCAGATTGGTCTCGCGGTGTTCGCCAAACTAAACAGGAATGTCACGTGGTGCGTAATGAGCTTAAGGATGACTGGAAATGTCAATCAAGACTTTTTTTTAACTTACCATAAGCCGTCAATTTGATGATGGCTTGACGCGGACGGTTCCAGCCTTTGACAGAAGCGACCATATTCTTCAGTGATGACAAAGCCACTCACGACAACTGCTAGATTGGCAAATGATCGAATTCGTCACAAACGATCAATCTTAAAGCGACAGGCTTGCTTCTTGTGAACTTATGTACTTGTGAACTATATGTACAAAAACTCAAGAGGCACCTTCAATTGAATTGTTCTGTGAAATTCGCTAAACATGCAAAAACTTGTATTGTTTTTTTTTTTCTTTCACATGCTGATCGTAAATAGGTCAAACTAAGAGGATTCCTATGTGCAACAGGCAAATGAACTTAAATGAATGGTCAACTATCCATTCATTTTTAGTTTTGAAAATTCTTGACCAGTTTCTTTCACATTGGTACTAATTCGCATGCACACAGACAGCAAGGGTTCAAATTTAATCATTTTTTGACACTTTTCATTACTAGACTACTGGATGTAAAGACTCTGGCAGTAATTATGACAATTATAGGCATTGTCACGTGGTTGCGCCCCTTAAAATTCAAACTCATCAAGTATCAACTTTACAACTCGAGTTTCAGAACAGAGTTCTGTAATGTGCAAAGATAAATTGTGAGCTAACTTTATACAACCCACAGAGACAGGGGCTTACAATGCTTTTAAGTCAAGTATTTTTCTGGGCAAGTTTGAGTTCAGTATTGTTTGATTGTACATGTTAAAGGGAATAACGTCAGGCTTTGGTGTACCTATACATCATTTAGTCTCTAAATATCATTAGTAGAAGTATAATTATTGATACGTCAACCAATATTACATTGCGTTAGAGGCTTTCCCGCCATGCAACGGAAAGGTGTTAAGTGCATATTTGCTTGCTTTGCTTTGAATAATGTATCATGTGCACGTCGATTAATGATATCTCATATTTACAATATGGTTGCAATGTGTAGGTTTAGTAATATTGTGAATATCTTCTTTTCATTCGTTGGTCAATGATACAAATAATATTAAACTTTTACCTTAGTTGACTATGGTTATTCATCTTCAGTAGATCAACACTACCGGGATATCACCTTGTACGGTGTAAGCTAACAGTGAAAGTTGTGTGTATGACAACGTGTATCATACAATGACATTCACGTTAATCGTATTGTCGTAGATACTCGTATAATAACTGTATTGCAAAGTAATGTGAAGATCGTCTTGTACTTTTAAATAGATATGTTTCTATTGCACGTAAACAGAACGAGTTGTCAGAAAGACGCATGTCACTTCAGTATGGGCAGTCTGAGAGAGAAATCGAGCATACGGGAGTGGTGGGAGTTAATCATATTTGCTTCGACTTTGCTGTTACAAACTACACAAGCCCATTCCACAGTTCAAACTACAGAAGCCAATTCCACAATTTTCAGCACGACATTTAATCGGGTCAGCTCTATCATGTCTGCACTAAACATGTTCTAAGTGCAGAGTTGTGATGTTGTGTTTACAAGGCTTCTTAATCCCTCTCTACTGTATAAGTAAAGTATTGATGCAGTAGGAAGCTGCTTTTCCATGATAAGCGAACAAAGCAGTCTAGTTACGTAAAATCCGTAATGACAATAACAAGGAACCTACAGTAGCTTACAAATTATAGCGCTATTTAGAGAGACTTCAAGAAGTGTAGATATAGTATATATAGTACACCTACACAAGTAGTATATACATATATAATACACCTGCCTACGCACCCAAACAAAACTTGAAAACAATTGGAAGTACCATTCTGCTGCAGCTCTCTTACTTGGGGACACGTGACCACATTCAATGTGGCTACATGTTCCCAAGTAAGAGGGTGCAGCAGAATGGTATCACGTGTGACGAAATATGGGCGTGGACCATCTTTGTGCGCATATAGGCGTGTGCGTGATCATTAACACACCATCGTCCCATCACCATAAAGTGCGTATATGTAATCACATCCCATGATCCTCCTGTGACACCATAGTAGTGCTCTAGCCTATCATTGTCATTTCCATCTCCAGCTACATCAGTGTCACACCCCCCCCCCCCCCATTTCCCCTCGCGATAATGACATTCGAATCCTTTATCACATTTGGAAACCTTGAAAAATGCCGAAGATCACCATAAATCCTTTTAATAGTGTTATATTACCAGGTTTATTATGATGAATTGTATTTTGATCAGCGATTATATAACACGCGGGTGTAAAATCGTCTTTTAATTGGAGGTTGGTGTGTTAGATGAACTACTGTCATTGATAATATCACAGCTTCGTTCGCTTATCGTCCGTGGTTTGATCCTTTTTTATGTTTGTGAAGCTGACAGGCTCCAAAAGACTTTCAGTCAGACAGGGGGGAATTCATTCATTTCACTACCACCGTCATCGTAATGTCAATATTTTTAATTCCGACAGCAGTTCGTAAATCTTTGTCATTTGGCTACGTTGCTGAAACTAAAATACCTCCGATTTCTTTTGTGGTTCCTATGCTGACGCTTACTAGATAGGCTAACCGAGTCTGCCACCATAATTATATCTATACGCATTATACTGCTCATATTTTCACTTGCTCCCTGTATGTGTATGTTTATTTATGTTGATATCGTTATTAATGTACCTCAGGGTAGATCTAGGCTTCCGTACCTTTCTCTGACTTGCGTGAGATTAATAGCCATAACATGATATTTCTTAGCCAAAGTTGTGCCAGGTTCACGGTAGAAGAAACCAACCTTGCAAACATGAAGAATGAACCCATGACTCCAAGAAACAAGAAATAAACTGAAGGAAAATTACTGGGAATCATCTGGAATGATTTCAAGACACCAGCGTTCACATCGCAGGCAGGAAACATGTTCTATAGAACAAACATATACTGGACGTAGTGACCTGTCTTATTTACACAAGCACCTGATCACAACATTTGTAAGTGTTAGATCTCACGTCTGCAATTTGCATTATGCATCATTTGTTCCATGCACCATCACCTGGCAAATTTGAGGCATGGGGGGGGGGGGGGGGGGGGAGGAAGCTGACCAAACCCAAATAATTTGAAAAAGAAAAACCCTTTGAAATCGTCTCGATATATATCACAGAGACAAAAATCTTACTACTAACAGTAAAATAGATGAAGGTCTAGTTACACTGTATTGTCAATGTATGAAAAGTACCCGATTTTATTTCGATTCCTTTTATGAGAGTGGAGGCAGATTTGAAGCAGAATACAGACGCATGACCAAGTGGACGCTGACCTGGGGGAGATGGTTGCAGTATTGAAGTTTTGCTTTTGAAGTTTTGCTTATGTAAGATGTCTCAGGGCAGAGGCGATTCAAGTTTATTGCAAAGGGGTGTTTTGACGATGGCTTGTGGACAGGTGATGACCTCAATAAGAAATCATGGCGGGTCGTGTGAAACAAAGTTACAGAGTTGGGTTGCAGTTCTGCAGCCAGGTTTTTTGGACGATGGGATGATAATTGTGGGAAGACTTGGCAGAGCACCACCATCAGTTGAAACGCAGCGTACCAGAGCACTTCGAATAAGAATACCCCAGATTGCAAGAAATCGTCGTTCCCATTCTCGGCCACTTTAAGCACCTCGAAACGGCACTGTCAGTATTTTGTTGGATGGAAAACCCTACGCGGCCTCATGTTATTGAAAGTTTCGGAATTTGCCGAGTGGGTCACTCAGTTGTCAGCAGAATCATATGCTGGGGGGTCACCCCAACCACACACCCCCTATAGCTACGCCCCTGATATGACATCACATATTTCCCATAAGACATTGCAGCACGGTAAAATAGATACTTTTTTAAACATTCAACGTCATAACGTCCAAACAGAACATGCTATTGAGGTACTGTTTCACCACATGGATAGAAAAGCTTTACGTAACCTTACGCCATTTCGAATCTTTTCGACTTAATCCCTTCAATTGTCAAATACTTAATGGATTAATACAAGTGCAAGTTGTTATCATCTTCTGTGAAAGGATAGGTCAGTTAATAGGCAAAGGACATAATTAGCTGGAGCTTAGAAATAAACCAGACAGCTGGGCTTCATCGATCGGAATTACTCCGCAGAATCAAAGAAATGTGGACTTGTGGAGGGTAGCTTTAAAGCAACATGTTTTGCATGTATATGTTCATGACCATCATCTACAGGCACTTTTTACACTGCGTGAGTATCCTCAGCGACGCTTAGCCTATAGTTTTGCAGCTACCATATATGTATTAGATTTCAGTTGCCAAATACTGTGACGCTCACATCACTTATATATGGAATAGCTGACACTGTGGGTAGGCTAAGCAGAGCGAAACTATTGATTGGCGCGAGGCTCAGCGTACCAGAATATGTTTGGACAAAAATACCCCGTACGTCTCCAGAAATCGGTTTTCCAAACTCCGCAGTGGTCCTTTCACTCTTGCGGCCCCAAAGGCCGGGTCCCCCCTCCACCCGCACCACGACGCCACTGCTTGACCGAATACACGGTGATGATACATGGAATATTTGATGGTGATTTTTGCTATTACAATGACAACATTACACCCAACTCATCAAACTAATAGGCCTAATAATTCATTTATCTAATGTAATTGACAGGTCATATCTTCAAATTGTCGTTGCCATATGGTTTGTCCCTCACCCGTTTTCACCTCCCCCAAACCCTCAATTCGTAGACGTGCACGGTGAGTCGGCAAGATTCGAAATCTATAGCTCAACGATTGTTCGAAAACCACCCGTTCTGCACAGGAGTTTTGTTTCGATTACTGGTCATAACTCAAATCTCTCTTCCTTTGTAGTAAGCGCTACTGACTACTGTAAATCTCCGTACTTCACGAAGTGGACGGCACACATATCGTGAACTAAACTGCACAGAAACCGTGAAATGTTGATTCCGTCCAGGGAATAAAGTTAAAAGAGATTGTGTGAGACTTAGTGCCATAGACTGTAGCACGTGACAAGGAGAACACTTACTTAGATGAACTTTTGTCTCTTTCAAATGACATGTTGCTGCAAACAAATTTTGCTACATAAACGTCAAACACTCTAGTGTGATCTACCATTACGTTTGGGGCCCTACAAACAGTCATTGTCACAAAATGTCTGACATGTGAAAAATAGTGTTACTTAACAGACGAAGAAGATCTATGAAACATCTGCCGTACCATGAAAGAACTATTCACTGTGCAGGTGTAGTTAGCGCACTGACGAATTAACATCAGCGCACTGAGAGTTAAGGTGCTGCCCTTAAACGTACTAGAAATAAAAATATGGCTACAATTTGCCACTCTTTTTTTCTGGCAACTACTAGGTTAATTAACATTTGCCTTCATTGAGCCACGTAGTTGTTTGCTACATGGACAGTTATATGAGAAGATTTCAACTGCAAGAACCTCTGGGAAATCAGCGAACAATGACCTGTTATAATTTCGATAAATACAAATGTATTTTGACACAATGATTGTTATTTATATTTTAGATACGAGGAGCGCTTCGATACATGATGGCGATTTACAGATGAACAGAAGACTAAAGTGTAATACTACTGGAACTCGCTGTAATCTTCTGCAACTTTGAGGCAGGACTAAACAAGGAGGGGGGGGGGGGAACAAAATTGGCACTACCGGTGAATCCGAAGGCAACTTTGAATATCATGCAACCAAAAAAACCCCCCAAAAATCAGTTAATTATACCAACACTTTAAAATGAAGTAAGACGCAATTAACAAGGAACCAGGTTGAAAGGATTGAATTGTCCGTCATATCACAATCGATCCCTGTCTTTTTGGCTCTAAAGAAACTTTGAAATGAGCATAATTCATTGAAATATGTACAACATTCTACCTGATATGATAAAGCAAAATTTCGGTAGAATATACTCACGATTTCGGTATGCATTTGAAGCAATCAAGTCACGATGTATTATTTGCTTGTTTTCCATGTCAAAGAAAGTTAACCACCATCAGAGTGTTACGCCCACAGTGTAAACGTGTGGTGGGTCGTCTTGTTATCATATGGTTTCAAATATCGCTTTCGATTTGAAAAAAAAAACACAATTGATTGGAGTGTGACATAAGCAGCATGGCTGCAGATTTAATGAAAAATGCACGAGGAGCACAATTTTAGTTTTCATTTTAGAACTGTATCAATAAAGCAACGAAGCATGACAGCGTGTCATGTTCCCTGTGGTAGGTAACAGCAATCTCTTGGCAAAGACGAATAATGCACCAAGAATTGACAATTGCGTATGTTCAGTGGGCGTAAATTGTGGTTAATTCATTTCTCCACATAAACAGCTAGTTTAATTAGCCCATGTATGTTTGAATCTTAATAACAGTATTTAAATATATTGATGTTTGCTTTTAGATCATCAAGTCACCCTATAAAAGTTTACGGTTACTCTTTGCTGCAAGTAGGATTGAAACATTGTCAGATCGTGTATGTATATACACCGCTTTCCCGTCATAATAGTATCATTTATTGTGCACAAGTACCTGAAAAGAGTAACCGTAAACGAGTACCACGTTTGCAGGGAGTTATCAAGAAGAGATGAAGTCTCGAATGAGATTTTTAAAAAGACGACCTATCACCTTTAACAAAAAAGTGTTTTTTTTTTTTTCTCGAGTGGAACGATTGCAACATTTCAATGCCGCAGCAAACAAAACAAAAGAAAAAATGAAAAAGAGAATAGGACTGCACAGTCAAATAAAGAGAATCAGGACAATGCAATGAGGTTGCTAAGCTGAGGGTAGATGAGCTAACCTGAACTTAACGGCTCCTGTAATTAATATATGTTGTGTTTACTGATAGTCACATAGTAGTGTTGCATTAACATCATTACATACGATTTACTCGACGGTATCAAATCTGCGACATTAATTTCGATCCATTGTACGAGTAAGTTGAACAAGTCAGTTCAGGCTAATATATACACAAAAGTTACCAAGACGACGAAAACGCCGAAAGTTTTCGTCTCTAGGTTTTTGCTGAAGGTTATTCTAATGTCAGAACATGAAGGACCACACTTAGACGCAAGTGTGCATTCGTATCGATTTCAACGTCACTTTCACAAACCAAAGATTTTTCACGCTAGTTGCGGCACGTATTAAGACTGCTTTCGTCCATTCTTGATCGTAACTAGAAGAGAATATTCTCAGCCAAAATATTGGCGAGTTTGAGAGATTGATGGTCTGCGTGCTACTATCATTGTGTTATGGGTCAGGGTCTTAAAGCGTGAAACTTTTTCCAGCGCCTGATGCAAATTGGACACGTATACTAGAAGTGCACAGCCACTGTAAAATCCTTGCAACCGGCCAATTTGCTCACGTCTAATTTTGATGGATTGTCACAACGTCTTTACTTTGGCAGTAATATACGGTCTATGTTCAACTTACCCGCGTCAACTCACTAAGTAAAACGTACTACCTCTGTTTAATTTGAAAATTAATTTAACAATTTGCCATTCTAAAACGAAACATAACATATGCTTTGCTCTCAACTACTGTAATTTTCTGCATTTCGGAAACAGGAATGAAATCAGGTAACTGATTGAAAATACGATCAGATCTCAGGTAACTGATTGAAAATAAGATCACATCTCTGGTAGGGTAACTGATTGAAAACAGGATTATATGTCTCAGATGATGGAAAATAATATCAAATCTCAATTAATTGACCAGAAGCAAGATCAGAGCTCAGGCAACTGAAATACGATCAGATCTCACTTAATTGATGGAAAATAATATCAAATATCAGTTAATTGACCGAAAACAAGATCAGGGATCAGGTAACTGAAATAAGATCAGATCTCACTTAATTGATTGGAAATAATATCAGATCTAAGATCAGCCCTCAGCTAACTCATGAAATTAAGATAAAATCTCAGGTCACTGATTGAAAATGAGATCAGATCCCAGTCTCAGTTAATGGATTGGAAATAAGATCGGCCAGTCTCACACTGTTTCAACAAAACCATTTTGCTCAATATTGCATAGACGCCACAATGTCCTCGTAGCCGAATTCTTTCAGAATTCTTAAGACCATTTAAGAGTTCTTAAGACCATTTAATTCTAGCTCTCTCCATTAATCATTTATTGTATCAGTTACTACGGTTTCTGTATACTTAAATTGCCATGTGTCTCACGTATCGCCCTCGGATAACGAAAACAGTAAAACTAACCGAACTGAGCATAATGAAGGGAATAGTATGGGAATCACGGGGATACTTCATTTCAACAGTTTTATGTTCCATAAGAGCTCTTACTGCTGGCGAGTAAAAAAAAAAAAAAAACTGGACACTGAATCTCACATTGCAAAGGCAAATTTCCCCCGAAGGAACGCAACAAAATGAAACCTAAACATGCCGATTTTGCACAAAGTTGTTCATCCATTTGTAATGACGGAAGCATGCATGTCACGAATCTAAGAAAATGTCACTATAGTTATTTTATGGAGTCAAATTTTGCAATAAGGATGGACACCGTGTCAATCTGTTATGCATTGCGCGCAATTGTGCACAGGGAACCCGGGTATTGCGCATACACATTGGCTGTTTCAAATGGCACAGTGTGTGTGTCGGGGGGGGGGGGAGGCAAAATGGTATCTAGGCCTGCTTCCCACTTGAGTGACTTCAACTAGAGTTGGTACTACCAGTGCAAAGAGCTTGGCTAAACATTTCGCATTTTAGAAAGATTAAAAGTAGGAAAGTAGCATTTTCTCTATATCGACTGATTAGACCTCAAATCTTTGATTCAGTCCCTCTTTACTGTTGTGATACTTAATTATTCAATGGTTGCCCATCCAGGGAGTGACTAGAATATCACAGCCGCCTGTCTATTGCATTAAAGAAACCTCAATACCGTCACAAACTGTAGATGCATCTATTTCTCCCTAATTACATATTTTAACTTCCACAATTGCTTGTATTGATTTTAATATGCCTCTGAGCTATTGCCAATAACCTTTGAAATGATTCCTTCAACCGTCTTTGTTTTTGATTTCATTGTTTCCCAAACAGCCAATGGTACTCTCACGTGTCGCCTTAATTTTTCGCTAATTAGCCCCTTCTGACACTGAACAAGTGAAAAACCGTGTTTGTTATCCCACCTTCCGTGACGTCAAAACGCCAGATCTTCATTGCACGCCGTTATGTATCGTCGCTTTTATGCTTGCACCCTAAATCAGTGACTTAATGTGACAGGTTTTCGTCAGGTAAAAAGCTACCACTCCATGGAAAGCTGTAACATCGACTATTTATAGCACTTTTACGTATCCGTATCAAGGTAATTAGTGGAAATGCTCTACCTTTCGTTTGGTGAACGAACGCTCTAAAGTCATCTTGTCAATTCAGAGGCCGACAAATCAAACTTCGCCAGACTGAAAGATCACACCAATTTCCAAAGTTGCTTGAATTGCCTCCTTGTTCTCCCCTCGCCGTTTACCAGTTTACTTAGCACAATACTGTCGATCATCCCTGTTAACCCGGCGGTACATTGAATTTATATACACTTTCACCGATTCTTGTCACAGATAATCAATCAACTTGGATGACCTAACATTTACTCCTCATCTAACAGGCTCCGGTATTAATAACTGCAGAGTGGAGTGAATAAATGAAATTGACAAACATGGTTGATTGAAATTGCTTCATGCCACAAAAGACTTTTATCTACTTCGCTCATCATGCACTTACCTGTCTATAATGACGAATGATAATAAATTTATAAACAGTAAGGAAGATTTTTCAGCAACTCCCTGACACTTTCAGGTGATAGTTTGGGAGTGAAGTAGTTTGAGGAGGGGAGGGGTGTGCTAGTCCACATTGCATTAAGGGCGAAGAGGAGGATTAAAAGTCATCACTTGATCCTAGCACGGTAATGGGATGTGCAATGTTTGTGTGGAGACAGGTAAGTTCTTCTCTCGTAAATATCCAAACCAGGTGAGTTTACAGGGGATTTCCCAGAGATAGAGTACAGTATTGCTCCTTTGACATGTCACCTTATCGCTTACGCAGGCCCACCATGGCGTTGTAACGTACGTAATGAGCTGATGAAACACCGCCCTTACCCCCCCCTTACCCTCCCTACTTCTCCCCATCCTGGCCCCCGGTCGAGTCGTCGGCTTGATTGTTGGGTAGAAAAACTTCAAACATTTGTAGCATAGTAGTGAGTGCGTCCACTTTTACGTTTGTTTTTCATCCTTTCCACAGTCGTTTTACTTAATGAGCAACTCCTAGACAGGAATATGCCTTGTGTTTGTGACAACTGCACCGACGGAGGTTATCCTATCGCTGTTGCCATGGCAAAGCGCATAGAGTGGCAGAGTGACTCAAGGTAAGCCATGAAAAGTATGAACATAACGGCTGATAGTGCGAATAGTTGAAAACCTAGCAATATTACATTCAACGATAGGAGAGTTCAGACACAAACATAGATTTGCACACTTCGACATTTATCTAGCACTTACGAGCCGAAGCATAACGTTGTCGTCTGTATGCTGTGTACATTTTATTGAAGTTTACGACTTGAAAGGTGGGTTAAAATTGTTTGGCAATGAATTTGCTAAGTGTTAAAGAAATGGATAACTTGTCATCAGGCACCGTGTCACCTTGGAAACGGGTGTGTTGTTTGAATTATTCCCGTCGCTCTTTTGTGCATGCAATGTTACACGCCACAGTATATTGATATCATGCCATATTAAAATCTAACTACACGTGAAGGCTGACGATAATGTAATGACTCAGTCATATTGATTGATTTTATTGATAATGTTTCATAATTGTACGTGAAAACAAAGGTTTGATTTGTATATTATCTGAATGCGTATCTCTGAACATAGATCCGACAAGTCGCCATTTTTTTTTCTCGGTGTCGATTGCTCTTGGTTGTACTCGCGGCTGCTACGATTCATCAATTATATCTGTGACGTCATTGCTGTCATTCAAAAAAGTACAGCGATAACTTCTTTAATTTCTTCTACAGATTCTACAAAAAAAAAAGAAAAAAAAGAAGAAAGAAATTCGTTTTTCAAGTCATTCCAATCTTCTTGCTAACGGAAGTCTTGAGATCAGTAAGCCTAGTGGCGACAGTTTGTGAACTATTCTCTCGTCACCTGCTTCGGAATAATTCTTTAACAGTTGCGGTCGAGAAATCGCAACCGAGGTTTTTGAGCCTCGATTAATCGGACTGCCAAAACTATGTCGTGGTTAGTAGAACGTTACAATCGTCAGTACTAGAACTGAGGCCTAATGAATGCTGGGCCTTTTATGTAGCTGTACACTCCATACACACTTCATATTCTTATGTCGTGTTGAATAGTCTTGCTTCGAATTTAATCAACATCAGAAATCAGCAACTGTGTCGAAAGAAGAGTAGGATTTATTGTTGTTGCACTTTTAATCAGAAACCGCGAACGGAGTTTGCACTGAGTATTCATCCATTCCGTATTCATCCATTCTGTATTATTGTGATACGAACAATAGCCAGAGTCCAAATTCAGTGTTCACATTCCATCTATGATATTATGTTGCAAATTTCTTCAGCTTAATGGAGAACAATATTAAACAGCTTTTACGCTGTTTCATTTTGGCCGAAGAACTGTAGCTTAGAAAGCACACGAGGTAAAACTAAGAAAACATAGTGACTAGTTAGTTTGAATTTTTGTGTTGAAAAGTTTGACAGAAGTCCTTTGTAACCCAACAAACAAGCCCAATTGGGTCCCAACTGGTTTTGACTTGGTAAGCTTGGGCTTGGGCTCACGTTGGTTTTGTCAGTGGAGTCCGACTGGGGCCCAACTGGGCTCACGATACAGATGAGGGAGATGTGCAGGGCAAGGTGAGACCCGATTGGGACCCAGATGGGCTAAGTTAACACACTTGGGGCCTGATGAAAAATTGCTGACAAAACTGACTGGGCCCCAATCGTTAGCCCAATCCGGCCCCAGTTGGAACCCAATAAGGTATGCTGGCAGGGAAAGGTTCACGTTAAACATTTACTGCATGCAGATGCGGCCTTGGAGGGGTGGGGGTGCGCCTTTCCTGGGAGTTGAAGACTAAGATGGCGCCCATCATCACTTACATAGCTAAAAATGTGGAAAGACAACGTCGAGCGCCAAAATCAGTTGACACAGTGTAGACCTACCATAAGACTTTTGGGATAATAATGCCCCCAGATCGCCGAAAATCGCCTCCCCGGGCTCGACAACAGCCTTTTTACTCTTGCGGCGCACCCGAAAATTCGCTGAGGGGCATCCCAACCCATGCCGCCACAAATCGCATGCAGTATGTGATTGTTCTGTGGTAACGATTCCCTGTATCTAAGTCATTGTTTGCAGAAACTGCGCTGATGTATTTGAGACTGGTCAGATCAGTTGGTCCGTTAAGGACAAGCATGAGTTGTTTCATTACAATACTTCTTCAGGAGCTGAAAAACAGCTACTTGTCTTGAGCTAATATTGTAGACTGCACCCATATGGTGTCAGCTTCGACAGGTACTGCGAATCCGACAGAAACCAAAACATGAACGTGTAACATTGTTAGCAACCTGCCATCTGAATTCAAGTCTTTCTACAAAGACAGCACCCCTTCGACTCTCCAAGTTACCCTCCAACACCCCTTCTCCCCTGTCAATAAGGGCTTTGGCTTTTTTTTTTACGTTCGCGGTGTCTGGCCTAGCTCTCATGACGAAATTCAGGCTGAAAGTAAAAGCCTTATCAATTTGTTTGTTTGCCTCAGCTTACGTTTCTCAGCCATTATGCATTTTCCCGATGACGATGTTCTCAGAGGATAGACATTTATCACGAAGCTAAACGCTCGGCTCAGTACGTGTGAATATGTGCAGCAACTATAAATACTTATGAACTGTACAGAAACCTCTTGGGATTAATTACCTACCAAAGAGACACTTCTCAATCCAACTTTTTTTTTTATGGTTCAGAACGAAGATTGCTATCATAGAAATTCGAGGTAGCTAGGAATTTCGGTGTAGGTCAATCGGACCCTCAGTGAGTTTGTTCAAAAACCTGAGTCATCTGGCAAAATCTCATACAAGTAGACCAGAACAGCAGCTTTGGCGGATACCCACCACGCAATCGTAGCGAAAACTGATCGTTTACATTATAAGGTTGGCAGCTATCACACTGTTTGCCTCAGAGAGCGGGAGGAAAAAAGGCTGTATCCTTATATTTGTCACATGGATTGTGATAGCGTGTATAATATCAGGAATAATACAACATGCAGTACATGATTTTATTTCCTTTTCAGAAATACTGCCTTTTCGACCACACACAAATACACTGTACTTACATGTACGTTATACGTTAGCTGTTTTGCATGTCTTTTTGTTTGTAGTATAGGTCCTATGTTTCAGTTTTTTCATTATCAAGCGCAGTTGCTCATAATTATTTAGCTCTGTACGTCGCTGTTAGTACGAAGCAAGTATCAAGCAATTTTCGAATTCATGTAAACATGATTACACTCTTCAAGCAAGATAATTTTCTGAAATTAACCTCATGTTTACACACTGGGGATATGTCGTACCTGGAGATGTGACGTCAATGCACGTCATTTGATAGAAGATACATCTTTGTTCTTTTTAAAGATATCCCCAAAGACGGTATTGCTAATTATAAACGAAATCAACGTGACTTTGGAGATTTTCCAGTCGTATTGCGTTCTTGTCGTATATGGAGCTTCAACGATCTTATTTCGGTTAACATCTTTGTGACGGTTACTCGAGAAGTAATTGAAATCGGTCTGCAGCGTTTCATAGTTCTGCCATAGGATTACTTCACACCGACTATTGATTTTTTTATGTTCAGGGTTTGATTTTCACCTCGCTGCGAGATCACTGGCGTAATTAGATTGCAATTCTCGGATTGTCGATACTGTTTAAATTAAAATGTGTTCTTTGCAGTTACTTACAAAGGTCACTTAGCCGGATTCCGAGGAGTGTTATGAAGGAATGCGTCACCGGACTCGTGTCGTCAACCAGTTCTGTATTATTCACTTTAGGCCGATATATTTGTGCGCCATCGTGTCTATAACTTTCTGCATTTTATTTGTTGCATTTGTGAAACATTCAGTTTTAAGTGAAGAACTCAGATATGTGTCACAGTTTTTTTTTTTAATTTTCATGGCATAGGGCTTATGGAGTCGGATCTGATATTTGCAAAACGATACATATATATATATACATATTTTTTGTAATAATCTTAGGATATTGATGGAAAACAATACAACCCTCTTCGGCTCCCAATTTGGTGATAGAAAAAAAAATACGCTACTGTCCATGCATCATCAGAAAATGTACACACGTAGGACAAATTTTTTTAAGTTTAGTCCATTCTTAAATCGCAGGCAAGTCTTCCATACCGTCGATCATATATGTAATCCTTCATGCTATAAGCCACAAAATTATGATATTCGTGGAAATCGTTCAATGTTATGGCTAGCTACCTTGACAGTGGCGAATCCGGTGAGTGGGTGGGGCAGGGCGCACCCAACTATTGGTGCCTAAGAAATATTTAAAAAAATATGAGGTAAAACGAAGCGGGATAAGGGGAAAAGGACGTTTTTCCTGATAAATGTTGATGCTCGCAGTTTCTCACGGATTCTGATTGTCTCGAACGGGTCAAATCGTTGAGTTTCGTATCCCACTTCGAATAGATTACATCACCTTATTTACATACAGTTCTCTGCATGATAATTTGGGGCTTAATCACAAATCATGTAAAGCTTTCAAAATTTTGGCTCTTAACCAAAACCATTACATGGAAATGATTGAACGACCCAAAATAAGACACGCATTAGCATTATCAAGTCTGGAAATTTACACATTGTTTCTCTTATGCTGGGTCAGGACATTTCATTCCCTACAGTACGTTGACGATGCAGTTTTTCATCGCTCTCCAGCCAACGTTTCACCGCACTTTATTTCACAAGCAAGAAAAAGCTTTTTTCCCCCAAACAATGTGATTACACTAGTGCAAATGCGCTGTACACATCTGAATCCCTTTCGGAGCAAACTACTCAAACTAGGTTGAGGGACACCACCTCCCCAGAACGGGGACGCATCGGCGCCCTCACTTCCCGAAATGCTGGACACGTCACTTGATTTTAGAAAGCAATGTAGGTAGCTTATGCATGCAGTCAGCAGCTATTCATATTTGGTCCCCAGGGTTCCATTCACGCGCCTTTTGTTATTTAACAAGCAAACGCAGACCCTGGCAAATCTCAGAGACTATTGCCGACTTGCACGTATTTATTCACGATTATTGATTGTAAATATCTTATTTCATGGCGCAGAATGTTCTCACCAGCTTCAAAACTTGGTTTGACTCTTCCCTAAATTATTTTTTTTTTAATTTTTCGTCATATACTCCGTCAGTGACCCCCTCCTAAATTGCAAAAAGACTTTGACCGGCTCGTCGGAGCACAGAGCTCTTTAGAATGCACAACTGGTCAGTGCAAGCAAATTAAATTTCCAGCAATTACTCTCCGGGAAGAAGCATAATATCGTCATTAATTTACAGAGGATACGATTACTTCAATTTATTAATTAAATTCAAAGTAAATTTATGGGGTCAAACTCATCCGATCCAGTAAGCCAGTCCGTTTGTTTATTTTTTTTTAGTATGTTGATATTTCTTCTAATTAATTCTGGTTTCTACTCGAAGCCCCCGCAGTTATCAGATCTTCATTGTAGCCTACTCTACTAGAATTACCCCAGCTCTTGGAATCGTAAATATTGTCCTTATCGATGAACCTGTCCATTTAGAAATGGTATATGTGAGAGCATACTCAGGTTAGGGTAGTATTATATACTGACGGGAGAAATACCTACACTGACAGATCTTACCATGAAAGCTGTATATATATATATATCTACAAACTGACAAATATGGAAAGTGATAAGGTGTGATTTCACCTAGCCACGCTAACGCAACGTACCTTGCTTAGAAACATTTTAGCAGAGGACTGAACTCACTATCGTAGATCTGCCCTCCCCCGCCGATTTGTTTTCTATCGGGGGGGGGGGACATCATATCAAATGCCCCCAATGTGTTAGGGGTAGGCAGAAAAAAATACAGATAATAACAGAAACAGAAATTTTCATCATGGATAATTGTGATATTAGCCTATTAATATGCATGTTCCGCAAAACTTAAGTTGACAGAAAATGTCGGAAGAGGGTCATTAATATATCTTGGCGGGTTGAATGTCCGATCCTGTAAGCCTAGGCTTTGGCAATTCTTATATTGCATTCGCCGACCGTCCATGGAATCTAAAAGCAGTGCGAACCGTACGCACAAGAAACGCATTTGAGGCCCACGAGTAGTATAGGCTACATCTTATTCATATACATCTTTTTTCTTTATAGCAGCTTCGGAGGAAGAGAGAACTTATGATTATAATCATAAGTTCAGTCGTGTCCTCTATAATGCACCGACTTGCTTGCCTTTGTACTCCGGGATACTTATTGAGGTCACTCTGTACGGTACCTGGCTGGAGGTGCACGAACGGCCACGTTAGTGGGCAAATGCTTCCCCCCCCCCCCCCAATACTTTCAACAGATCGCGGGTAATGTAGTTACAAGCTCTCAATGCCTGAACAGCCCCTTCGTTGAGTTTATTACCAAGTAACGGCAAGAAAGTGCTTCTTGGACGTTTTTGCATCATTCATCTATCAATGGATATCCCCCCCCCTCTTATCCCTTCCCAGAAAATGGAAGGCAACAAATGTCTAAACTTTTCCCTTCTGCAACGATTGGTTAAAAAAAAACAAAAACAATATGCATAAACAAACACCTCTGATAACTTACGTTAATTAACATTTCCCATTTGTCAGAATGCTTTTCATCAACTTTAAATAAACATTGCCGCCTTTCAATTAAAGCTACACTCAGTTCTTTAACCTGAATTAAAAAAGAAACGGAGTTGATCGAGAAATTCAAGCAATACTGAAGCAGTTTCAAGAAATAGTACAACTACCTTCAACGTAAGTGAAACATCTGCGGAACGAGAAATCTCCTGCCCCCATGATCATAGCAACCTTTAGTAATCTTCCTAATACCATGGAAGACCACTATTCACCCCACTATTATGAGGTGTATGCCTGTATAAACATCTTACATGAGGTACAGTTTTAACGTGCCATAATTCACAGATATTATAAATATGCCTCCCGACTCCAGTTTTCAGCACCGAGATTTGTACTTGAAGTACGGTATGAATCCGTCACCAAAACAATTATTAGTACCACATCTGTTCTGATGATAAATGACATAAACTGAGTTACAAATCTTCGCCCTTTTAATGTGTTCCCTCAGTCAAACATGAGTGTGATGCCAAACACACATTGAGCTTCAGCTCCTCCACTAGAATAACAAATTTATTATGTATACTCGAGCATGGCATTAGTGAGGACAACCCACTAGTTTTTTTTTTTCTGCAATCCCTACATTGAAGAGTACTGATAGAGGATCACATCGGACTCGTTTTGGGACCTCAAATGCCATTCAGAGACAATGAATGTTGGTAGCAAATAATCACCCCCCCCCCCTCCAATTTAGTTAAAAAGCCAACTGCTAAACGGAATATTAACCATCCTTTCAAACGATGATGCACTTGCATTGATTAAATGTAAACAGTGAGGAGTATGCCCTAAAAATAATTCACCTGTGCGCTGCAGATAAAAATGTGTCCAGACTACAAACCTTGGCAGCAATTCCTGTCACAGGTGCCATTTTGAAGCAATTTGAGTTTTGTTGGCTTACAAATTTATGCAACATTCTGTTTCAAAACTCTCAAGCTAGTTTGTGCTGGGCAGGCAATTCAACCACCGACACATGGCCTGCTGTATGTATAGTATATGGATAACTGAATAATCTACATGGGCAACTGTGCATGTACACATTGACAACTTTATATGCATATTGATAACTGCATGTGTGCATGGACAACTGTAGGCTATGCATATGTGGATGACTGTATGTGTACAGTGTGTGGACAAATTCATATGTACGGACAACTCTATTCGTGTGTAGAGACAAAATTCATGTATACATGGACAACTGAAGTATGTATGGGCAACTTTATACTGACAACTTTGTGTATACATGGACAAATAAATGTGTATATGGACAACCGTACTTACGCATATATGCTTGATGGATGCACAGCACAAAATTAATACAGAACATGTACTTCTCTTTAATCTAGTGGCTTTCTACCTGATATTGTGATATGCGAGCGTTTTGCGGAATCCCTCCACGCAGATTGGCAGGTTGATGATGGTTGTAATGACAGTGCCCTCATATTCTTTTCCTTCCACTTCAAAGAGGTGAGATAACTTTTCTGAGTTTATTTTTAATAAGGAGGCAGTGACCCTGCTAGCACTGAGACCACGCAGTTGATGCAACCATCAATATTGCACTGAAAATGTAACGTTGCGATATGTTGGCCGTATTCATGCTGCTCCATACATCACAATTACTTTCACAGAGAATAAAGATAACTTCTCACTATCCAGAACTATTTTCACCACTTCTACATCTTTTGGCATTTAAAGAAGAACCAGTTAGTGCCAGTGGTGGATCCCTGTGGAGGGGGGGGGGGGGATATGCCATTGTGCACGTTCACCGCCCATTTCCAAAATTAATTGTGCCTTAAATATTATATGGCAGACATCTCACTGTTACTCATCTCACCTAGTCTTGATACAAAAACTCATAAACCAAGTAAAGTGAGGGCACTATTTTTACGCAAATCCTTCAAATGGAAGAGGTAGTTTCCCCAAAGAGCGTGAGTCAAGTGCCCCCCCCCCCCTCCCAGCAAAAGTCCTGGATCCACCTAGGTGCATGATCAAACTTTAATAAACTACAACCACATCACGATAGAAATAGAGGGTAAAAATGTAAACCTAATGTTTTCACAGGATGCTATGAAATCATAGCATCATTTTTGAAGGGCTGTTTGTAGAGAATGATTGAAGCATCAATCATTTTGTGTAAAGATCTATCTCAATGATGGGATTCAATCTGCAAATTAGTCATATATTCGAGAGCAGCTCTCTGTGATAATAAAAGAGAAAGTGACTTACGAAAACTGTTCGGTGAGACAGCAATTTAGACTTGTTCGATCAGTATCATACCCAAGACTAAGAACACACAATCATGCCGGGAGTACAAACACGGTATCATACCAAGGATGTATATATAAGACAGCACCTTACCCATACAGGGCACAGACACAGCATCGCGCCCATGCAGGGCACAATGCCATAACTCATGGGCATCAAACAACATCTTCCAAAGGGGGGGGGGGTTTGCCAGGATAGCAACTCCAGTGAGGGCCACGAGGTTCCTCCCGCGGTTTCTCATCCAGCATCAATAGCCCTTCTTGGAAAACTAGTGGAATGTATCTTGGCATTAGAATTTATCAACTTGAAAATTTCTATAAAGTTTGGTAGAAACATATGCTGCATTTTCAAACCAGCATGCCTGGGGACTGTAGAAATTCTACTGTCCCTCATCTGCTGGTACAGGGGAAGGTGCACTGACAATGCTAAATGTATTTTCTTCAGTTGGGTGTATACCCATTCATCGACGTGTAGGTAGCTTTAACAGACAAAACTTAAATTGAGCACCAAGTCAATCAAACACTGATCATATGTAAATAAACTACGAAGGTTTCATGAATGTCGTAGATGAATCATTGGGCTGTCCTTGACGTAGAACCCTGCCGTGAGGAGTCTGATGAAATCCACAGTGAATCACTCAACCGACCGGCACATATGTATGCGGTCACAGACTGCTGACATTCAGTTTAATGTAAAGTTACGTGAGTTGAGCATCAATCATGAGGCGAATATTCCAACAATGCTTTGCAGTTTCTTGCTAAAACGCATGACATAACTTTTCTCTGACCTATATCTACTGTAGCACAAAGAGCATATCAAATAATTGCTAAAAGAAGCTTCCACTTCTTGACTCAGGGTGGCATAAGGCCAACTCAGTCCCTTCTTGTACCAAACATGAGATCTGTCAAAGCTTCTCAAAATGAACCCAAATGCACATTGATTTCCACCGAAAACAACAGGCTCCGTATAATCACATGGTACAGGGATAACACTGAATTTGAGATTGGTCCAAGTTTCCCTTCTTGAGATTCTGGTAACAAGCAAAAACATCACACACCAACAACAAGTAAACAAGGTTGCATCTTAATGACTTTGCCAAAAACTGTGTTTTTAAAATTCATTGTACATGAAAGATATTAAAACAGACAAGGAAAAAAAAAGAAAATGAATCTACAACAATGGGTCACAAGGAAATTGGGGATCAGGAGAGACAAAAGTGAATCATGAAAGAATGCCAGGGTGAAAAGAAGGCAATCCTCTACATAGCCATTATCATGTATCAAATTTAAAGTTCATCTACAAATCTACAAGCAAGAAGTGTCTAAATGCACTATTAACGAAAAGCAAAAGGATCTGGCGGCCAATTTAGTCATTAGGCTGCATTCTGATTGAAACATGTTGATGGTGTAGATGTTTGGTGTTTTTAAAGTATGGGAAATAGAAGTCTTTAACTAACCTAACAAAACATTTGAGAGTAGTAGTACCATCCCTGAATCGATAATATCCTTACAACTGTAACACACATAAGCCAAACTTGGGAACACTTTACTTCAGCATGACGGCCGTAAGTTCAATCATTAGCATACATTTCACTGGTTTCATTGAATTTTTTCTTTCAAAATGTATTAATTAATTTGCATTTCACTCTTTTATTTCTTCCAGCTTTCCTTATCCATCGGAGATAAAATTGAGAAGGTGTTCTCGGATCTCGAAATAGCTGCCTTATTTAAACTCAGTAAAGATGTCCTTGGAGAGAAAGCATTTAAAAACCATCAAGATACATCCACTAATTTCACTCAAACTTTCATTGGCTTGGAAAAAGTTGTTGAGCAATTGCATGCTGGGATACTGAATGGGCCTTCAATTACTTCAACATTACTGTACCTAATTGTGGTTCCCCTTGTACTTATTATATTATGGGCCATTATGTGTTTGCTGGCAAACTGGTGTTGTAGGCCAGGACTGGAAGTAAGCGTAGACCCCCAGTCTGGAAAACATGATGTAGGTCACATTGTTAGATAGGTCATGACAGATGCAATAATTACAGCAAACTGGTTTTGTACGCAAGAAGGGGTGATGCATTAAGGGGATACAAGAATTAAGTGGGTCATGTCTTGCCAAATGGTGAAATCGTGTTATAAATGGTGTGACAATTTGGAAACTTAGTGATGTTTACCATCAGGTTATATTTCAAGTTGATGTGCAAATACAAAAAGAAAAAAAAAACGAAAAAATGAATTCTCTTCAGCATTCTCTTTAGAAACTGATGTTATAACACAAAAAAAAGGATATCCCCTCCTATGCGGCAAACATGGATATCCCATTACCAACACTGAAAACGCGTATCTGCCCTCACCTAAAAGATGCAAACATGCTCACCTGTGCTGCAAACATGGATATCCCATTGTTATGATGCAAAGATGGATGACAGGAAACTAACAGTCTTATAAGGTCAACTACAAACATGAATGTCAGATAGCTCACATGACTCATATATGGTTCTGTCCCCTCCATGTTACAATAAAAACTTTTCAGATAGCTTCCACTGATTGTTCATATTTTTTCATCAACTTTCTCTCACTCGCTAAGTGTTGAAAATATTACTAGCATGATGGAAAAAAAACAAAAAGAAAACATATGAATGTCAGGTCCATTAAGAAGAAAAAACATGGATATCAGATAACTGACATGGATAGGTACAGATGGCTGACATGGATATCAGATAGCTAACATGGAATGACACTGATAGCTAAACATGGAAAGATACAGATGGCTTGCATGGATATCAGTTAGCTAACATGGATATCAGGTAGTTAAAGATGGATATCAGGTAGTTAACATGGATAGATAACAGATAGCTACCAGGTTCTGTTCAATGCATAAATTTTTCCATTTCTTTCACAGCCATATTTAATTATTAAAAAGAAACAAAACAACCTGAGACATCTGATCATTTTTATTTCAGCCTACGACAACTTTGGATTGATCAAAGCCAGAAATGTAAGAGGATGGGTCCATGTGAAGTTAGTGTAACTATTCATTAAGAAAGATAAGAACTTTTCCACAAATTCTGAGAGTTTTATGAAACTTTCTCACCAAATACAAAATCAAAGTTAAAAAAAAAAATGGCTGAACGACTTAATATCATACCACTGACTGAACAGTCAACTTATAAGTGATAGAGTAACCATCAATACGTGACTTACGACTATTATCACGTTGCTTTATTTTCTGCCTTTTTGAAGAAAAGATGAATAGATTGTGATATAGCAAACAGGAGGCAATCCTCAATGGGTGGTGATTTATGTCACCATAAAAGCACGATGTGATGGTATTCTGGCATTTTCAAAAGGGCAACAAAAGACTGGCCATAGTGTGGTCTATTTGTCTGAAAATAATTACTTATTCACCACATTTCCCAATCATTTAAATGTGGTTGAAATGCACATCTCTCATATTATCTGTAGTAAGCCCCCCCCAAAAAAAACTCATTGCTACGGTGACTATCACTCTAATTGGTGAAATTTATTCTAAATGTGGCATAGATGTTGTTTTCCAGGTTGGTATCAAATGGAAGAGGAAGATGGAGGTTTAATGATAAAGGCTATTTTCTTTTTTCATCCAACAGTACATCCTGCTTTAAGCACATCCCCTATTTAATTTTTTTTTTATTACAGCTGTTTTGTCCTTTTATGCTCTACTTGTTTTAGGTTAGGTATATGAAGATATGAAATTACAGGTTACTGATAAGCACTAAAAGGTTCTTAAATGGTTATCAGTGAATGTTTGTTGTTCTGATTCAAAACTTCATACGATAATTACTAGAAGCAATCTCAAGATATTAGGAGACAAAGCAATCAACAATCTAGTTATGACTGCTTCAAAATGATGGCAATTAACTCAATCTTGTGAATGGCAAGGAATATAAACACAAAGACCATATCTAACATATCACAACTTATCTCACATGTCATAACATATCTCACAAATGATAACAGAGCATAACATATCCAACTCATCAGAACATAACACAATGTATCTAACAGGTATATATCACCTACTGCTTAAAGAAAAGCAACAATTTTTATTTACTTGAAGATCGTATGACCAAGCGTCTTTTATTATAAGGAATGGAAAAATTATTACTGTCATCAAATTGCATCTCTCAGGATGCTAGGCACAAAAAAGATTAAAAAATCCTACATCATTCAGAAAGACATTCCTAAGTCAGCAAGTGATTACTGACCTTACACCATTGATCAAACGAATGGCTGCCATCCTTGGTAGGTCCGACCAAGTATGTTTGGATCAGTGGCCTGTTCGATCAAGCACGTTACCTGGTTTTCTACATCCAACCCAGAGGATTCCATGAGTAATTTAGCGCGTACGTCAACTCGACAATCCCCTTCCACTACAGCACAGAACTTGGCGAGGGTGTCTGATTTACCATGGACGCTTTTTTCAAGTTCTCTCCTGGTCAGAAAAAGGAACAAAGAACATTCTCCGCTTTACTTTCAGTTACAACAATATCAGTACTGCTGCTAAAATACGAGGATACTGATTCACTTACTTGGTGATGTAGGCTGGATTGGCACCTTTAAGTTTAGCTTTGGCGATTAAAACTCTCTCCTTAGGATACCACAAGGCATCGCTGGAGACATTCTCCATTCCTTGACCTTTACTGGCAGTTTTATCAGCAATTTGCTGGTGAAAATAAAAACATTGAGAATGCATTCTGTTATAAAATAAACAAGCTTTATAATGCTCAGTGCATGAGAGACTAGTCAGGGGGGTTTACATTGATAACACTTTTAATTAGATACTGCTTACCATAAGACCTTGAGGGTGACCTGTTAGATTTGTCATCTTCATAACAGCTAAATTACCCCTACTTGATTAGTAGAAATATTACGTAGTAACAACTTACCAAATTACATATATTTTTCCTATGCCAATGGTGACAAACTTAAAGAAAAAGAAGATACCATCTAGAGGATAAAGCAGAAGGCCAGGCCTTCTGAGTCTCTAGCCTACTCTTCTGACAGAACCAGTGCCCTGGCCTGGTCAATCCCGGCAAGATCCATGCAGGGTCCAGTTGGTAAATTCTAGTAAATACCCAAACTGATGAAGCACCTTGCAACCTGGAGCCAAGCCTAACAGCTCCTGTCGGGCAAGGATACATCAAGGTATGACAAACCCCTCTAAAGAAGGGAGAACAAGGATTCGACTACCCTCAAAATGGCCCCCATACAGGGTAGGTGAATGTCTCTGGTAAGTAGGAGAACATCAAGAAGATTGCAAATGAAAAGTAGAGGACCAGTCATAACCACAACCATGGGGAAACCTATACAACCCCCAGGAAGGGGGGGCATGTACCTTCATCCTTATAGACTCAAGAGGAAACAGAACACACAATGTGTAGTGGAACCACAAAATTACTCTACGGACAGGCAAGCAAATGGCACAAGAACATCCCTGATGTCCTTGATCCAACCAGTGACAGGGCAAAAATCAGACCAGAAAGAGGATCATTTTCGAAGGAGAGCTGGGACTATCTCTAACGTGTAGGAATGACTCACATCTCACAGTGGAAGCCACAAGAACCCAATGACCAGACCGGGGTACTGGTTCTGTACAGAGGCTAGACTAGGGTAGATTAGGCTAAACTGCCGGCTGCAGTTATGTACAGGTGGTACTGTTGACTGTTGGTATGGGAAAATGCTCATGTACTTTGTTCAGAAGGTAGAGAGTTCAAGCTGTAAGTATAAATGGTAGGCATGACTAACTTCACATCAGTATTAAACTTGACATAATAGCAGGAGTATGAAGCATTTTTACAAACTTCAAACAGGAATGTGGGAAAATATAAATCCTTAATACATCTCAGCAATGGTTTGCTCTGAGTGTTGGATCTGTCATGCATGTGAGAGCTTACCATTTTTAATACGACTAGTCAAACTTAGATAACGCATAGCAGTTAATCCTGTCACCTCGGCAACCATTGTCCTGAGTTGCGCATAGCAGTTAATCCTGTCACCTCCGCAACCATTCTTCTAAGTTACGCATAACAGTTAATCTTGTCACCTCGGCAACCATTGTTCTAAGTTACGCATAACACTTAATCCTGTCACCTCAGCAACCATTTCTAATTCTTAAATATATATGGTAAACCTTGAAACTCTTATACTCAATTATATATATATATATATATATATATATATATATATATATATATATATATATATATATATATATATATATATATATATATATATATATATATATATATATATATATATATATATATATATATATATATATATATATATATATATATATATATATATATATATATATATATATATACACAGATACTCCCTCACCTTCCAGTCCACTGAAGGTTCTTTTATAAATACATCCATGGTGTTGAGCAGCAAGTCGTGGTTTTGTCTGAGCGCCCTCAAACAGTGTATCATTGTGTTCTTGAGAAGTCCATCGACTTGCATTGGCAGCATCAGATTTACGATCTGCCGGGTGAGCCGGAAGGGTATCAGCTCTGGGATTGGAAGGATCTTCAGGAAAGGAAGAAAGGAAATCAATTTGGAAGAGGTGGGACAATGAAAATACTGCAAACTTGTTTTACTTTCACGATTAATGGAGCGAAAATTTGAACTTACCAAAGTAGCTGAACCAAACGCATGACCAAAGTCAATGCCGATCATCCGGCCAGAATCTAGACTGAGCAGAAAATTTGACAGGTGGCGATCTCCAATGCCAAGGATGTAGTGGCAGATGCAAAGAGTGGCAAATGACTTTGCAAAGTGACTTCTAAGGGCTAAGAAGGCTTCAGGAGAAGTTGACATTTCCAAAAATGCCCTCCTGGGTAAAGAAAAAAAGATTGGGGTAATGGTTTGCTTTTCAATACACCTTGTACATATAAAGAAGGGACTATCGTAAAAGTGAAGACAACTGGACGGAGATGGGTGGGTCGTGTTTTGAGAAAGGAAGCTGATGAACCTGTGAAAAGAGCATGGGATTTAGATGTAAATGGCATTAAAGGAAAAGAGAGATCAAAGCTTACATGGAGAGATGCTGTGAAGAAAGAAATCAGTGAGGTTGGTTGGTTGGACTAAATGGGAAGATTTCTCAAAACTGAGAGAGATGAAAGTTGGGAGTCTTAAAATGACATGAAAGTTAGTAGACTCTGGTTAGAGAGAAAATGCTGACAGAGAGGTAAAATTACCATGTGAACAAAACAAGTCAGGGGAGAAAAATTTTTTATAAATTCTCAGTGAAATCACAACAAAACGTCAAACACAGAACAACTACGACAAGAATTATGTCGATATGGATAAAACTGTCAGCATTCATTTGAGACAATGAGAATACTGCCCTCCCTTTCCAAAAACTACATTTTTTTTTTCCGAGGTGATATTAACAAACAATTAGAAGAAGGAACCTATCTGACAACATACCTTGACAAATCCCACGGGATACCTTCTTCACATTGCCTGAAATTATGAACTGTTTCTTGAAGGCTAGCTTTCCTAAAGACAAAATAAAGATATTAACGCTACCATTGATAATATGATGGGCATACAGTTTCTTTTAAATGCAAGATCCATGCTAAATCCCTACTTGTTGTTGCATCAACAACAACCAGATCCACAATGCAAGAATGCACATTGGGTTTTGATGATGTAATCAATGTGATGAGCAGCAGCACCTACCATACCTAATAACAGTGAATAATAAGCAAAGCATTGTGACACTTATATTGACATTACATCTAACAAACATGAGATTTGTCCATGCTTGCTTCTTGGAGTATTGCATAAGTGGATTTTCCAAATTAAGATAGAAGCCCCATAATGAACTTTTTACCACCACTGAAAAACAAGAGATTCTGCTGCATCAATTTTATACACAGGTGCACACCACATAGAAGGCCAATCCAAGCATCTCTTGCTCAAGACAATGGACTTACAAGGGTATACCCCTACAGCCCCAGATTCACCCATGAAGGATGGTTGACCTATATTAAGACAACATAAAGATTCTTACACTCAAGATGGTACTATACAAGTACATACTAATTGTAAAGTCACTTCAAGCTTTTCCCTCCTTGAGATATCATGTTCATAGACTTTGAAGGCTTTAGTAAACTGATCCCTGTTTACCTCCGATGACATTTGATTTTTATCACTGACAATAGAATTCTTGCACTCATTCATTTGAAACTGATGTGCATCTCGGCAAACATCACTACCTTACGGGGATATTTATATGAAATATTACTTACTTGTACATCCTACCATAAGTCTCAAAAAGGTGTACTTTGGCTCCAGGTTCAGCAAATTTATTCATCCATTGTGGATATGCTCTGAGGATGGAATAACATAGTTACACAAACAATGAGCCTAAGGTTATTACATTACATTATTCACTGTCTCTTTAGTTAAATGGTTGTATTAGAGATTGTCTTGATACTCATTTTGACTATCCTGCTTAAGCTCATTTGCACACTTTGGTTTTGAAGCAGTTGCATTTACATGACAGCTTACCCACTGAGAGGTACATCTGCCATCTGTTGATACAATTCAATGCATCATCAATCAGCAGGGACCCCCCACACACCCCCCAAAAAATGCATTGCTATATGGAATACTGAGCATCTGAGGATTTTACAAAATATTCAAATGACATTCAAAAATCAATTACATCAAACAAAAAATAACAACATTTGAACATGACTCCACCACGGAGCTTGAAACAAGCATCAAATAAATTCTTTACATTTCGAAGTAGAGTATTTGTAACCATGAGGAGTAACGGTAATCGTGAGGTGTCGAATAAACAATGGATGCCCGATATTGATATCATAAGAAAAGTGTGCTAAATCTTCAGATTAGGCAATTCAACAGTTTACAGAGATACGATGAGATGATCACAATCACTTGAAAATACAAAAGATCGTAAGAAAGAACTATTGCAATGATTCACCACTGATACACCCTTTGCCGAAGTTTATTCACGGTTAACAATAAAATTAATAACATAACAATCAACAATGTAATTCTCAATTACTTACTCGAGCTTAGCTTTTTCGAGCGACTTTAGCTTCAAAAAAGCTCCCCAAGTTGTTGTATTTGGCACAAACTCAATGAGACCAAGCCTGTAATAGGCAATATATGAAATAAGCAACAATGTCAGTGACCAATACCAAAGTACACAATGACTATGATCATAGACAATTATGAGTATGATAAATCCCAGCGTTCATAACAAAGGATTCGCCATCGATATAAAGTAAAGAGCTTCAGAAGACATGGTGGAGGAGGCTTCACGGCAAGGACACACACATATACAAGTTCTCTTTAACAGTGCTATTAAACATGTCACACTGTAAAATAACACTAAATTAACACCACTACTTCATCAGAGAAACCTTGAGGTTCAAGTTAACCTGACAGGTAGTAATTAAGTGGCGGGAGTTAAGCACACTGCTTTGTCATAACAACTGGAGGTAACCTGATAGGTAGTAGTGCTGAGGGTCGGATAATTAAACAAAGACATGCAGCATGAAAGCCGCTAAAAATCCCGTTTTTAATTAAACACTGAGACAAAAGAAAAGTGGGGTGTATCTTGTCACCAATGTCATTGCCTTAATTTCATCACCTCACAGTAATTCTATCCCACTCATGTAGCAAGCAATGATATGGTCAGTAGATGTCAAACACCTACGTCTGCTTCAGCTGTATTTCCTGTCCTTACAAGACTTATGAGTTGTCATGACCACAGGCAAAAATGTGTCATAGAGAAGGCAAGAAGACTTGCTGGCCTATTTTATCAGTTCATCACGGACATCATTTGCGATACTGTCCTATGTAAGAATCTCTTGCTATTATAATTAAATAAAAACACATTGCTTCATCACACTCACCTTGAGGTCATAGGGATGACCTGATAGGTGGTAAGGTTTAGGTCTCTGGAGCTGCATGCTGTATCTTCAGACATTATGTCATTCATGATACCAAACAGTTGTTCGATTCTCTGGTCCAGACGGAGATCCTCTCCACCCTTCACCAAGAATTCGTAATCTTTCTCGTCGTGACCTCGGATCTTGATTGTCTTCGGTTTTCTAAGAGACTGCAAAGTTCTGACCTGTGGAGAATTATGGAAATCTACTTCAAGAGGGCTTGAAAATGATCAACGAAAGCAGCGACACAATGATTTGCAGGTTTAGAATGTACAACTCGGAGTAAAATATGTTTGACCGAGTCTACAGGGAAAATAAAACCTGTTTTGCATTAAATGTTCTAACGAAGTTCGCTTTGCAGAACAACCTGGGTTGAAGCACCTAATGTAGCATGAAACTTCACATAGCTTTGAACAAAGATGTGTATGTAGTCCATTTAATATGCACTTACAGAACATACAGCATAATATTTTGTATCAAGTTTACCTGTTCGTCAAACCCAGCAACTTTCACATGGTACTCTGGAGATGGTTTACAATTTCCAGTGTACTGACCTGAAAATTTCCACGAAATAAAAAGATGATACATGCTTTCAATTGTGATATGCTGGAAATTTATTTGTTTTATTTTATTCAGTGTCCATGACAACAACATGATACAGAAAGTGAAATTTCCATTAGAGCACAGATACAATTAATATCAACGACTCCTTGGTAGTCATTCAAGTTGCGTGACGCTCTTCGATTGTAACGTTTACATTTATGCAACTCCACATCATCCCCACCGCTTACCATCTTTTGATTCTTGCCAAAGAATGAACTCAAAGTGTCCTCCAGAATTAAAATACATCTATGAATATTTCCAATGCAGCCTAGGAACACATTCACAGTGACATTTGGTATGCATATTCATCGACTGAGAGATCTTGATAGTCAATACTATAAAGTCTCTTTATTTACTTGGACCACAAAACTTTTGCAAAAAGAAAAGACTACATTTGATTGAAAAAAGACATTCACCATAGGTCCTCACACCATTTACCTAAAATATGCGCAAAAGACGCAAAGAAAGAGGGACAAATGGCAGAGCAGTTTACAAGATCGACTTAAAAGAATGTGTTTCCTGTTTTGCTAAATTCTGTCAAGCTACTTTTCTGGTCTCTTCATCCATTCATATTCTTGTATTTTGTTCTCACCTGGAATTTCAAACTGTGCTTGTTCTATCACCTGGTACTGCATGAACCAGGGTGAGTATTCCTTCAGATTACCGGGGTCCTTGGCACCCTTAGGGTTCATCTCAGCGGCCATTGTGGAGGTAACCTTTGCAAAGTCCTAAAACCAAAAACAAAAAAAAAAATGACAGCCTACTTCAAGGCAATCCTTTTTCATTTAATGCATACACGTACTTCAATTCTGTTGCATATTAAAGAGAAATATTGTGTTTCTTCAACAGAGAAAATAAAACTATTTTAAAGTCAATATTTATGGACATAGAAAGATACATTCTTCCAAATATGGCATAATGGTAGCCTTTTTCTTAAATGCAACATTTCCTTCAACTCACTTCTAGAATCTCTTTAAGTCTCAGTAAGTGATTTTGTGAATGGATTTTAGTAAGTCAAGTTCACAAGTAAAAATTTATTTGATTACTTCAAACTTTCTCTCAAAAAGGTGGTTTCAATGAAGAAAACAAGCCGTAATGGCATGAACCATTCGCCGTAGGATCATTTCGAGAATTCATTGAACATATTGTACTTTGGCAGATCAACTGCTCAAGATATAATTGTTTTGTTTACAGCTCCTCAAAGTTGGAAGAAAAAGTTGGTAAATTACATGGACATACACTCTGTCCAAAGGGGCTGGCTTGCTAGATTTTGGAGGGCAAATTTAAGGGGGCATGAGACTTACAAGATGAAAATAGACAACAACAACAACAACACACAGATACAAAAAGTGAGTTCCATTATGCTTAGAGTAAAAAATTTAACAAGCTATTCACAGTTGAGCTTTGATTTTAATCTTTCAAATATGTACAAAAGCAAAGGAATAAACTTACACTGGCAGTTGTTTGAGGGATGAGACTTACATGTTAAATCTATGATGCGATATAGACAACAAAAATACCCACATACAAACTGACTTGCAGATACAGTCACAAACAACACACTGATATAAAAAAATTAGAATAAAAAATTTAACGAGCAACTCTCGGTAGAGCTGCAATTTTTATCTTTCAAATATACAAAAGTAAAGGACTTAAACTTACACCAGCAGTGGCTTTCAATAGCTTCTCCCCTCCTTTACCGAATACTCCTTCAACTTTCTTTGCCCATTTCTACACATTAGAAATTAAAAAAGGATACATCACATTCAACAAATAAGAAAAGCACTTTTCTTTCTAAACCATAAACATACACTAAATACTACTGGCTTAATGTCAAATGGGAAGCTACAAACAGGGTTAGTGTACACACTGTTGAGAAATTTTCCAGGAATTTTCAAGTATGTAGATTTGGTTTTCCAGACAACAGCACCCTTAAAGATCCTAAATTACCTCTACGTTTAGGCATTATTATCACATGCAAAAGATTGGGTTATTTACTACGAGAACAATTTTTCAGGACTTGTCGGGGACATGTCATGAAAAAAAAAGAGCAAATCCAAGGACTTTCAAGGCCTTGGAAATGGGCATATCAAATTCCAGGACTTTCCAGGACCCATACGAATCCTGTACAAACAGAAACTAGTACCAGGAACTAGTACCTGGACTGCTTTATTATTTCATAGTGGTTTATAATTCCATAGAGATTTATTTCTACATTCAAAAAAGAAAAAAAAAAGGTGTCTTGAACTTACCCTCGCAAAGGATGTTCTAAAAGTCGTGACAATACCATTGAGTTCATGACCCTCATAACTCCAAGAACTGAAGTTGAGCAATTTGTCTGCCATCTTTGAGTAACACTTCTTGATCTTATCGTTGTCTCTCTGTTGAGCTTGTAGGAGAGGTTTAAGTTCATCATCTGCCCAGTCCTGGGATGTCATACCATAATTTAAAGAAAAATAAATATGAAAATCATACAAATGTATGATTGTATGTATGTATCATTTACATGATAATTTCAAGGAACTGTTTTGCTACTCACAGGAAAATTCTCCTGACAATTTATGAGGTTCTTAAATGAAAGAGAAAATTTAAAAAATACAGGTACTTCATGGCTCATGCTAGTTTCTTGCTCATATTTAAAGATTTATTGTTGTTTGAAGAAACACACGTGTGGCCAAGGAAGAATTCTCAGTGTCTCAAAGTTACCAAAATGTCACGTAACATTGGCAATCTATTGCAATTACTATTTGTTGTTCTTTGACGTTGGAGTGCTCATTTAACCTTAATTTTTGACACCAGTGAAAAAAATTAAATAGGGTTTATTCTAGATTTACCTTAAAATGTGGTGAAACTAGAGGTCACATCTCTCTAAGTATCGAAATACTTCTGTAGCATTCAGTCCAGATTGTAACAAAAGACAACAGATATTCAAGTAGTTTTGTCCGCATGACATCACAACTTTCCCATAATGCAAATTCACCACTGGGAAACATGTTTTTTTTTAAAAAATCCACAACCTTAAAACAGAACATGCTATTAAAATATGGTATTCACCGATCAAGAGAAAAAAAATTCGCTGATTTGAAGAAACTTCAAATTTTTTTCAGAGGCCAATCTCTTTTAAGAATCTAGACAGATAAACCACTGCAATGCAAACATCAACTCTATTGTCATAAATAAATTTCCTTCATTCTTTCATGGCACACTAAACAAGAACTTTCCGGCGTTCCCATCACCGCTTTGTTTTCAGAGCATTATGTTCTCGCAGCAGACTTTAAAGCGAGAGGAGATCCTCTCACCTTGAATATCACACCCGGATGATTCAGTTGATCCAAAGCTTTCGTAAACTTGTCGATGACCGGAATCTCTAAGAGTTCTTTCAGCTTCATCACAGATTGTTGCCTTTTCTTACCACCAGCATCTTTTGAGAAACTGTAATTTTCACTGCTCGTTTTGAAAGGATACACTAAAGCCTGTTATGTAATACGAGAAACAAAAGGCAACGAAAGGACATGGCAAGATGCAGTTTCGGTGTATTGATGTACACGGCAGGCATGAATGTGACTGACTAAATTGGTGAACAATTTATGACAGAGTAAAGTGGGTGGCACGCATCCACTGTCCTAACATGTGGACAGTAAAATGACGTTTCAAGAGAACCAATCTGTAGAGAAACGATTAACATTGACTTCACACAGATTATGTGGTGTCAAAGGATGAATTTTGCAATTTAGTTGTATCAATGGTCAGTGTACAACACAATGCTATTTACCCAAACATCAAAGCATGATGCTTCTAATGAATTTCTATTTTCTTTGAACATTGTGCTGTAATTGATAAGAAAAGAAAAATGATTCTTTTACACACAGAACAGCACAAAAAAAGTCAATGTTGATGTGATATATGAGTAAGTCCCTGCAGAACTCTGTGGTGTGTGACAGCAAATAAAATAAAAACATATTCTGTAGAAGCAGATTACTATGCTTGGAGACAAAGGAAATATGTTACAGCAGTATGTATGATAACAACAACGATGAAAGATTTTGAAATCTGACAAAAGATAGGGACATACAAACGAACTCTAAATCCAGACCCTGTCTCAGACTGCCCATTTTTCCAACCTATTCTTATCCTGTTGGTGACTCTTTCATACCTGAGGAACTCACCATCTGGTGTCACTGGTAGTTAATCAGATGACTAGGCTGTGACCTCATAGGCTTAAAGGATAACACCTGCTAGAACGACTGAAACTGCTGTGTGAACAGTTTCACATGTGGTTTGGTGTTTGTAACCACATACTATACAGTTTCTGGAACCATTAAAGTGTTTTTTTTTTTTATGTTCTCTTAACTGGACTACTTGGGCTTATCACTCTTCTCTAGCAAAACCTGAGTCCTAAAACAAGTTAAAGCTTACCTGAGGGTATTCTTCAGCGATGGTTTCCACGATACCAACGACGCCCTCTGCCTCCGGCTTGTCAAGGAGAGCGAGCATCTGACCGATCCAACCTATAAACATCCAGCACGGTACAGACGAAGTCTGGAAGAGAGAGAAAGGAAATGCAAATGCAATAAATACATTGCATTGATGACCGACAAGGTTTGAACTGCACGTGACATTACAAACACTTAACTCGGGTGAGATTTTTCCGGTGAGCCACTCATAAATCACTTGCCACTCCTAAAAGGCTTCACAAAACAAATATTTTACAAATCTTATTCCTTAATGCTGTTTTCTATTTGTAAATAATGTGAGTTTGTATATTGTTGAACTAGACTTTTTTGGAGTTTATTACCCACAAAGAAGTCACTTGCTGCATAAAAAAGCTTTTAAAATTGTTTCGTTTTTACTAATCCATTTTTTTATGCTGGTATATGCTCGTATTTATTACCCAATTCTAGATTTTACTTGTTTTTATGTAGTGTAATATCTACATCTTCTGTTGCTTCATCCTTTAACATTAATTGTTGCTTTTGACAAGGCAATTTGCACTCATTTCAAGCATGTTTGGGACTTTTTATAGTTAATCTTTCTTACCTATTATCTAGTTTTGGTATTTATCTTATTTAGTGGCTCATATGTTGCAAAGTGTTCTGGGAACTCTACTGTTATTTGGCGTCAATCAAATATATGGAAATTAATTGCAAGTGTCCATATTGTAGCGCTATCATAGCAATTTCTGTTATAAATTCATAAAGGAATAATGACTATTAAGAAGCACTAAAGTTTATTGGGGATAAACCAAACTCTGATCGCCAATTGCAGCTAAAGGTGTTCAGACTACCAAATTTTTCTTTTGTGGAAATTACATCTCTGTTTTTCCCTACAATACCTCACCTGATTGATGAAATCTTTCAAAGTCTCCGGGTAACTTTCAATGATCTGAAGGAGCCGAGGAAACCTTTGCCTCGCCTCTGCTGAGCTGTACCTCATAGCGGTCAGGAAACTGCTCACTACTACCGATGGAAAACTGGTTGTGGAAGGAAGGTTACTCTCGGGGATTTCATCTACAGAGAAGAGACATAGAGCTTTCAGCAAACGTTCAAAAGTCCTTATTGCGAAGAATCTGACCTACATTATTAACTACATCACATCATCAATATGATGAAAGCAAATAATATGAGATTTACAGTGAACAAAAAAGTGCTTTTAGATTCAGTTCAACGATCTTTCCAACATCAGAAACTTGTCAATGACTGAATGTTATCCACAACACACTGGTATGGCCAACGTGTAACATTTGACCACACTACAAGAATGATATCCAAGAAAAAACTGGTATGGCCGACATGAAACATTTGACCACACTGCCAGAATGTTATCCAAGAAACACTTTTATGGCTAACATGAAACATTTAACCACAGTGCCAGAATGTTATCCAAATCACACTGGTATGACCAACATGAAACCTAGGAACACTGACTTCACAAAGTCTATGTTACCAGAACGTCACAAAAATTGATGAAATTATGAGAAAAAAAAAACATAATTTCCATTCTTTGTGTCATAATTTTTTTATGGCTACTTACTTTCACTCCTTCAGACTATCAGTTTTACCCATTATTTCATATACTGCATAATACCAGACAAAAAACTATACATAATTCTTAAATCATATGAAATATATGACATGAAATATATTTCTCTTGCATGACAACTTACCGATGACAAATGGGCGACAAATGAAATAAATTCTATGATAAAATGCAGCAGTCTTAATCTGTTCCTTTCATGGAGTGGCAAAAGAAGAAGGGTTCCCTGACCCTAACCCTTTTCTTAACCTTAACTCTTTCCCTGGTGGAATTATCAGGGGAGGGAAGTTGTCCTATGTGGAATTCTCCAGGTTGGTAATAGCTCAGGTGGGAGCTGCCTTGGGGAGAATGTCCGAAGGGGAATTTTCCAGGAGGATATTGTCTGTGGGAAACTTGTCCAGTCACGGGAAGAGAGGTGCTTACCATTTTCTTTCAGTTTCAAGATTTTGTCACAAAATTTTCCAAAGGCAACAAAAGGCTCTGTTGATTTGATTTCTTTTGACATCCTGTCTTGTTGCTCTGATACTTTCTTCAATTGGTCAAATGCCTTTGTGTACAACTCTGAGGACATCTGTAAAAAGAATCACGTAAAAATCATGCAATTCTTGAGAACTAAAAAAAAAAAGCAATTACAAAGGAATGGAAAAGTTTCAGGCAGCAGGCCCATTAGGAGGAATTTGACATAAACAAGATCTCAACGGTACGCAACTACTTACGTTGCTCATGTTTGCCGATTTGGAACCTGCCAACAGCTGCAGTTTATCAAGTTTTCCGGTTTCTCTTAATCTGCTCAAAATAGTTGCCTCTGTAGAAATGAAAAAAAAAAAAAAAAAAAGGATTTTGAGGATGTATGGCAAATTAAAGTTTTATGGCAATTGAAAAATCTGCATGACAGGCAATGTACTCTGTTATTGATAGTACCAAGAAATGGACATTACAGGGAGTAAATGATTTCATTGACAGAACTAAGAAATTTACATAACAGAGAATAAACTATTTTCATGACAGTAAATAATAATGCATCATGAGTTTACTGTGCACATACCAGCAGCTGAACTTATTCACCAGTTCGCTATGCACACATCTGTGGCCGTGATCATCCATTGAAGGGCTAAAACATTTCCTTAGCAACGGTCATTTGGCAACAGATTTACATACCCATACATACCTTTAGTCTAATCATTCATCAACAGTAAACAAATAAACATACCCTCAACCGTAATCATTCGTCTGTAGTTTAATATATACACATACAGTTAGCCACACTGATTCAAGAGTTTATTATACACATATCCACAATCATCCATCGACCATGTATTATACATATATCCATACCCATAATCATCCATCAAAAGTTTGTTATACACATATCCGTATTAAAATCCAAACATCAACAGTTTATTATGCACACATCCATAGCTATAATCATCCATCAACAGTTAATAACACACATATCCGTAGCCAAACCTATCCATCAACAGTTTGTGTTTGTTATACACATATCCATAGCTATGATCATCCATCAACAGTTAATTATAGATATATCCAAATTCATCCATCAACAGTTGGTTACACACATATCCATAGCCAAACCCATCCATCAACAGTTTGTTATACACATATCCATAGCCAAACCCATCCATCAACAGTTAATGATAGACATATATAAAATTCATTGATCAACAGTTAATAACACACATATCCACAGCCAAACCCGTCCATCAACAGTTTATTATACACATATCTATAGCTATAGTCATTCATCAACAGTTAATTATAGATATATCCAAATTCATCCATCAACAGTTAGTTACACACATATCCATAATCATCCATTAGCAGTTTACTATAACACAAACGTACCTGAATTTGAATTGAGGGCATCTGCTATCATCTCAAAAGATTTGCTTCTCAGAATTTTGTTGCTATTATCATCCACAGTTTGCAAAGTCACTGATTCCATACTCTCCAGTTTGCCTAAAATGATGCACAGAAATCGACATAAAAAACTTCTTTGGTAACATCACACCACTGAATAGGCTAACTAGAAATTAGATGTGATCTAAGATGCAGTCTTGACTTATTCATCATATTGTCGCATTGCACTATAGGACATTACTAAAAGTGGGAATAAATCATCAAAATCCAAACTTTTCCTAATGAATCTTTAGATGCTACTTTAAGTCGATTGGGTTGACTGCTGTCACATCTGTAATGGGAGGAAACAGAGGTGAGATTACCTGCATTCCAGTTGCTTTGATAGCCAACCTCTCATTGAAGGTAACTCTAAGCTAATTCAGTCATTACATCTCATTTGCATATATTGCACTGCTATCCAAGAGTTAGATCAAAGACTTGTAATGATATCTGGAGAGCTTACTCATTGGGTCAAATGTGGTCAGGAGAGTCACAACTTTGTCGGCAGCTGGTAAGAGAGACGCTTTCTTCTGATGCATCTTGACGTAGGTGTGAGTCCACATCGGTCGGAGGTCATCGTGGTCGCCGAGTCGCTGATACGTCGACTTAAGATGCTTCAAAGCAACTGGAAAGTTGGCCTGGAGATATAAATATTTATTTGCTATACTTTAAAGGGGGAAAAAGTCCTTTCAAATGAACAAAAATGGATGGCATACAAAGAAAATAACTTTAATCATCATTAAAACATTCAGACTCGTCAATGAACATTGGCAAAAGCAACATCTCGTCAAAACATCGTGCATAAAATGAGTTTAGGAAAATGCATCATTTGAATTTTTGAGAATTTGTTCTGGGCAACATATAACTCAATTTCTATCTATGAAAAACGTATTTCTTGAAAAGACGGCCACCATCTTCCCTCATTTTAAATAATCTATCATTCTGCAACTATGAGTATTATTTTTTAAATATCATTTTTTTCTGAAGAAAAAAGCCTTACTTTCCCTGGAAGTGGAATTTGGCACATTGGAACAGGGAATACTAAAGAGAGAGTGACTTGACAGTTGACAAACATTTAGTTGAAAATGCCATGGTTTTTCACACACACGCATACGCACACACGCACACACACCCTCACACACACACACACACAATTACTTACTTGTTCAGAGGCACTCTCAGCAAGTTTGATCCACAGTTTTAACCTCTCTGCTGAGATGAATTCTTCAAAGTCATGTTTGACCTCAGAAGGAGAATCCTGAGAATCACCAACGAAGTTTCCGGCAAATTTGTCCATGAAGAGACATCTGTCGGGAAAAATTATTTTTGCTTATCAGCGGCGACAAAGATTTCAGTAGAGAGTTTTTGTCATAATTGCCACAACCACAAAAATAAAGTGAAAGATTACTTTCATAAGGAGTTGTTACTTTGGTTTAATAAATCACAAAAAGAGGCATAAAGAGCATAGTCTGATTTTGGTAGCAAATCTTATCATAATAGCGGGTAAAAATAACAACTAAGAATTTACATGACAACTCATTTTTGTAGGGTTTTGTGGAATGCAAAATTATATATTATGGTCAATACAGTGAATGTAAATCAAGTATACTAGGACAAATCATACAAACCGCGAATACCAATCCTTGAATCAAATTTGGACGATAAGACAAATTAGATTCACTGAATGGAACCTTGAAAATGTGATGCATTGCGCAGGAAAACTACTCTGCATTACGGTACAAGCGATACAAAGCAACTCAGACCTGTTAGTCACTACGTCATCCCAAACGGAGATGGTGTCCTTCTTTGGGTCTGGCAGGCAAGTCGACCACTTTTCCAACAGTTTCTTGCTCTTAACACACCCTTCTGTTGTCGCTACGGATACCTGATTCATGAATGCCACAAACTGGTGGATCTCCATGAGCCTCTGGACTCCTTGGAGCTTTGAGAGACGAGTTTTTGTCATCAGTGGGGTCATACCAGACCACTCCTATGAGATTGGAGGCACAAGGACCAGAACACAACAACATACATTAAAAAATTCTCTCCCCAGGCAGACACTTCGATTATGTGGAAACTGCTGAATGATAGAGGGTTGACATATTGTTTGTTTACGAATGGGGTCTAAAATATTGCTGCAAACTGTGAGAGTAGGGGGAAAACAAAAAAAAAAAAAAAAATCTTGAAACCATCAAAATTTTATGGGGAGACATTTAAAGACAACAGTAAACAAAAGAAGAATAGACAGTGAATTCAAGGCAGGACAATATAAATGTAATGGTAAATCATCTTTTGGTTTCATTTTTTGTTTGCTTTGTTTTTTGTTACTGAAGGAATCTCCACATTTCACTGTCTTAATGAATACACAACACAAAATAGGATGTGAAGGGCAAATTTAATGAAGAAACTCCACGAAAAAATTTGGTTGTTTGTTCTTCAGTGTGAAGAGCAGGCATTACATGCACCTGTTATGTCATCTCAACATGAAAAGTTACAACGTGTGCCTAAAGTTTTATTCATGCACTCACGTCTACCTCCAGCTCACATAAGATGCCATTTTTGTCTGGCTTTGATACGGTTACTCTAAAAAGTCTTCTCAGAAAAAGATACGAGAACGACAAACCTCTAAAAATGACTTGGTGCAGTTATCAAGATAATACTTGGCTCTCTGGTAATCTTCTTGAATGATGTAGAGTCCTGCGAGATCCTCGCTGTTTCTAACCTATGATAGTAAAGGAGAGTTATCTTCAAGGGAAATATTGCAAGTCAAATGCACCAACATGGCGTAGACAGAAAATAACTTTGATCATCGTCAACCAATCAGTCTCACTGACAACCATCGATAGCTTCAACTCCTCAAAGTATTATGCATGACATGAGATTAAAAGTTTTTTGAATTACTCTTGAGCAACATCTAATTAAATTTCTATCTCTGAGAAACTTATTTCTTGAAAAGAAGGCTACAGCCCTGCCTTATTTTGAATGATCTATCATTCTGTGTCCATAAATATTGTTTTCATTTTTATTCTGCAAAAGAAACATAACATTTCCCTTTAAATTGCTTTGAGGTGTAATGTAAGGAATTAGGGACAAAATGTATGAATGTGCATGCCCAGTGCTGTTGTAAATGCACAAAATGCAAAATATACAATTTGTCATGTTTTCCATGAACTATTAAGTTCTTGTAATTAATTAATTAATAATTCCAGATAAAACTATGACTTTCCACTTGTT
Organism: Stichopus chloronotus; assembly: GCA_021234535.1. Classification (NCBI taxonomy): domain Eukaryota; kingdom Metazoa; phylum Echinodermata; class Holothuroidea; order Aspidochirotida; family Stichopodidae; genus Stichopus; species Stichopus chloronotus. Next base: position 31,863,283 of record CM037829.1, on the reverse strand, counting down.
CCAAACGGGGCATTCTACTGCATGTGCAACATCCACCGATCTCTATGAATAAAATGGTTAAGTTTTCCTCCTTACATCATTAATAAATTTAACATATAGGTTCTATGGATCTCAATCTACCGTTGACATGCAAAACAAATCAACATTCAAGCAACCATAAAACATTAATGTGTTGCAGATGAAACATTTTGTAACTTTAATTCTCAAGGAACTGTTAACAAAAGTTCTAACAGAGACACATAAATACACTGATATCGGCACACTATCAGAGCCACATGGGTCTCTCATATCAGTTAAAAACAGTTGAAAAAGGAAAAAAATTTACATAGTGAATTTACTGAAATTTATCGTAGTGAAAGCTCCAACCAAATAATGAAAGCTTCATGAAGGTAGTGAAATTTTCACTGATATAGTGAAAACTTTGACACCTTAGTGAAAATTTATAAAGATAGTGAAAGCTTCACAAAGATAGTGAAACATGAAGAAGATAGTAAAAGCTTCACCAAGTCACAATGCGGGTGAAAACTCCATTAATGTAATAAAAGCTTCATCACCTCAGTGAAACTCCACATATATAGTGACATTTTATGAGAATAGTGAAAGATTCACCAAGATAGTGAGGCCTCACAAAGAGAGTAAAAGCTTCACTACCTTAGTGAAAAGTCACAATAATAGTGACATGTCACAAAGATAGTGAAAGTGTCACCAAGATAGTGAAACTTCACAAAGGTAGTGAAAGCTTCACCACCTTTATAGTGAAAATGCACAAAGATGGTGGGACTTTACAATGATATTGAAAGACTCACCAAGATAGTGACACCTTACAAAGATAGTGAAAGCATTATAATAGCAATTACTTCACCAAGTTGAGAAACCTCACCCAAACAAATAAACTTAAACAAACTTAAAAAAAAAAGCCTAAAGACAAAATCTTAAGTTACCTCTAAAAGATTTCTCTTCTCTTGATCTTGCATGGACTTGTCAACAAACTGAAGAAGACTTTGATCTGAAATATCAGCATTATCTATCAATGACGTCTGCAGAATCTTGATCTTACTACGAACCAGGTAGGGGAGATACACGTCCTATCAGATACGGGATAAAAAATAAACAGCTTCAGGAGAAAGAATTAACTCAATGACGCATTAAAAGAAACAATTCAACATCGCTGAATAAATTATGACACTGTGGACTAAGTATCATTATGATGATGATTGTGTGGCTGTTTATGTCTCTCGAATATTAAAAATGAAACACTGAAACTGATCTGATACTGCTGAATATTCATAATATAAACTTTGCTCATTATTACTGAATGGGGGACATAACTTTCACAACATTGTTGTCCATGCATTTGAATTGCACTATTCAAGACTTGCATAAGAAATGTAAACAGTTCTGGTGAACTCAAGAATGGATTACAAAAAGTACCTCCTTTTGTGTCAGCAGTTTGTATGGAATGTGACCTTATGAAGAAAAAGTTTGGTCAATGGAAGTCTTTAATGATAACAAACTTATTTACACCTTTTTATAAATACTGGAGTTATGCAAAATGGTTTGGCTTTCTGGTGGCCTTAGTTGACCCCAGCCATGAGTTATTCCAGTAAAGTTCACTGTGCCTGTGGATTATTTAATTTACAGACCTTTGATTCTATGAAACGGTATGTGGAAAATAATCTGCAGCAGGCAGATATGAACAAGGAACCATGTCTTTGTGACCTTTGTGAAGGGCCATGGCCATCTCACTATTAATCATGGCTGCAGAAGTACACATCTGCTGTTTTAATACTGGCTGCAATGTCTTAAAGTAAGACAAGAGGAGCATGTCATTGATCTGTAGTGATCGGTATATGCGTCTGTACAAAGTCACTTGTCATCAGCAACTAGCTACATGTCACACCAGTCACAATCACATAATTACATGTGTGTGACCCATACTGATCTGCAGTGGGGTATATGTCTTTTAGTCACAAGCAACTAGTTCAGCATCACATCAATCGCACTCATCTTTACCTGTGTGAAACCACTAACGATCTGCAGTGAGGTATATGTCTTTTAGCCACCTGTTATCAGCAACTAGTTAAAGTGTCATATCAGTCAAACAATCATTTCTTTCTGTGTGTGACCACTACTGATCTGTAGTGAAGATAATGTCTTTTAGGCACCTGTTATTAGTGACTACTTCACTGTCACATCAGTCACAATAATCATTGTGCAACCACTATGGATCTGCAGGAAGGTATGTTCATAGAAAGATATCTCTTTTAGTCATCTGGTATCAGCAACTAGTTTAAATGTCACATCTGTCACACAATCATTTCTTCCTGTGTGTGACCACTACTGGACTGTAGTAAAGATAATGTCTTTAAGTCACCTGTTATCAGTGACTGTTTCACTGTCACATCAGTCAACCACTATTGATCTGCAATAAAGTACGTTTATAGAAAGGTATGTCTTTTAGTCATCTGGTATCAGCAACTAGTTGGTGTTACATTTGTCACAATCATCACCATTACCTGGGTGTAACCGCTGTCCCAGACTTTGTTGATATCCGGAGGATTGTTGTCATCATCAATGCTCATCGTAGAATACCTCTCCAGGTCGTTCCACTGGGTCAATTCGTTACAACACTGCAAAAGCAACAATGAAAGTCTTTCACAGTAATGGGTTGTTTGAACAACTATCGGGGGAAAGTATAAAAAAAAGTGTTGCTGTTAAAAGATGCTAATGTCTAAAAAGTGAAAGGTAAATCACAAACGAAACAATACAATAAAAGAAAGGTGACATCAAACCAAGAAAAGAAATCTAATCATTTTTAAGTTACATAACATTCTACAAGAATATGAAAAAAAATTTGTCTTGATACATGCTAAATGTGAAAGAACACAAAATGTCAGGCAGGACTGGAATTTATATAAAGATCAAATGTATCAAAACTTGTATCCACACAACTTAAAATAGTTGGAATAACATTCAAACAGTTTTACCACACTGCTCAACAAGGAACAAGCATTTACACTTATGTGGAAAAAATGTTAAATTCACAGCTTCACAGTGTTCCATTACTAGCACATAAAGCTTCTAGTAAAATTATTAATGACAGGAAAATGCATGTACCATGAATGAAGTGTGACTACATGAACATCAAAAATTAGCTGTCAAAAACCATTTACAAACTACGATAAATTTATCACTATCTTTAAACCAATGCATTGACCTTTACTCTTTGAAATTGTTGAGGGGCAAGTTCGATACATGAGGGAAGCTTCTATGGAAGCTTGCCTTTCTTTTTTACTAGGTATCGAAGGCACACGGCTAAGAAACATCTTTGAAAAAAAAACTGTTTATGATATTTAAGCCGACAGAGGAGGAGTTCAAGACAGCTCACTGATAAGGTTATACATATGCTCAACAGACACAAACGAAACATAATATCATCAACATTTCAATGAATACGGGAAAACAAAAGATATGCCTGGCATTATCTGTGAAGCATAGCTTCATTTAATATACACAAGACCAAGCCATGTTTGACATAATACATGTAGCCTCACCCCCATCCTGTATAATAAATACAAGATCAAGCTCTGTTGATGTCATACCTGAAGTCTAGCTTCATCCCACAAATCTTCTTCAATCTGTTGAAGGCTACCTTCTTCCCAGTCGTCTGATATTGCCTGAATGATGCAACAAAACAAATCACTATATAATAGGAAATGATAAAGTGATTTTAAAGTGCAAAAACAATGGAAATGATATTCAAATTAAGACAACCACAAAATGGGTAAGGTGTGTAACGATGCATTCAAAAGGACGACGGTTAAAAAGAACGAAAGATGACACCAATCGTCAGAACGACAAACTTTTTCCAGTGCAATTGCAAGAAAGAGTTCAAATTTTGCATTATAATTGAACAATTGAATTTTGAATTAACTGAGAGTGGTATTTTGATCTTGATTCTGTCATCAGACAAGGGCAACTGATGTTTGAGCTCAGCAAAAAAATCACGTGGAAGGATTACTATCACTCTTTGACTTAATGCATAAATAAAAAATGCAAAGTAATGCCACAGACACTAATATATTACTTTGCAGTTTTCCAGTTTCCTTTATGTCAAGAGTTTACCATTTTGAGGGAATCAGAGAAAAAAAAAACACGAAAATAATAATGCAACCATGGAAAGCACAAAATATTGAGAAGACAAAGAAACATGTGTGAAAAATAAAAAGAATCCAAATGTTTAACAATTTCACTGTTTCTCCATCATTTTCAAATGGCTCTCATATCACTTCAACATAATCCACGACTCTATAGCCCGAAAGAAAATGTAAACAGTTGATTTTATCTCTGTGTTCCATCGTTTCTACAAAACGGAATCACAAAAGGGAAAGTTTCTTGCACAAAAATGGAAATCAAGTCAAATATAGAAAACGGGACAAAAAATGGTTATTGACATTTACAAAAGAGCTTTTTGTCTTTGAGTTTTATCAATGTGTTTCTCCTCTGAATTATCTTTATCTCTAATTTGCAGAATGATTCTGATCACAAAATGTTTTTCAAGTTTTGTTTGATAATAGACTGGGAATTATCAGAGCACTGCTAAGAATTCACCTGATTGTAGAGTTTGACGGCAGTGGCATAATCCCCTCTGGCCTCTGCTTGTAGAGCTGTATGAGTTATATCATGGCTGCCAATGTGTTTGCCAAAGATACCTTGTAGAACATCGAACTCACCAAGCTCTTTGTACAATCTATGCAACAAAATGACAAAGAGTATTGATTGAAGATATGCATCAGTCACATCTCACAAAAAAAAAAAAAAAAAAAATTGTTAAAGTTATCCTCCTTTAACTATGCAACCAGCGATATATCATCGTATGATGATGGATATGCTGAATCCATTTACAAGAATTATTACAGACTATAAAAAGAATTTCCTCTTCAGTTTTTTTACGTCTCCTTTTATGTTTACTAATGGATTCTGACATGAGAAATGGGTCCTTTCAAATGTTCTCTGATAAAGAATGTTTTAATTTCGAAAAGTTGTTACAATCGAGGAAAGTAATTTCATGGAAGGTTGCTCCAGGGGCACAGACAAATCACTTTAGAATCACCGAAACCACGGACGTCAAACGTACTGTTCGTTCGCCTATCAGCATTACACGTTGCCTAGCAGGAATTCACAGCTCCGTCAGTGAAGCCAAAAAAAAGGTAAACCAGAGTAATCTCAGCAGGAAAAGAGACTGATATGTCGAATATTGATAAATACAGTCACAAAGAAAGATGTGATGTTTATTAACCAAATACTTTGAGCAACCACCCCTAGGAGTGGTGGCAGTTTCTATTTTGCAAACTTGCCATGAAACATCAAGTAAACATTGAAGAACATTGTCTGTATGAATTCAGTATAAATCTGAAGCAGCAGGTACAAGATACATTGACCTACATATGATTTCTTGCCATACTGCCAAGAAATTGTTCATTTTGTCAGTGACAGTACCTCCCATAGATAAGTATGAATATTTAACACTTGCATCTGCAATAAGCTGAATCACGCACAAATCAGTGTACTTTGTGGAGCACACTGAGGACTCCTGGTATCACATCTCCATCACTATGGCAACGATGAGATCCCCCCACATTGCTAACATTCATTATAACTGCAAAAGGTAAACATGGGTGACGGCAGAGCGCTGCCTACTTTACATCCGATGCCAAGTGCCCACGTACCTAGAGTGTGTTAAATAAGGATAAACGTATGTTTGAGAGGAGAAATGGCAGTGACAGGGACGAGACTTGCAACTCCACAGATTGTCCACTTGTTAATATTGTTTTGATGGTGCTGCAAATATCTTATTTTTATTTCTGCTAGACAACTGGGGATGTTTAGAGCTAGAAATGGATATACTCAACTCTGCTAACATGAGGCTTCTTTACATTTCACAGCAGCTCAATCCAAGTCTATCCATTTCTGGAGAGGTTTCTCGGTGATACCAAGCATCTTACCTGGCAATTAAATCCACATATCTTACCTGGCAAGTTCAATCCATGTGCCTATTTCTTTTGAGGTCTCCTTGTGTGCTTTCTTTGCTCTTTTTGTTGCCCTTTCTTCTTCCCATGATTTCTGAAGGAGCACCTCCTCCAGAACACGAATACCTTGTGACCAAAATATTTGTTATGGTATAAGTACATTTACTTGTCAATGTTCTTCAAACTCAACAGAAGGGGGTTACATTAATGAGGCAAACTATGATGGTATCTGCAAGAAAACTAATATATAATGCACACATATCATACGAAAATAGAATTTATGCAAGCATCGCTTAAATTCACCTATCATTAATGATCAGATGGGATACTCAATAGTTGGTGGAGGTTTATCATTACAATGAACAACAAAATGTAAGTTCAGTGGTGGATGTAGGACATACCAGGAGCAAACATCAATGTTAACTTTCAAACAATATTATTCTGTGACTTATTAAATACACAGTACTTGGCTATGTGAACATTTTAGGAGGTGAATCCCTCTATTTGCAGAGAAATAAACCACAAGTCAGACATGGCCGTTGGACTTCTCCATCAGCCATGTTTACTACGTGCTACATTAATGCATTTCAATATTGTATGTCTTTGTGTTTTTCACTACACACTGCTTCCTAAGCAGTAACATACTAGATCAACCATTGCCAGATGCCTTATTTGTGCCACATGCAAAGCTTCAAAATAATTGACTAAAAAAATTGTTTGTAGAATACTTTAAAGGTAATGAGGTTCTGATTTACATATTGTTACCAATGTTCTAATTTGCATATTGTTTACTAATGACATTCTAATTTGCATATTGTCAATGACGTGCTGATCTGCATATTGTTGTTAATAACGTAATGGGTTTGCATATATTGTTACTAATGATGTTCTGATTTGCACATTACTACTAAAGGCATTCCGGTCGTCAACATTTTGCAAACGAGCTCATTTGTCACTCCAAGGTTTTATTTACATCGTGGGACACTAAACATGGTAACCTAGACTGCCCTTTGTAGAACCAGTACATAACAGCAATGTTCCCTAACTGGAGATGTCAAGACATTTGGTTGTTGTTTGGTATTCTTGCAATTAAGATTAACATGCAAAATAAACTTTTCATGAATTAACTATTAACAATCTCCATCGAGATTCACCCATTCGGTCTGATGTTAGATTGTACTGCCAAAGGACCTTTCAAGATGAACCATTACATAATCGAACTTTGTTTCCCATGTGTCAATTTGTGTCCAGAGCCATTCCTCCAGGCTGGCCTACACTTGTCACTCAAAAATTATACACCACTGTGCACTTGGAGTTTCTACTGATTTCTTCATCAGATAAGAAATCAAAAATTATCATTCAGTCTTACCGAGATGCATCTGTTTGCTCGTCAACGACGTAACTGTTATGAGGTCAGGCTTCAGGTTTAGGCTCTTTGAGTGGTTCAGGACTATCTCCTGCAAGTAAAAAATATTCAAGACTTTCAGAGGATGCATTGAACACTTGATGGTCTCAAATGCACAATTACATACTAAAGAAAGTGGTAATAATGATGAAACTTGAAACCAGGTATTATCTACAGGATTATTGATATATCCTTCCATGTCTGAAAAATATTTCACAACAAGTAAAAATGGTGATGAAGAAACTTTTTAACTAAGTTCTCTGTAAAGTTAGTTACTAGACATGACTGGACAACTGCCCCCCCAGAAAACTCCTTAAGTTCAGGTAAAAAGTTAAAATTGTAATATCTCAGTAACAAAAGTGAAAAAAGAAAACTTGACATTAAACTTGCAGAATATTTGTCATTTTAACCAAAATGTTTAATGAAATGATCCCAAAGGGATGCAGATTCCATTGTGCAAACAGGCAGTACAAAATGTATAGCAATCACTCCTTTTATTAAACTTAACAAACATGCAGGAAAAATACACACTCTTCATGTCAAGAATTGGAATTGAAAATCCAATCAAAGGCCCATATGTCAGGTATTTAGAAGTGTGTATTTCTGAGAGGCGCCATTTTATGGCATATTTACAACATATTTGGTGGACAGCACACAGAAAATCGTGTTAGTATAGGCAATCTAACCTGAAGACAACCAATAAAATGTGGGAAGTATTGATTCGACGAAGAAAGCATCTGGTTAAGATATCGATTGATGCCATTGACCAGTTCTTCTGCTTCTCTCTCTGTTTTCTTATCTTCTATTTGAGCAAATATTCCTCCAAAAATGGAACTGAACAGCATCCGTGCAGTGATCGCATCTTTCTGGAGTAGTGAGAAGTTGAAATGTGAGCCTCAGCAGCGATGCCTCCTGGGTTGAAGTTGAGGCAGGCTTCGAGGCCTGAGACTTTGATACATGTAGTGTCACACAGCCTCTGCTCAAGGCAAGCCTAAGAGCTCCCTCTCCTAGGACTCTACTAAAACACTGAAAACTACTGTCATAAAACATATTGCAACAATAACAAAAAACAACAACATAGAAATAAAGGAATTACCGAGAAAAAAATTTAACATGTACTAAAAAAAAAAAATGAATCATTTGAAATACATCCACTCTTAATTAATGCACACAATCTGTAAATTTCATATGAGACTGAGCAAAACTCAAACCTACTGGTTGAGCCTCCAAACCTGGATCAAAAAGATACCAGATAAGGTGCACTTAATTCCACCCATGAAAAACGTACCACATTTTGGGCCATTCACGATTTGCTTTAAACAAGCTGCATGTTTCTGCTGATTACTAGTGACTCATACATGCTCTTAATAGTACTGCTGGTCTATGCTCATGAGAAATATACATTCCATATTGCATAATTTTGATAATTCCATAAACATTATCATTAAAGGTAACTTATTTCAGTGAATCCAAGTCTACTTTTAAATTTATTGGGTACACCTAAAATGACTGCCTGTAACTGCACTGATCTGAGTCTAGTAGTCACTTACTTGAGGTTTCCAGATGTAAATTATATTTTATTCCATAAACTTGGCTACAAAAGTTATTTACTTGAGTGACTTAGGAATAATTGAATTCCACCCATGAAAGACTTGTCTTTATAAGTTGTTTACTTTTTCCACATCATACGTTTTATCAATTACATAAGTAACTCACATCTAACTAGAGTGACTTGGCAGTAGATCACATAGACTGGATTGCATCAGACTTACAGTAAGTGCACCTTACTTTGGAGGTTTGTCTGTACAACTAGGCACATCAGGTTGCCAGATGCATAAGCCACTTACCTGAGCCACAGCCTGCAATGGTGCTATGAGGTCCATGTACTTTATCTGTATGTCAGGAAGGTCACCGACTCGATAGCTACGGTAGAGGGTTACCTGATGGTACCGCTTCTCTCTTTGCTCCTTTAAAAGTTCCTACAAGACAAGAGAAAGTACTTTCACAGACAGAAGCAGATTGAGTCTCATTACATTTAGGAATCAGCTTCTTGGAATGTATTTACCATTCTCAACGAAAGTTGAAATAAAGGTGCCTTAGTCCAATATTGTTTTAATCCTGACTGGAATATCCCAGTGACAATTCAAGAGGTACTTACATGAAAGAGCACATACTTTTTCCACTACAGGTACTTCAAAACCCACAAAGGTATCTTGTTTCTAACTCAATACGGTCGTGGTGCTGTTTGACAAAAAACAACTCTGACCAAGAAGGATTCCCAGGTGCCTTATGGTTTCAAAATATTATGTAATACCAGTAAATTACTACAACAAGTCTTTCTTTCTCTAAGAAATTGAAGTGGTTATTTAACATTACAATTTGACACAAGTGGAAAAATTTTATTGGGTTTATTGTACATTGACCTGAATATACTGTGGAAGTAAAAGTTGTACCTCTTAAAACTAGGACATCTAAGTGCTTGTGTCTATGTGACATCATAGACTTCCCATCATGCAATGTACCATCATAAAACAGACATTTCTGCAAAAATCCAACATTTCCAAACAGAAATTTGAGATTTAGTTTGCGACAGATAAGGAAGAAGAATTTCCCCAATTTTATGATACTCAAATCTTCAGGGACCATTCACTTCAAAACGTTTTGCAAGATACATAAGTACTGCTTTACCTCGCGCATTTGCTGTTTCCGCAGTTCTCTCTTTGCGAAGAAGATGCTGGAAGACTTCTTTTGATCCTTCAGAAACCGTCTTTTCAATCTCGTGATTTCCTTAACATCGGCTGCCATGGATGCAATGAAAAAGGATATTTGTACTACGACAGAGAACACTGAACGGAAACATTGAACTATCTGAGAATATGAAAGGATAAGCAGGCTCAAAAAATACAAAAGACATAATTAGCTTATAAGGAATCCATTTACAGATGAATCCACGAACAGGCCATCATTCAAAGATCCCAAACTTCTGCACCACACTACACCATCCCAAAGTTCTGCACCATTACCCAGCACTCTGAATCCATCAGCTCTTTTGGAGGATTCCACCTTGAGGGGGGGGGTAAACAATGGCTTTGTCAAACTAACTAGACTACATTATATCTTCATCATTATTCTTCATCGTTACTGAATTCAAATCTTCTGCAGTTTATCTTCATCATACTTTATACCAATCTCTGGCATCATGTATTCATCGTTCGACCCGATCCTCTTCACTGCATCTCTTTCTTGCTGAACCAATGTATGAATGCACTCCATTATTCCAAGCACACTTTGCATACCAGTTTGTTCTGGCAAAACCCAGACTATGGGGCTAAAATACACATTTCACCATATTCCTCGAATGTAAATGACTTCACGTCATACTCATTCCTCTCAGATTACCTGGTTCACCCAGTATCACAGCATTTCTTGGTCAGACTCTAAACAAATATTCATCTCCTATATCTCAACATCTTATAAAATGATTCTAGGCAATTATTACTAAATCTTCTTAATATTTCCTCAAATGACTGCTCTAGCTACAGCTGTCTCAACATCTGAAAACAGGACTATCAGCAGAAACTAACCTCCTGTATCAGGTTCATCTTTGCCTTGCACTGCCAGTCTGTCCTTTCCGAACCCCGGTCCTACCGGTTTGACTTTCACTCCTTTGGCCCCCAGAACCGACTGCTTCTTCTTTGTACCGATGGTGAAGAGTAAGGATGAGGCAGAATCTGCTCCCACACTCTGAGAGTAACTGGCATATGTATCCTGACTACCAGTGAGCCAATTGTATGCATTCTTGTTGTCATCCCTTGCAGCTGTCAAATAATAAGAAAGACATTACCAGGGTTCATGTACCTTAAGGAAAAAGCAATTCCATGACTTTTCCATGATGATTACATTACTTTCACATGATATATTTTATGACCAAACATCAAGAATGTGAGCTAGGAATAATGGCACAACAATCGCAATAAAAAGTAATATTTTTTTTTTTCTTCTTAAAAAGTCAGAAGTCTGTCCTAAATTTCATGGCAAACCTCAATTTCTGTCATTTTAATAAAACTCCATGACTTTTCCAAACCTGGAAAGTGAAATAAGAAGTCATGACTTCTCCATAGCTTTTAAGGGCCACTGGAATCCTACATCACAAAACTACGACCTTGTTCCTTGTGAGGTTTTACACCTTTGCGCCTTTAATTCCTAAATTTTGACCTTTTTCATCAGGCAGATTATTCTCGATGGTGTACAGTGATTAAATGAGATCAGCCATCTTCCTTACCAAGGTCTTGCGTGGCAGTAAACTGATTGTTATCTTGAGTAGCCCTGACATGACCTCCGAGTGTCTCTGGAGGGCTCTGCGAACTAGACCCAGTTCCACTTCCTTGTTGGGTCTCTACGAACAGAGGGGTGTTGATGGCATGGTGCCTTTGTTTATAAGATGAATCGATTGATATGTCCTGAATGAAGGCAGAGGAGATGAACTTAGTCATTATTTAATGATTCAAAACAATTGTTTTCATTTTTTGATATATTCTTCTGGCAAGTACTACCTCCTCAAGTGAGACACTTAAATAACAAGTGGGAAATGTTGCTCCAAGTAAAAATGAAATGTACTGATATAGCAAAACTGAGAACTTTGGCAAAAGAAAGTATCAGGATAAAGCTTATTCTCTGTTAAAGTATAAATCAAAATTACCAAAGCAGTCTTATTGTGGTGTAATGTCGTTTACAATTCGGCTTCTGCGAATGACACGATCGAGTGTCAAACAGCATGTAGACAACATTACGAACATGTCAGCTGCGAATGAGAAAAACGATATGTTCCTTATGACATATTGAAATGAAAACCAAAATTTAAATTTTAATGTTTACTTACTTGAAAATGACACTGCGAGAGAGGATGTTCGAACATCTCTCTCTTGTAATCCGGACTCTTTGAAGTCATCTCCAGCAGTAAGCTGGTGGAATAGCTCAGATATTTGTCCTCTGTGCTCGGAGAGTACATGCACTCCAAGAGAGCGACCATCCTCTCCAGAGTGTCCACTGGCAATCGATTCTCGTGGCTCCAGAAATTGCTGATGCGGAGTCTGGTTGGAGCAAGAAAAGGAGAAATAGCTCAACAGCGCCTGACAGACTCCAAAACAAATTCAAAATAATCCACAGAGGAATATATATATATAAATGAAAAAAAAATGAATTGGCAACAAGGGAAAGTGAGCATTTACATCACCACTAGAAACCATCGATCAAACTTACCGAAGATACGGCTCCTTATCGGACAAGCCTAACAGGAGGGCATCCTTTGCAATCAAAAGGACCTGTGCTACTCCATCCTCTTGCATACGAACTTCGTCTCTGTCAGGTTCAAGTATTAAACAACAAAACTTGTAAAGAACGTACAGGTATTAAGATATGACAACGAACATTGAAGAGACAGCAACTAGAGTGACAGAGCTTATAGAGTGACAGTGCGACAGAGTGACAGTGACATATAGAGTGACAAAGCTTCTAAATTTGCGTGTTTAGAGCATTTTGTGACTCTCACATTGATAGCAATGACGGCTCTGAGGTGAGTATCGACAGGCTCAAGTCATAGTGAGGTAGATAAGCTTGTCAGTAAAGTACCTCAGTGTTATGCATGTATGATGTCCACACAAAGCAAGACTTGGCATAGTAAAGAATTTACATGAAACGGGAATTTAATGTGCTCAGTTACTGTTATCAGTATGTGCTAATTATAGATAAGTTACCATATGTACTAATCATTACAACATGTACTCCATATAAAGAAGACACAGTACGTCCCACTTACAGAAAGATTCCAATATGTGCTAATACCTTATTAGTTACAATATATAATTCTTGTAGATAATTTACAATACATACTTATTATAAGGTAAGTCACAATACGTACTAGTTACAGATAGGTTACAATATGTACCAATTAGGTTACAATATGTACTAATAGCTTGCAATATGTACTAATTATTACAATATGTACTTACTGTAAATAAGTTATAATTTGTACTTATTATAGGTAAAGCATAACATGTACTAATTACAGGTAGATCACAAAATGCACTAATTATAGATAAGTTTCAATATGTACTTGTTGTAGATCTTAAGTTACATAATGTACTGTTTATAGATGAGATACGATACCTATTTATTATAAGTTACAATATGTACTTACCACGGATGAGTGTCAAAGTAAGGTGCATATGAAGAAGCATTTTGCACGTTACAGATGTAGGCCATAAGACTACATACCTGTAGTGATCATAGACCCAAATGAAGATGTCGTACATGGCCTCCCGGCAACCTATACTGGAGACGGAGGTGAAGGACTTCACGTCCGTCAACAGTGGATCCAGCTCCGACGGTGACAACGACGGCAACATGGCATAGATGAGCTTTAGACAGACTACCTGAGTCGATTCGTCTCTGCCAAAATAAAACAAAAGCAAATGAATGCAACATTATGAATATTCATCTGACAATATTATTCATGTTTATCATACGTATTACAATTACCATTGTATTACACTCACTTTCAAGTTATGTTCTAGTACACCTCACTCTGTCAGGCTTACAGGTGAGAGACTATAAGAATAAATTTCATATTTTGGAGAGAACTGCACCGATCTGTCACAATAAACCAGGTACATTATAATTTTACAATATTTTTGTTGACCTCAGATAACCTTGGACATTCCTCACCAATATCATACTTCTTCCACTCATGGTGGTATAATCTGCATACCAATTACAAGGTCAGTCCATGTTTCCTTTTTCATGAGACGCTGTGCTAGGTTTTTGTACTTTCCATTTGACCTCAAATGATCTTTGACCTCCACCAAAAAAAAAGAAAAAATATGCTTCTTCTGCTCAGTGTGTTACAACGGCATACAAAATATGAGTTCAGGTTACACTTCCTGAAAATTCAAAATTCAAGCACTTTCAGGCTCTTGAAAATGAGAGATTTAAATTCAAGTACTTTCAAGGTTTTCATGCTCTGTATGAACCATGACAGATGTACCTGCACACCTGCAAACTCACCAGTAGGACTGCATCAGTTACAATTATCATCGCAACCAAAGTAACAAAACTTTATGGATCTTCCAATTGTCTTTTCAATTCTGTCCTTTAGAACTTACAATGAAAAATTAAGACCCAAAATTCTTTGTCCTTTAAAATGTTAGTCATCTAAGTTGGATCTGTCTTTGTTGTGCACAGACATTCCTGACAAAGAAAGCATTTTGGCACCACTAGATATAAAACCCTGAGAAAGACAAAAGTGGATGAACTGACACAACACTAGACTTATCTTTACCAGGAGTGTAATAAATGACTTGTTATTTGGCAACAAGAATTTGATACCACACTAATCTTTACCAGGAATAATTCTGTATTTGACAATAATCTTTTACCAGGAAGCAATCACTGCCTACTCTACCTTGGCCACAAAAATGCTTTTATATTCTGCCAACCTTTTTCATGCGTGACATTGAGGATATTCCACGTGCACAGTTGCATTTCACTAGAGTGACATAATGAATGCAGTATGAACCCCCTCACAGAGGACACAGGTATACCTACGCTGGTCTAATTAAAATCTCTAAAAGAAAGGAGATAAAGTCATGTCTACGCCTGCAAGTCTCGTAGCTGCAACTTCTTAATAAAAGTCAAGCTTTGGAAGAATGCAGTGATGCTGGATAGGAATGGTAGTACATGATACTACCCACAGCAAAACCATTATACATTACTCTCTGAGTAGTATCAGCGATGCTTGTGTTTCGAAGTATGTAACTTCATATATCTAGGGTAAACCGTCCAGATATTGTAGCATTTGTCTTTACCTGTGAGATAATAGTTTTTTCAACCCTTTACTCTCAAGTTCCTTGTAGACATTTTCATTTTTCTCAACCTGTGAGCTGATCACCTCCAAACACTGGACACGAGGTGTACCATAGATTGACGGGAGCACAAACAATAACTTGTTCAAAAACCTGAAAAAAAGAGTAAAAGCCAATGAGATTGGCTCCTTTTGAATATGTCAACTTTTAATCATTATAATGACTTATCACCTTTTTAGGTGTTTTTCAAACTATAAAATGAAACTATGATATGAGGACGAGATTAATGATCATTTCTTAGAAACCTCTGAAGACATGCAGAAAGAGAAAACTACTATTAGGGGAATGGAAATGCCAGTGTTTGCACGGGGTCCATAGTCGACCTGGTATCTGCAACCCGAAGATATAACTCCGTTAGGCTTTGCGTTCCTCGACAGGTCATAACAGTGCCCTTTGCTTTGCACTTTAGAGCAGCACACATTTCACGTGCAAGTACGGCAATGAACTTGTTCTCACTTAGATATAGTCTGAATTTTGTCATACATAGTTTCATTATTGAAACTTTGGAGCCGGGTGACAATTTCGGAGCTGGGTCATGGGATCATTTGTCCAATGCAAACGTTGGAAATTTGTTTTGGATTTAAATTACCTAGACAATAACAACAAGAACAGATAAAGACAAAATCGAGAAAAGAAAAATCCAATGAGTACGCCCTCTAGAAAGAATTGTAAGATTTACTGAAAATTAAGACCCATGGTCATATGTCTCATTTCGTTTCCCTTTCAGCGAATGTTCAAACGAATGTCCATTCACAGACTGCTACCGAAATTTTGCAGCAATGCATTTAATGTTTACTTCCAGAGTCTTCTCACTGATTGTTCTCAGTTCCTGTACGCAGGCACTTCAAAAAAAAAAGCCTGATCAAAGGCATCTACATTGAATATGTAGAAGTGTGCACTACTGTGAGGGGCCACTTGATGACACGATGAAAACGTTTCGATAACAAAGTTCTCAGAAACAAAAAAGTTTCTATAGAAGTAACTTAACTTCACCTTGGAGCAGACTCAAAGTTGGAATTTTGTAAAGAAGAAGCAAAATCAGGAGATACATCATTCAATATTCATTAAAAATTCATTCGATGAATATTATATTGAACAAAGAGGTAAATAAATACCTGTTTGCAAATTCAGGATAATGTAGTGAAATCTTGTGGATGCAGTTGATGAAGATTTCGGGGCTTAAGTTACTCAGAGAGGACAGCTCCTTTGTGGTTATATCATGAAGATATCCATTTGTGATCTACAGTGAGGTTTACCATACAAACACATAAATAAAATCGATGAATGAAAAAAATCTGCTCATATTGACAAGATATTCTTTAGGCAGATGAATGAATATTCATAGCTCATGCAAATATTACCATGCTTACATTGTCAAGATGATAATAAATCTTTGCCTCCTATAAATAAAGACAAGCAAACTTTCTTATCAGTAAAGTTCACATCATTTGTAAGTGATGATCTTACCTGATCATTATTGGCCATTTGTTTGAAGGTCATGCCTATCACTTCCGCTGCAGGGGCATGAACCTGTTTAGAACGGTTCTTCAAATTGAAGGCGAGGGCGCTGTAAAACCTGCAGAATTTCATTCAAAACAAACTTTGAGATGTTAACACCATTTACTGGTTAGTGCGTCTTAGAGTACTGCAGTAACCTAGTCAAATTTTCTTCAGATGATGGTTTGCAGCTTGCAAAACAAAACTGTCACCCTTCTAGCATTTGCAGTACAGAGAAACAGAACCACATGCAGGCCAAACTAAATACCATCCCAGTGTTCTTAACAGATTTTTAAGAGGGGAGGAATGCATGAAGTCTGTCCTCCCCCCCAAAGAAGTCTGAGAGAAGGGGATCAAACTCACCCCCAGAAACTTTCATTAATTGAGAAGCTTTGTGATGCAAAATGAGATAATGTATTGCCTCTATTTGAAATGGCATTAGCCTACTGTCAACCTTTTTTCTGCCAAATGGAGATTTTGTAGCTGGTGTAAATTTTTATCAGGGGGTGAAATGAGATGTGGTTTGTCATGATTGACTGTGCAGGGCTGAGGGCAGTAGGTTCCTGGACTGAATTGGAGACTCTGATGAACTGACAGACAAATGGATACAAAAACAGACAGACAGAGGTGGATTTGCTGACATACAGATACATAGTTGTGGCATAAGCTCTATGGGCATTTGAAGGTTCTCATGAGAACTCACCCAAAAAGTAGGATTAAAGGGAAGTAGGGCGTTTGTTTCACAGAAAACATCCATATTTTTGAAAGCAATGTTTGTGGACGCAGAATGATAGATTATTCACAATAAGAAAGGACAGTGCCCTTCTTTTCAAGAAATAAGTTTCTCACAGATAGAAATTCAGTTATTTGTTGCTCAACACTAATTTGTTCACCCAAACATTTCAAAATTCAAATGATGCATCTTCCGTCACTCATCACATGCATAATGTTTTGAGGAGATGAAGCTTTGGCAGACATTTATTGATGAGACTGGATGGTTTAACAATGACTAACACTATTTCTTTTGTATGTCATGTTGGTGTATTCTAAACACCCTATTTCCCTTTAAATACATTTTCGTAATTCTTCATTAAACAGAAGAAAATTAGGATTATGCAAATCAAAAGAAGGACAAAAACAGACTTTATTCAGGCTTATATGAGTAATTTTCATCAGTATCAACCACCAGTGCTGATGAGTGTTATGAATCTTCAGTTTTTCAATAATCACAAACTTGACCTACATACCCCTTCCCTCCATAATAACTGAAAATAATGTGCTCTTTGAAGTACATAATGTACAATTCCTTTTCACTTTTTTTTTTATTTTTTGAAATGTGGCAAGACACGGAAGAAGGATGAAGTAGGGTTTTTAAGGGAAAAAAAATGGAAAAGTAGGAGGAAGGTCAAAAAATTAGGAGAAAAGAGGATAAGTAGTCACTTGAAAGCCTTGAATCTGGTAAAAGAGAGAAAGGAACAATCTCTATATACATAGTAATGTTCCAAGGGAAGAAGATGGACTGATCATAGAAATAAAATGGTATCACTTGTCACTTGTTCAAAATACAGATTGATTCATAAATAAATGATAATCAACTACATGTGAATAAAATATTAGAGTGTTAAGACCTAAAATACCACACGACTGAGACTCCTTCAGAGGATATAACTACAGATACTGACCGTTCTGAATCAATGTCTGAGCTACTGCTAAATGGATGCATATTATTGGCTAAGACGACTCCAAGAAGTTGAATGCCAACAGCAGCGGTCTTCAGTGCAGGGTCTTTGTTGTTAAGATATTCGTAAATGACACTGAAAACAAAAAAAAAAAGGTTATTTTGAACATCTGTTGGTCCTTATGAATTTGCAGGGTTAAAACTAAAGGCTGGGTGTTGTCAAAACCCCTTGTAAGGGTGTTGGGTGGCAAAGAATGAAACTCTGGGACGTACAAATATATGCAACAACATTACACAGTCATAGCCAAGGAACTTTTGATGTTGAATGATCAAGCCACAAGGAGTGATATTGCTTTCAATACATTAGAAGTATTTTCTCAAAGGGACTGTCGTAGTTCAAGCATGAACATATTCGCTGCAAGATTCCTTGTAGACTTCTTGGAGTTTCTTCCCATTTTACTTGGTAATTCAATCACTGGGGTTTGTTTTTGATTATGGGACATGTTTGAGTGTATTCTAGCTCCCTATACTCTGTCATGGGGCACTGTGGTTGTGAACTTTGAAATGGCCCGTGAGTGTCTTGGGTGGAAAAAAAGACCAGTTTTGTGCTTGGGCAGGAGCCACTACTTGAAACAGAACATATTACATGTACGTGAAAGTATGAAATATACTACGGATAAATTTACAATCAATAACATGGCAGATTGGTCATATTTCTCTTCAGAGTGTTAATGGAAATTTCTCCCATTACTAGGGAGTCATCTCACGTGATGTAAAACTTAACAAGGAAGTTTCAATTAATATGACACGTCAATAGCCATCATTCATGTTTGATTCATCTCGGATTCATCTCGGATCGGGAACTGAATTAAGACAACAAATAATCGCTCTTGAGTTCTACGGGTATTTACCTGGTTGGTATCTCAAGGACAGGTTTCCAGAGTTCAACCAACGTCTTCACCACTTCCAAGTTGTTGCGCAGGATCTGTCGGCTTGAGTGATGAGCGTTCATCATCAGATATCTCAGAAGTTGGCTGGCCAGATACTTGTCCTAAAATAGGGGAAATGTCGACGAAGTTATCGTTCCTCCGACTATAAACAGCATTATGAACTACACATCATTACCAAACTAATGACAGGTTATCAAACCCATACCACAAACCAGGAATCTTCATGACATCAAGATTCTGCCAGTGTATAGATAATTTGTTACCTTCAAATACATCAATCGTAACTAATCAAAGCAAGTGGGATAATTTGACTTCAAAATGTTAAAATGATGATATTAAATAATGGTAGAATTTCAAACCACTTTCACTATTTTTACTATCGCTTTTGGAAGTAGTTGAGACTTTGATCTTCATAACGAATGTAACTGATGTTAGCTCTCTGGGAAACAAACGACAACTCTGGTACATTAATCCACCATCATGGGGAGTGTCTTTACCAAGGGAAGAGTTATACCAAGGGAAGAGTTATATCAAACAAAAGCAATACAGTATCCAAACACTTGTAGTAAGACTTGTTACATCTTCAACAATAACCAATTACAGATTGATAGGAAACAGGAAATCATCTTTGATTACAACTCAGTTAAAAAACACTTCTATGAAATAAAAAAATCTATATGCTTTTGTTCATTGTAAGATTTTTCTTTTTAAGTGTCACTGTATAAGGTTTTGTTCACTGTAACATTATTCTTTGACAAGATAGTCATCATCCCTTTGTTCAGAGCAGCATAGCTCTTGGACAGTGACAGTCTACGTGCTTTTGTTCATTACAGTTGAGTGATTGCAGCTTTCATTCGCTATTCACACAAACGTAAGTCTATCCCCCAACGGTGCGACAATACATCCGGAGATGAGTCGATTGACTTACTTCGGGGATCGCTTTCTCCGCCCAACCGAAGATGACGACCATGACATCCAGCAACATGTAATGAATCCCAGGAGACTTGATCTCGTTACCGACCAACAACTGAATCAACGGATTCAACCAAAACTTTGCATATGGCTCAAAAATCTGAAAAAGAAAATTAAACAATGTTCATAAAACAAAACAAAAAAAAGAGATTGTAACAGCACAAATTGGAGATGGTTGTTCATAAACTAATAGAACCTTGCAGTTTCTTTTTTTTTTTAGAATTCTGAAATTTCAAATGATAATTTATGACAAGTGCTGCTATTGGGTATGTGAAGTGTTGGCATTGATTTACAAAGTGATTATAGTGTGGTTCATGGTGAAAAGCAGGGAAAACCCAGCACGTGCAAAACAAAGCAAAATATCAAGATTATTTCCAAGCAAAACATGCATCAACTATCTAGAATACAATCAGATAACCCTCAGAAGTTTATATTGATGCCAAACTAAAGAGTTCATTGCAGTTTATGTGTACATTACAATCTTGGCTGAAGAACCCCCAACACAAGCTATTCCACCATACTTAGTGATCTTAGCTTACACTATATGACACTTCACTTGAAGTAATACTTAATTGAAGAACATGTCTACGATCAGTATGTGTGTATTTACAACGTGATATCAACATCAACATACACCAAACTGATGTGTTACAAAACACCATACACAGAACACTGCTGTGTGACATAACACCACACACAGAACACTGCTGTGTGACAAAGCAACATATGCAGAACACTGCTGTGTTACATAACACCATACACAGAACACTGCTTTAAAATATAACACCATGCACAGAGCACTGCTGTGTTACAAAACGGCATACACAGAACACTGC
Source organism: Stichopus chloronotus (assembly GCA_021234535.1). Classification (NCBI taxonomy): domain Eukaryota; kingdom Metazoa; phylum Echinodermata; class Holothuroidea; order Aspidochirotida; family Stichopodidae; genus Stichopus; species Stichopus chloronotus. The sequence goes on along the minus strand of CM037829.1, from coordinate 31,841,997 downwards.
TGGGTCACATAACACCATACACAGAACACTGCTGTGTTACATAGCACCATACACAGAACACTGCTTTAAAACATAACACCATGCACAGAACACTGCTTCAAAACATAACAGCATGCACAGAACACTGCTGTGTTGCAAAACGGCATACACAGAAAACTGATGGATTACAAAACACCACACCCAGAACACTGCTATGTGACACAACAGCATACAAAAAACACTGCTGTTTTACATAACGGCATACACAAAACACTGACACGAAAGAAATTCAACATTGTTCTGATCATGGTTACAGTACATCATCAAATTTATGTGACTATTCCAGTACCTTCGGACAATTAATGATGAGTCTTGCGATGAAGAGTTTGATGTTTACTGCACTCTGAGGTGACGACATCTTGCTGTGTAAGAGTCTCATCCATGGAGGCATATCACTAGTCTGCTTGATCTTGGAACCAAAAAAGAAAAACTTTATCATGAAATAGACATCCATGAGATCCATGTTAGTATAATCATAACTTTTTTCTGTCTTCTTAATCATCTCATAAAATTAAGCGGATTTGCACATTCAAAGCTTTTCCATTTTTTATCCCATCTGGTTTCAAAATGAAATTTGACCTCCACGGTAGGCATTTTGAACATCTACACCGAGTTCAACATCATCATCATCATCATCATCATCAAATCTATGTAAAAGTGAAGAAACTGATGCTATGTCACACATTGTGGGTACAATGCATCATGGGATACCTTAACCTATCCATCCACAAGCGATACATTGCAATCACAAACTAAAATCACCATAACGAAAATTCCTACCACAAAAAATTACACTGAAAACAACCTCAACCACTGTCATGCGTTGCTAAAAATCACTAGCATTTTCGGTCGACTGGCCACTGGATATAGTTCCAACGAACATTAAGTTAAAAAAAAAGGTTAAGAAATGTGAGAAAATAAGAAAGGTGTAACAATTAACATTGGTCAACACAATCTCCTTCTTTACGGTTCCTTCTCATTGCGAGAACAGTTACTCCCTTCTTCACCTGTGCTGCCTCTGGTGTTATCTTGTTCTCCATCATGTGTCTGAGAACTGCCGTCATGGACGCCATGCATTCGTGCTGATTCAACTTGTCTCCTTCCATCTCTAAGAAGTCACCAAGTTCCCTGTCTTCTCCGGTAACCTGACAATTCACATTGAATTCAGATATGTGGAAAGTAAGATAGAATGATCACTAAACTAATCAAGAAAAGGTCACTTGAGCAATGGCCTGCTGTGCAAAACACCAATTCTTTCATGGAAAATTTTCTGTGCAAATTGTTTTAATCTTTTCAACTAATATGCTTGTCTTCAAAAATCCCTTTGGAAGTAATTGTATTTGTATTGACAATTAAATTCACAAAAACAGAACCAGCTTCACAATATCTTAAAGATAATTTTAACACCATGCCATACATCAAAAAAAAGGGGATAAGTTCAGTCTTGCCATATTTCCTGTCGTAGGATATTGTTCACTATAAAGTATAACTAATGAATAAAATTTAAGCTGAGGGATTTAATCATAACAATTCCCTAAAATTAAGCTTCACCATACCCACAGAGTTTGTGTAAGTGTCATAAACCTAGCCTTGTATAAGTTGGTTGCGGTCATGTAGCCTTAGACGAAGCTCTGCCAGATCTCGTACCCTTAGTATTTTTCCAAAAGCCAACCTTCACCAAGACACCTACCCTTTGGTCATAGACATACTTTACCATCTTTTAAATGAGTTTTTTTTTCTCCATAAGAGCAAGCTTGCTACTACCTTTGTTTGGTCGTCTTGTTTCCCCTGATTTCCTCTCGAGCCTTGACTGTGTGATTGGTCCAAGGAACTGACACTCTGAGATATTGGTCCGGTAAAATCAAATTTGTGAATGTCCTCACTTAAACTGCTATCAGCAAGATATTGAGATGACAAATAATTTCCGGGTCCTTTTCAGAAAGAAAAATGATTACACACAAAGAGATAATTACTACCAACAGATGATATGCTAATGAAGATGTCAAAGGTGAGAACTACTGATTAAATACATTTTCTTTTTGTTCCATTACGTTAAAGCTGGAATATCAGTTGAACTGGCAATTGCCTGGTCATCTACATTTGTTTTTTGTCTGTATTTAAGGGAAGAGACAGTAGGAGAAAAGATTATCTGTCACAAAATCTGAAAGAGAACTATGAACTCATCTTCCAGATATCTGAATGTAAAAATTATCTCGACATTTTTGTTGGGCCTACAAATGCAGACTCTACAAGAAAACATCTGCTACTTGAAATCAAACAGACATATGAACATTTCTTTGTACAAACATGGGGCTTAAAAAATGATTTTTGTAGTGACTCTGAGATATTTTGCCAAATTTGACTGTCAAATTTGACTGACAAATTTTCAACTAAAATTCAAACTTTAACTACCACTATGTAATATTTCACTGACAAGTAAAAAGGTTCTGAAAGGGAATAATTTTTGAAAGAGTTCTGAAAGAGAATAACTTGTTACATCAGGCATTTCAAATCCACATGCCAATATCTCGCTCCTAACTTGCTTTTTTAAGAAAGACTTCTCTCTTGCCTCTAGACTCTCTAGTCTCTCTGACTCGAGTCAAGAGAGGTTTCCTAAAGCCTTAATGATACAATAATACCATGTAACAGCAGCAAATCATTGCTAAAAGTCTTTGTTTTCTTTGAAAGAAAAGCATTCATTTAGCAGTGACCTTTGACGACAGTGAAAAAGTAGATGCAGTACCTTAACGATTTACCGTAAAATGCTGTGGACACTAAGGTGTCACAGCTCTTCAACTATCATGTATCTTTGAATACACTGAAGATTATCAAGAACTACAAAGGATTTTGACATAATTGTACCTGGGTTACCTGACAAATTCCCATGATGCAATGAACCATTTTGAAACAGAGTTTTCTCCAGAAATTCATAAATTTCAATTCAAACACGATACTGAGATATGGTTTTCATCAACAGAGAGAAAAAATATTCGTACTCTTTATGAAGTATCCATTTTCTTAAGAGGCTAATCTCTAAATGGACACAAAAAAATCAGCACACTTCTATACTGTTACGTTGGTGTGACTCTTTTCATGCATTGGCACACAATAGCAGACTAATGCAAATATTAGAGTTGAAAACTAAACAGAAAGTGAAGAATTTCAAGTTAACTCACAAAAGCATTCTTACCTTGATAGCTCCCCACACTAGAACCTGAAGTCTGGAGTCTCAAAGCGACAAATTTTCTCTTCCTTTCAATGGGCGCAGATATCTCCACCTCAAACTCATACAATTTTTCTTGGTCGATGATATTTTCAAAAAGAAACTGGCCCTGAAAAGTTATGAATAGTAAAGATATGAAAGAAAAAAGAAAACAGAGAAAGATGAGAAAAAGTCAGAACGGTCCAAATTTTTTCCGTCCTGCATGATTTACCTTCCTTAATAACAACATCTGCAAAACATAAAAACAAATTAAGAGCATAGTAATTTAAGTAGACTTCCCAGAAGTAAAATGTAAAATCTTCTCCATTAACAAAGATCCCAGTTCAAAGGGGGGAAAAAAAAAAAAAGAGCTGACAATGTGAAACCATGGATTCACAAATGACACAGTTTTAAAAATCCTTTACTCTTACAGTTTCCCGATCAGTCTAACAGGCTTTCACATAGTGACAGTGATATCCCCACAGTCCAATAGCTTTCAAATAGTCATATCTCAGTAGTCACATAGTTTTCGCATAGCGATGATCCTAGTAAGTAAAATAGCCTCAAATAGTGGTATCCCATGTAGTCTAATAGCTTTCACATAGTGCTAATAGCTTTCATATAGTGATATCCTATCAGCCGAATTGCTTTCACACAAAGACATCCCGCTTCTCTCTAATAGTTTTACATAACGATATCACAGAAGTCCCATAGCTTCCACATATGGACATCCCAAAAGTACAATAGTGTTTCATAATTGGCATCCCAGGAGTTTTATACCCTGACATCCCATAAGTCCAATAGTATTCACAAAGCAATGTGCAAGAACTTAAATCACCTTCGCAATATTCTCTTGAAACAAGAAAGCATTGTAGAATTTAGCATCTGTTTGTGTGCATGTGATGATCGCAATCAGAGCATTGTATGCAGCACAGTGGTACTGCCTTCTCAGTTCCACACACAATGTTTCACCACCGACATTCTCGCTTTTGGCGAGATGAGCGACTCTGAAAAATGAAATAAAAAAAAGAGCATTTAAAAACAACTACAGCAAATCACTCGAGTTACGTTTCTGTGGAGCCTAGCAGTTAAAACTTGCGTACCCCGAATGTAAACTTCACTTGAAGAAGAAAACACTCAAAAGTCTTCTCAGAACTTGTGCATTCATACATGTAGATGAGATGAAAATTTTAAGATACTGCAATGTGGAACAAGCTTTCCTGTAGGTTACTGTGACATGACAAGCCTGATGTAATGGTCATTCACTATGTCCGATGTCCAGTAAACCTCTGCCAACCTGGAAAATTCCTTGATCTACACATTCACATCTCACCTCTCCAAACACACCAGCATTTTCTAAAATTGACTTACAATACACTAATGTATCTCATCCAGACTGAATTTTACGTTCCTTGGAACTGAACGATCCACGGATACTGCATCACAGTACTAATACCCAAAATAGGTTTACATGCAATTCCATAACTGTGACAGCAGTGCTTATCATGTTGAATTTTTTAGGCCCCTTACTGTTAATGGAAATACATATTTTTTCCTTAAGTTGCATTATTACACCATGCTTCTACTGCATTTCAGTGTATACATCAATACATTCACACACTACTGCACACCAGTCCTAACCATATTTCTGTAACCAAATTCTCTCTTTCTGCATAAATTTTTCTTCAACCCTGTTGAGGGTTGTTCCTTTAACACTGCCATAATTATGTTGGCCTGTGTCGACCTTTGTCCTCTGGACTAATTCTGTTCATCTTGTCACCCTTGCTCACTGCCATGAGTAATCTCACATGCTTATGTGTTGTACTACCATCCTACACTATCTTGTATTATGCTATCTTGCAATGTATTTTGCTATGCTTTCATGTGGTTATGCTATCTTGCTATGATGTCATGATAAGCTATCTTGTGTTATCTTGCTATGCTACCTCGTGCTATGCTATTGCCATCTTCTGTGATGCTATATTTTGTGATGCTATCTTGCTATGCTTTCTTGTGTTAAATACTTCCTTGCTACCCTCTTCCTTACTACCCTAATTTGAGATATGCTTCTTCATCTTCAATATATCTTGAGAGTTTGCCTTTGAAGAGAATGCAACATTGATCGAACATCAGCTGGAAAATCTTTTCACCAAAATCAAAGCTTGAGATGCATACACTACCTCTTCTTTTCACCAGATAACTTCCTGTTGGCTACTAAAGTAATGAAACAGTTCCTACCATGCTACACAGCTAGATAGACGCACAACCTGCTGCTGAACATGGAACACATACAGTAACACAACAGGGTGCAATAAAAACAAATACATCGCCACCACAATCTCTCCTTCTGGTTACTACTCAAAAATAAAACAATCGGTCGATATGCTTATGCAACAACATGTTTCTTTTACTTTTTCTTTGGCTAGAACACTTATTAAGCCTGTTGGTAAAAAGTACAATGAAAGCAAGGATAACTAACTTGGTAATTCCTTGAGTCATTTCCTTCCCTGTCTTGGCTTCACCTAAGCAGTATGCTTTGTTGATGGCCGAGGTCATCGAGTTGAGCTGATCCTTTGATAGCCGCGTGTACAAAAGCTCGATTAGCTCAAAGCAACAAATTTTTGAGACCAGTTGGTTGGCAAACACTGCCTCAGAAACCTGTAAAGACACAGAGAGCAGAATGTATATACATAAATAACAAAAAAATCAAGTAATTCTTCAAATAATAAAAAATAAGTATTTCTACTGATCCGATAGCAATTTTTGGTTTTGGGATATATGCTGAAGGAATCCTCACTTTACCTAGACTTTGATGGCATTGTTTGACTGAGGATAATGGAAGTGGTATATACGTGGGGGTACTGATGGTGGGTACTGATAGTGGTGCTGGTGTTCATCTAAGAGTGACAGAGGTGCTGGTGTTTATTAGAGGGTGACTGAAAGCAGTGGTGCCACTGTCTCAGTAGGACTTCCGACCTTGTATAATGAGGGACAAATTAAAATCATTAAGCACGCAAATTTGAATTGTCATAAACTTCTGGTTTGCAGACCTTCTCAAACAGCATTCTACCCAATAAATGTACCCGATGGTTTTCTACCTACTCACTATACTTTCAAAAATATATGACTTCGAAGTAATTTCGTCAGGCAAATAGTTCAATATACGTCAAATTGACCCAGGAGTTTATTTTTCCAATGTTTGACAGAATACCACCCACACATCACTGAAGGGGTCTTAAGGTCAGAGTTGAAAACACTCTTGATTTTATTTCTGACATTGCTGTCTTAAAAGTTCAATCAAATTAATAAGGTTGTTTTTTAGTAAGGAACGTATCTTTCTACCTCTGGCATTATCCTTATGTCACATTTCCATCAGAAAAGTTTTATTTTCTCCATCAAACTTTAGTGTTCTGAACATGAATGTGTAATGGGTAGACCTTTGCAATGTGTATTGCTCAGTATGCACAAAAATAAATATAACATTTGAGACGTAATCTAACTTCAAAACTAAGTCCAAGATGGCCACCAAGTTCACCACGGCAACGTTGCATTGTGAACCTATTTGATCTGTGACTGCACGCCTAAAGACTTGATATACACAAATGTCAACGAATTCTGAAAGGTATTTTAGCTAAGAACATTTTAAGGTAACGAAGTAGTTTTTTGGCATTGGTGAGTTTTGGGATGGTTTTTGTTACTTTAAGTTCATATTTGTGGAATTGCTGTCAATACCACCCCAAAGTGTATACAAAATATCTATATCCCTGTACATATTGAGCAAGCAAAGTGTTATTTATATGCACATTTCCTCAGTGTGGTTATATTGGCTATCCATGTTAAGAAATTTTGATCTAAATTTGCATGGTTGGCTGTCATATGAAACAGCGCAAACTCAAATTTAATTAATGTTAATGATATGCACGAACGGCAATAATGTGAGAGGTCACCAGGTCAGTTCCCCCACTGTATCTATGGGTGGATCAGAGCAAGATAATCTGAGTTGGCATAATTCAGAGAGAATCTACAATCTTTGTATAGATCTAATTTTCGGTTCCTCGGTTCCTTGTTTTACATTGTTATTTAACGAAGTCCAATGAAATTCTTAGCAATGCACAAACCACATCGCACTTTCTCTCTAGACTGTTCTCAACAGCCGAGAAACACGAGGTGATTTCTCACCTTTTGCAGTTTACCCTCCAGGATCATGAAAACGTCCCTGATGTAGATCTCAAAGACCTTGACCACCGTGTCGACGTTGCAGAGCCTCAGCATCGGGAGGCAGACTTTCTCCATCACGGCTCTCCTCATTTCCTTGTTGTATTCTCCTCCTGCTTGGAATATCTTCAAGCAAATCTTGATAGCTGATACCTGCTTTGATCTGTCCATCCTAGGATAGACGAAATAAAAGTAACGGAGTAGAACATTCCCGGAAGGAACTGTCTGGAAATTGATTCTATGACAGTGAAGTTATTGATGGATTTAAGAACACCATCCATACTCTAGAAAAATCTTGCAAGCTAATATTTATAAAGAAGCAGCATAACCATGTCTATATTTCAACAAGGGAAAAAAGTAATTTATACCGATAAGCAAAGTAAGCAATCCCTTTTATTTTTTTTTCCATACGGTATTTCCCACTAAACCATATCAAATTCAAACCATGAATGCATTGTTTTCAGCTGCTAAGACTGAAATGGCATTTTCATGTTCCTAAAAATATTTTTCAGTCACAAAGTTAGGAGTAATCGACAGATCGTTACAAGGGTCAATTCCCAACAGGGATACGCCATTCTCACGTTCTTTCCTTTTGGTTTTGTTAGTGTCAAAGAGATGCTAAATAAAGATCAAAGAGTACAACATTGAATAGTGAAAACATATAGGCATTTCAAATGGTAGTTGAGTTTCCAGGTGTATAGAGCAGCATGGTAGCATGACAGTGTGGTCACCTAATGGTTGTTGAGGCATCAGACTTGTAATTCTGTAGTTATGGGTTTGACACCACATGAGACCCATAAGGATAGGTCTTTATCTAGACTTGCTCATGTCTACCCAGATGCTAGTTGGGGACCCATGAGGGATCCGCGTGCTACCAGCTTCTCCCAGTGAGGCGTGATGTTGTTGTAAAAGTGCTGTGAAACCATTTACCTAGAGTGCTATATGAATGAACTCATTATTGTTATTATTGGGCTAATGAGGACCGTTTGAAATAGATTTAAGTTTGCAGATGTGCAAAAGGACAACCGCAAAGACTGTACAGCTGAATAATAACTCCTGTGATACTTCCGTCAACTATTCCTTCTGACAATTACAGAAGGGTGTTAAGGGTAGCTGAAGAGACCTTACTCAATGATTGGGACGTCTACTATTGTCTTTACTTTCCAGATATAAATTACATTTTTGTCATTTGATATCTAGCCTGATGTCCACTAAGTTGACTTTACTAACTTTTCCTTGCAACATTTATTCCACAAAGTTACATCAAAATGCAAAAAGGGCACAATGGTTTGACAAAGTTAAATTTCACTATCGGAGCCCTCTTCTTTAATAATCTCACCTTTTAATGAATGACTCTATGGACTTGATGATCTCTGCTTCGTAGAGATGGTTCTCCTCCCGGCAGAGAATACCGATCACAATCTCCAGAAGATCTATGCTACCAGATAAGACCATAGCTGTGAGAAGCTGCAAGAAAATAACAAAAAAATATTCAACTAGTAAAATACAAAACCAGAACAAGAGACTTTGCCAGAGAGAAAGAGGAGGATTTTGCCAACCCTTTCCGTAAAAGAAGGGTCAAACCCCCATTTCATTTCCACAAAAATATAAATATTCAATTATCTTTGTTTGTTACTAAAGAAGAGGACACTTTAAACTTATATACATGAATGACCTTTAAAACCCTTCAAATTGCACCTTATTCAGGCTTTGAAGCAAACTTTAGTTCCCCTTGAACACACTTGTAACTTTTGTCATAGAGAGCATCAATGTAGAACCAAAGATCAGTAGTAATAAATCGTCCCCTGTTTTTTAATTTCTAGCAGAATCCTTGAAAATAGTAGGTTCTAAATATTTAAGCAAGCTCTATCATATTTCATGCTCTTCCATATTTAACAATATTACCAGGTTTACAGTAATAACAACATGTCTGAGAAATGAAGCTGTTGACCACAGTTGTTTACATATATGTCTGCAAGCAAAAGATTAACATTAGCATTAATAGTTTGAATTTGAAAATAGCAAAGTTTTGTCCATGCAATTTTCCTTGATGTGTACTGACTTTATTCAGAGCTGCAATGTAATCATTGTATTTGGCACTTCCGACCCCAAACTCTGTGGATTTGAGTGGAAAGTTGTCAACGACCAGCTGGTCCAAGGCCTCCCTGCATTTGAAGAAAAAAAGAGAATAAAACCAGTCATGAGGGTACCTGTATTTTTTTCCAGCTGTGAATCTTGAGACAAGAATTTCAACCCCCTTGCATTGTTTTATATATAGGACTTAATTACACAGTTTGACAGTAATTCACCTTCAAAATGAAAATGACTCAGCAACAGGAAGTAATCCTGACAGCCTTTGTTGCTAGGCTGCAGAGTGATGGTTTGATGATTGAATTTTCACCCGAATGAAAAGAAATGACGTATTTCTCAACACTGGTAGATCAAAACAAAGGTTTTGCTACCTCGATATTCTAAATGAAATGAAAAAACATAATTAGATTAAAAAGATTCAATGCAGTCAGCATATGCTAACAAAAGTGCATTATATTAAAAACCTTCTTACTGTTTAATAATGTAAATTTGAAGTTGATGAAGTGTGATCAACAATGTGTGCCTATGAACATTCTTACATTTCTAGCGAGTTAAACATTCTAAGCGTATTGACCCAATACAAGTTATTACAGGAAACACTGCCGAAAAGTTTGACGCTTGTCAAATGTTAATTTTTTTTATAAGAAAGGACTAGTGACTTTTTGTTTGTATGAATAAAAACTTGAAATTTTAGAACTTCCAGGCTTGAGGCTTCATGAAAGCCACCTGTCACAAATTAAGTACTTGAGATACAAAGAACCGAAAGGTGCCTAGACAGTACTAATGTTAAGGAACAACGAAGTAAATTTGTTGTCCTGAGAAGACAAAACTGCATGCAACTAATCAGAATTTATAGGGGTTACTTATTTTCTTTTTAACTTCAGAAGATATCATGTGTTGTTACACTGAACGAATTGCTTTGAAACTTAAGCTCTGAATCCATTTCAAATTACATTAACCTAATTAATTGACCTCGTTAACCATGAAAGATCAATTCAAAGGGTAATCAGTGGTCAATTCTTTTGCCAACAGAACAATTTCTGAGATTTTCTGCTGGGCAAATATCTCAAAAAAATATATTTTTAAACCACACTCAACTCAGATAATTAATTGAAATGACCACCAATAACCTCTTTTAATAGTGATTTTCACTAGGGACTATGCAGTCAGGGTGGGACATATTCTAGGAATTGCATCCCAGCTGAATTTGAGAATATCCTGGGAAATTTGCATCGAGGAAAATCATTTTTACATGAAACACATTTACCACTGGGTGATTTTAAAGAGGAATTTATGTTACACCAGCACAACACAACTCATCAACACAAAAGTTGTCTTCCCTTCCCATCAAAGATCAGACAGGAGAGAGTTACATTGAGGGTGGAGGGAGGCTTACAATTTGTCCTTAATCTTTGACAATGTTCAACTTACAACAAGTTAAAGTGATTGACTTGACCACTGCCAAGACAAGGCCAACAGCCAGATCCTAGCCACTTTTGACCCACAACTCTACATGAGAGTGGGCTAAAACAAAAATAGAGGGTTGGCCCACTGGCACATGTGACAATGTTTATAATTATTTTCACCCCCCATAACAATTCTGGGGGTAAACATCTACTTGGTGGGTCGTGCTCCTACTCTCCGCACCCACGACTATGGGCACCGCAAAAGGACCGAATGGATAACCTCACCTCAGTTTCTGCGAATCCTGCTCTGGGACATTGTTGAAGAAGTAAAGAATCTCCAATGCTTGTGTCTTGAATATGAGACTGGTGGATGACTCTATGAGCATGTTGAGGTAAGAAGTCACAACAGCCCGGTAGGCAGGGTGGCTGGCATCCATAACAAACTAAAAAAAGATAAATATGAAATAACATTACCAATACTATCCTGAAATGTTCATAAATAAGATAAAAAAAATTTTCAATAGCTTATAGCGACAAAATCAGTGGTCTAAGGAAAAACCATGTTGTTGGAAAGCTTGAAATTGTTTTAATGTCAGATGCTGTAGGATGTGTAGGGGGTGTAAATATGAGTTGTGCAATGTGTGTAGCATGATGTGCATGGTATGTAAAGGGTAATTGTGTGCAGTTATAAGTGTTACTGAATATGACATTTAGACTGTTAACATTGAAATATCCATACGGCCAAAGACAGCACGATTTAGTTTCACCTGTCCTGATTGATTATACTCGATACTTTGACAATGATAACATTTAACAACTAAATTATTCAATAGAGTGACCTTTCCAGGGTAAAAAAAAACAAAAAACAGCTGTACTAAAAAATAAGACCTGCTGCTCATTGTCACTTCCGAACAAGTGTGAATGGTGCACTGGCATGGAGGGGAGACATAAAACTGAGAAGAAGGGGTTGGGCATAAGCTTGGAGAGAGGCGGTAACAATGGGTCGAAGGGGTGGTGGATTGCTATAGAGAGAACAAGAGGCAATGGAAGGGATATAGTAGATTTGGCATGAAGAGAATTGGCAATGTGTGGAAGGGCTGGTGCACTGGCATGGATAGCAACACTCCTCCTTCCAGAAAGGTTGGAAAGTCCACTGACGAGTTTGCCATAAATAAGTAAAGTTTTCCTGCTACACCAGTTTCCCTGTTACTCACCTACATTACAACATAGCAAACAGATTAAATGTTTTCACAGAAACTGTTACAGTTGATGCTCCCACCAAAACAGTGATCAGATATTGGGCTGTTCTTAACTTCCATCTTACACTCCAACTTCATCTTTCCATTAATTGTATTGTCATATACAATTGTGCATCTCCAGGTATCCTACACATCACAATATTGGCCTCTTAACATTAGACCCTAACTAGGCCGGCAGAACCTGACAGCATAACGTTTTCATAGAACTGGGGTTTGCAAACAAACTTAACAGATAAGCAGAAAGGCTCGTATTTCATTTTGGATGTTTCAAAAGATTATCAATAATTTTCGTGGTGAATTATAAGTCTGTCATAGATTGCCACAGTGCACATCGAAGTATGCCGCAGTATTCTGCTGACAATATCCGTTGCAAATAAAGACAAGATTACTTCTAATCTGACAGTCTGCTATTTCACCTTTGAGTCAACTTGCAGAAGTTTCTTCAGGATCAGAAGAGCGGCTCGTTGGGCATCAGGGGATCTATCTTTCGCTAAGTTACCCCAGTGAGTCAGTACGGCACTGTGCACAGCCATCCCATACCTGAAAATAGACATATAGAAGAACAAAACAAAAATTTAAGAGAAACAGCAACTCTCATCCGCATCCTGGTGCAGCAAAACTTGAGAAAGGTAGTTTGAATCCTGTGATTATGACAATGGCTTTAACTAGGAAAGGCTAAATAACAGGACATTTGCCATTACCTAGTTTTTAACTGAAATAGCAGTAAAGTAAATCCATGGGTAAATAAATGATCAACAACAAGAAATGCCCTCATCTGCTGTGCTGTTTGTTGAGACTCGTCCAAGTGTGATCTGTCTTGAGCACTGACCATGAAATGTAAGTAGATGTGCATGGGGAGTGATAGTAAACCTACCTAATCAAATGTGTGCATGTGAAAATGTCCTGACTGTATGCACAGGTCAACTCAGAGAATCAGAGGTAATGGCACTTTCCTACATTCTATATGAAATCTGGGAATTCATGTCAGGGTATACGAAGTACAGATGATGTCTAAAGTCGCGACCAGAGTTACATGCGTAAAAAGTCAAATATTCAGCTCAAACAGAGAAAGCCAAGCTATAGGGCTTGCCCAAAACGGGCGTTGCCCATACATGTTGGCAAAGTAAGTACAATAAAAGCCTAAGTTTATCCACCTATCCAACTTCACTTAATGAATTCAATGGTCATAAACATCAGTTACATCATTTAAAGTTTACAATCAAAGAGTTGCAAATAAGTTGACCTTTATTTGAACTTGTCCACCAGTGGAAATATACAATTCTGTCCTTAAAACAGATCACAAATAAAACTCTGAATGAATGAAATACCTGAGGTGAAGCAGACATGTGGTGAATCTTTAATATGCACAATTATTATGAAAATGTGGGTATATTTTTGAAGCTTTTTATTCATATCTTTGTAGAGCCTACACAAACCTTTTCCTCTGGCTTCTATTGGACAGGATATGATCCAAGAGGCCATTCAGAATGTTCAGTGTATGTGTGCCACCTGTTTGCAACAGTAGCCTGACAGAATGTGGACTCTGATTGGCTAATTCATCATTCAGCGGACCTTTGTATGCAGCATAGCACAGTTCACACAGGGGTACCTCTGTCACTGCATTCCAAACTTTGACTTGAGGTTTGGTGAGCATGTCTATCAAAGTCTGAACCTAGACAAAGGGAACAGAAAATGAGTGAAACAATTCCACATCATTTTGACAAAGGGCAAAAGTTAGCATAAATGCTTCGTAAAACTGGCCTCGAGGATGGGCCAGTAATAACATAGGGTAGAATGTTAATCTCACTCCAGACATACTTGCCTAATATAGCCTAATTCTACCTTACATACAGAGATGATTTCTTGGTGGTCTGACCGAATTCTTGTAGATGAGATGGTCAGACTACCACTCAGTAGACAGATGGCAGGATTTGGTTGGTTTAGCTGTACTACTTAGCTTTACCTGCCTATATAATTTGTTGCTGACTTTCTGCAGCAAAACAGTGTACACATTCCAACACTAACAAATTGCCCCATACATACCCATGACCCAAGTCCATTCATGCAAAACTTCCACCTATGTAAGTCTTTCTGTTCAGGTCCAGCAAAGAAATTTCCATAAACCTTTTGTTCATCTTTTGTCCTTCCCTACATATAAATTTTGTGAGTTTTTCTTAACACAATTAATGCATAATCCAATTGATGAAGAAATCCTTCAACTACATCAGATGATTAGAGCATTCACAGGAAGCAAATCAGATCAAACCTTAATCCCCATCTGGAATGCTAACTCCAGAAGTTTGGTTCCCAGGTCCGTCTCTGCTGGTGTAAGTGTTACAGCTACTTCTTTTCCGTCTCCCTTGGTGTAAAGAGACCTAAATACAACATCTAAAATTCCAGAGCCATCTTCTGGTTTCTGTCAAGATAAGAGTAAATGAAATATGTGAAAACACTTTGTCTAGGCACATTTTAAAATTTTTAAAAAGGCGCATTGCATTGATATTGATAAATTTATGATTTTAAATTTATAAATTTATTTATTCACTAGCCACTTCCAAAATTCCATGTTACATACTGTAAATATTAATATTTAACCACCAAACACAAAATATACAATAAGTCGAAATGATTCACTTCAAATATGATCTTCAGGTTTCTTTAGGTATCCAACCGATCAAGCCTATCTAGAGATAAATGCACACAATAACGGGGCTGACTTATTATCCTTGACCATCCTAAACTAGATTTGAGAAAATTAAAGTATGTCACCAGAGACTTACAAGGGGCCAGAGCTTGGCTTTGACAAGCTGCTTGTAGCCACATATCAGATGCTGTAGGCTTGAGGGGTGAACCTTGCCGGAACGAAAATCGTCGAAAATTGATGGCAACATGGAGAACAAGTCCTCATTTCTGTGCAAAAATGGTTGAATAGTTTAGTCAATGCATTATTAAAGGAGAAGGAAACCCTGGGAGTATATTTATCAAAGTGAAGCAGAAGTGTTTGACAAACATCTTCCCAAAGTTTCATTCAGAAATATTGTTTCCTATTCAAGTTACACACTTTTGAAATTCAGAGAAGGGTGCTTCCATTTTTTCCTAAGTTGAATGTAAAACAACTTGAGTAAGTCGAATAATGATGTCACATAACCACAGATAGCAAAAATTTTAATGCATTTCTTTATATTCTTTACCTATTATTTCTATCAATCCGAAACACACTTGTACAAATTTTGTGTTGAATTACTGAGGTGTATCATGTAATAATCAAATCATTAATACTATGACTTGAATCTATGCATGACTGTTAAAATTTATTGACAATGAAATATAAAGAAAAACAAAAGCTTTTCAATCACATGTGGTCTGGTGATGTCATCAAAATCTCAAAATGGCAGCTTCCTCATAATTTTTATATGAGCATTCAAATTGCAATATCTTGGGAATTAAGCAACGTATTTAACTGAAATTTGGTAATGGTGTTCACCATATGTTAGTCTCTAATTTAACATTGTCAAAAGTCCTGACTTGCCTTCTCCTTTAAGTTATGTCATTGCCAATTAGTAATATGGTCAAACTGATATTGAACAAATGAAACAGTTGTTGATATCAACTGTAAGTGTGCCAGAATTGTCTTTCATAACCAATAATGACATTAATCTGTACCATGAATATGTATTAATTTTTAATTACTACAAGAAAAAGCACTTTACATAGCAGCTAAAGCAAATTGTTCCCACATTGCATGGTTTATGGTCTTGCATTCTCTACCACAATGTTGTAAACTTGCTTATTTTCTGACCTGTCAGTGCTGATTCTCCTGGCTATGTCACTCTTAAATTCTCCACATAGTTTTGGAGGCAGTTTTGAAGACATTAGTTCCAGAAGATGGCCAGTCTGGAAGAAGAAAAAGAAAACATAGAAATGTGTTGCACATTTAATGGTACACCTTAAAACAATGATGTCATTTTCAAGTTTGACTGCACTGATGGTATATACAGTACAAGACCATTGACTCTGGTCATACAATATGTATATATGGCCATACAATACACATACAGTATAGGGTGCAGTGTAGGTCGCACTAAAACTGATGTTAATCACTTATTTTCAATTTACAGATGCAATCAACATCTTACAGGTAAATTCCGACTCACGAAATTATTTCAATATCTCAAACAGTTTGATCACGATCACAATGTTCAGTACTGTCATGCTCCTTTTATCGGCGCTTACAAAAAGGCAACATGTGCAATATGTACAATCCAAAAACACAGATGTACGAGTGGAACGAGGGAATTTAAGATGACACTTGAAAACTTTTTGAAATGCAACAGCCCTGATGGATACTGGGAGAGCGTTTCATTGCTTCTGAGGCAACAGCAATCATCCATGCACGTCATCGAAATGATGGGGCCTGCGTTGTCTGACTGTCACCTCAAGGTGAGAGCACAGTGTACAGCTCCATGTCGCAAATTCAATGGTAGCATCAGAGTTTTCTGATGATATGAGGACACTTGCACCAGCAAAGACAGGTTGTAGCAGCCAGGAGACAATCTGATCATGAAATGCTTACTTAAAAGTGGTAAAAAGCTACTACATGGAACGTGACCATGACAGACGCAACATCCTTCTTTAAAGGGAGTTAAAAATGTACCGACATGGGAAACAAAGCAAATACCTTTAATCAAATTGTTAAACCATTCACTCTCATCAATAAATGTCGGCAAAAGCTTAATCTTTTCATAACATCATGCATAACATGAAGATGGCCTCACTTGGATTTTTGAAAGTCTGGGTGAACAAATTATTCTTGGGTCAAACTGTAATTGTTACTGTAACTGAACTTCTGTGAGAAACTTACTTCTTCACAAAAAGGCCATCGTCCTTCCTTACTTTGAATGCTCTACCATTCTACATTCACAACTGTTGTTTTCAAAATATTGTATTTTCTATGAGACAAACACCTTATTTTCCTTTAATGTGGAAGTCAAATGGTTGCAAATATCATGGAACATATACTCAAAGAAGGGCATCATCAAGATTACAATTTAAATGACAAACTCACAACTTTTGGCAAGTTAATCATGACCTCCAGATCTGCCATGTTGAAACCAACTGAGACAGGATTGAAAACACATGAGCACAAGAGGCTGAAGAATGGCCCATGCCAGAAGGTGGATGGAAACACCTATCGAATAAATGAGATTTGCATCTGAGAACGAATGTTACAGTATTTAATTTACGTTGGACTAGATTTTATGATGACTGCTAAAGGAGGAAAAAAACAACACGCAGAATAAAAGATGAAATGTGCTGTGAATTCGTTTATCAAGTTCTTTTTTGATTATCGTACGTGAACTTGTTAACAAAATGGCGCCGGTCATTGCCAATATTGTCTAGTCATTGTCAAGACCATGCAAATTAAGTGTCAATGTTGCTATTCATTCCTTGTATTTCGAATGCTGCAACATATTAGATATGAAAAGATATTAACATAAAAAACAAACTGCAAAATTGAAACTTCACAGGGTAGAAAATAATTTAATGTTTCATTGCAGAGTGCGTACCTTCATTGATGTTATTCATTGCTTGATAAGCTAAGTGAAGAGCTATTTGCAAAGTACGTGTTCCAACAGATAACATAACACTGAGATATCAACCATCCGTATTATTTCATCATTGATACAAAGATATCTACAACAATTAGTCTTTTCATCAAAGTCTAAAAATCGGAATGCAGGTGATTTTCTCTCATACCTGTCAGGTACCCAACCAAAACAGCAGATTCCTCATTAACATTAGTACTTCCACAGTACCGCATATCACATTTGTGAGGAGGGATCTTACTAGTACACTACATACAACTGCCTGCACCTACTCGTGAACAGGACCAACTAACTTGAACTATTTGCTGTGTATAGCAGGCGAAATTTGGCAATCTGACACAGTGTGTTCACACTACGATTGTGTGTTGTTTTTCACTTTACGGAGGAATCAAGCAGACATTTTGGATTTGGGTTACAAAATGCCGTGCTGGTACCCAAGTTACCTGTAAAAACACAAACGAAAATGCACAATGTCTTTGTCAGGACTAAGCAGTTTTTCTACTGTAAACCTCTTATGAGTTTAATAGACTTCCATCACGATGCTGCAATACATTTGTTTTTTCTATAAATTCTATAGATGTTTAATTTCATATCAACTAACTGGAGAAGTAAACCCACCTGGCAAGAAAATGGTTGGAACCAACCGCACGATTGAATCCTGGCCATGTGCTTCATCAAGTGAATGGAATTACATTTGAATTTGCAACATTGAAAAACTGAAACGTATTGATTGCAGAACTTGTAGCGTGTTATGCAGAGGGTAAACAAACGTACCTTTAATGCCTCAGATTGAAAATTCTGCAACAGGAGAGTCACAAAATCAATGATCCTGACAACGACTGTACACTTGTTCTGATTATACTTCTCCTCTTGGTGCGGAGTAAAGAGTCCTTGGTGTACATTGAAGTTCAGAGCCACCTGCTCCAGGTTGCGGTGGCCAAACGTATTCAAGAAGAACTCCAAACTCTTGATCAAGTTTGAGTACTGTTTGGTAGATCCTGAAGATAAAGTAAAAACATCATACAATACATATATGAGCTTACTTGACAAATACATTCATGAGCAATCGAAACACACCATATGGAATTGTCCTTCACACGAAATTCCTTTGCGCCATTTTCAGATTCTGCTAACTTAAATAATATTTAATAACGTAAATAAATAAAATTCATCTGATCACATGTGTAGAGAAGGGGAAAAATCATTGATTTTTGGTTATTGTGTTTACAAACAAGCACCATGACACACACACACACCAACTATCACCATGGCTTTGAATTCTTTCATCTCTGCAAAAATAAGAACTACCTCACACTCCAGCAATTATGATATTTTCAGATTACTGCTAGAAATACAAATAAAACCTTTACTACATGCTAACTGAAAAAAAAAAAATTATTGACTAAGGATTTGAACCTGAAACATCCTGAGTAGTTGTCCTTATATTCTTAACGAGATTAATAAGATCCCCTTAATAGTCAAGTTCACTTATGAGGGTACCAGTAGCAGAGAGTAAATGTATGCCGGTAGAATCGCAATATCTCATCCGAAAGCAAAATCACATGGCGACATTCCACTCGCCGTGATGCAGTACCGAAAGTGGAAAGAAAGACATCTCCACAGAGTTTCAGTTTTTGCTATAAGAGTCTTATTTCCATGTACAAGAAAACTTACCACTAAATTTTAAATAAAAGTTTGTCATGTACAACGACATTCAAGGTAATGAGTGATGATTTCAGACAGATAACACCGTTACAGTAAACTCATTCCATTAAAATACCCAGACTAAGTTATATGTTTTTTCATGTTTTAACATAATGTTGCACCCTTCGTATGTAGCAAAGTACACTTAAACACTTTATGCATGGAAGGTCATCTGCTCATAACTTTGCAACTCATTTACAGAGAGCTATCATGAACTTTCTCCTGACCAAGGTATTGACATGTTGAATTTCCATTGCAGAATGAGCAGTTAGTAAAGTTACATTTTTGCTGAAATACAGCACTGCCTTTTAAGGAAATATCACAACAATGGGTACTAAAGCTACTTTTGAGACAAGTAAAGTAAGTTGTTTGAGTCTTAGAAAGGAATAGAAAACTACATGACAGTAAGTCAAAGAACGGTGTATTAATGTGTATTAAACCATTATTTGAAGTACACTGAAGTAGGAATTTGAACTTATAACATTGATAATTCATCATTAAAAAAATAATGGTAATATTCATTCAAGTACATGATATCAGCTGTCACTCTAAATTGATAATCCAAAAACTTATGGTAATTAACCATGTGAACAAACAATAAGGACAAACAGTTGAAAGTGGTGTTGTACACACCATCACATGACTTCCTTCACTTATGGTCTAAATAATCAATGTCATAAACTGACCAAGAGAAAGGTCCTGAGGTGTTAGCAAACGCTGTCCGAATACCCAAGAGTAACAGTCCAGTGCTCCCAGGAGCATGTCAAACCAACTGCAGATGTAATTGAGTGAAAATGTTTGGTTCTTGAAATCTACGCATGGTGATGCCTGAATGCCACTCTTTCCTCCGTCTCTTCCTCCACCGCCTTCAAACCTGTAAACAAAAACAAAACAAAAAAATGCCAATGATGCAGCAGCTCACATTGGAAAATAAAGGTCATAACACAAAAAGATTCAAACTAATTAAGAGATTATCTCTTGACCTAAATGATCCTCTTCTGTGTGTGTAGAAGGAAGGAGTAGAGGGAAGGGGTAGAGGGGAGGGGTAGAGGGGAGGGGGAGAGGTATAACGCCATGTTACTGTACACTCAAGTATAAGCATTCGTGGGTTAATGTAGGGTCAATGTTTGCACCATGATCGAACACTGATGGAGGGTTATGTGGTTTGAGTAATTTCATTTGCATAAATCATAGGCATACATACATTAACCTACATAATGCAAATAACAGTCAAAGCTGATAATGAGGGCGCACATACGGATCTGTGTGTATGTGTGCGCGAGAAACCATTAAGAATATTAAAAAAAGAATTAAAATTAAAAAATTAAAACCATTAATTAAAATGTTGGGATATACTCTATGAACACTCAAATTATTCAAACTGTTTCCTGTTGAGCAGAGTAAAATCTCATAAAAAATAGATCTCACTTTAGCTGTGCTGTCACATTTAATCCATATTAATTTGTGCTATAGGCAGGACAGAGCTTATTTTCGTGTGAATAATTACTGCGTATAGTCCCAAGTTTAAAGGGAAATATTGCGTTTGTTTCACAGAAAACATCCATATTTTTTAAAACAATGTTTGTGGACGCAGAATGATAGATTATTCAAAATAAGGAAGGACAGTAGTCTTCTTTTCAAGAAACAAGTTTCTCATAGATAGAAACTCAGTTATTTGTTGCTCAACACTAATTTGTTCACCCAAACTTTTCAAAATTCAAATAATGCATCTTCTGTTACTCATCACATGCATAATGTTTTGAGGAGATGAAGCTTTGGCAGATGTGTATTGATGAGACTGAATGGTTTAACAATGATTACCGCTATTTCTTTTGTATGTCATTTTGGTGTATTCTAAACGCCCTAATTCCCATTACAGGGAAATCTCTTTGGTTTTGGTTTTCCTTTTAAATTCATCCAGTTCTTTCCTCTACTCTCCCCCCTTTAATTCTGCACAGGCACTTTCAATATTCATGCATATGGCATTTCATATTAAGGCTCTGATATGAAAAATTTGCAACGTAGGCTAACTCTTCCTTGAAGTATTTTCATAAATTGACCTACCTTGCACGTAAATGAAATTTTATCTTGGAAATTGAAAACACTATATATTTACTGTGGCCAGGCCTATGTACTGTACCCACCACATGTAAAATCTAGTTTGAAGTTAAGATTGTAATGCTAACCTTTAAGATATTGTGAATTGACACAAGGGAGATCATATGCCCAGTAATTGCATCTACTATTACCAAGTGTGCATCTTTGTACCACTTCAGAATATGTGTTCAAAAGCTAAGGCATTAAACACACACACACACACACCCTTACAGATACACATACACACCCACAGTATATACACCAATTAAGAGACACAACTGCCACTTATCATCAATGCATCAATTCCTTTCTTGCCATTGTCAAAACTGCAAACAGACAGTATGACAATGACTCTTTGAACTTCATTGTACTCCTTTAACTCAAGATGCTTATTGCTGTTGAATATTCATGTCATACCAACCCTACTGTCACTTTCAAATTGCCTTTTGCCTGCAGTCTGGATTCAATCAATTTATTATACAATGCACAGCAGGCAGCCAAGTCGAACAGAAAGTTGCTGTTGTTGTCTTCGAAGTACACAAGGCCGTGCCAATGTGCAAAAATGCCATGAAATTAAATGCAGTGCATTATCATTGCAAAATTATCAGGAGCTGAGGATCGAGCAATAGTTTCAATATCAAGCAGAGAAAGGCTTTTTCCCCAAAGATGTGACAAGCAGGTAAGGTGATAAGACTTAGTAAAACTTGATATGGATATGTAATGACAATGTTTACATGTACACAGTGTATTAAGTACTAGCATTGTTGTGAAGTACTGCACCACTCGGCAGAATCAATAATTGTATGCACACTTACGCCGAGGCTACATCTTAGCTCTTCATTTAATTCAATAAATTCAAGCACTGCTGAAGAAAACGACAGGAATTGCAACTATTCACTTTAGTGTTCTTAAGGGTATGTGGGAAGACTTTTGGTGTGATGGAACAAATTTGTTTTGAGTGCCTGCAGGCGAGTTGTTACAGATACGATGATAAATAGAGGATCAAGCACTCAACAACTACTACACCGGAACATAATTAGATATGTCTCAAGCAGGTTCTCAGAATAGTTTCTGTAGCTACTGAAAGCTAGCAACAATATCCTTGCATGAAAGATTAAGTAATTTGAGGTGTGAGTTAACTGACATGTATCTTAGTATAAAAGTCTGTGCGCAGATAAGTACATCCTTAGCATTTTACCATCACGATAAATTGCACAGTAGGGTGGAATTAACGTGCTGTCATTGACATTATGCAGTAATTAAAGCATTATGCACAGAAACAGCAACACATACTGTATGGTACTGTGCAGTACCTACTGTACTGTCAACAAGGAATGGGAAGAAGTGCATAGACAGCTGAGCAGCACGGTACCACTGAACTCACGATAGGTGGTCAACTGTCATGCAGGGACGTTAAAGCAATCTCTAGATCGGGGAATAATGTAACAATGGGGTCAGCAAAGATCAGATCTTGGATATGCTAGGAACATGACATATATAAGCTAATGAGGTTCAATATATGACAGAGATCTTTACATGGTAAATTAGAGTAGTCTTTTAAAACTTTTGTTAGGTCGCATGTTCTCGAAAGAACCTTCCTCAAAGTAATTTTGATATTAACAAATGTCTACATGGCTCAGCTCCTGGTCTACTTACCGAATACTACTCTAAACCTTTGTGACAGATCATTGATAATTTGTAGTCCTAAATTGTGGAATACCCTCCCTGTTGATCTCCGGAATATTAACAGTATCCATGGTTTCAAGAAACGCCTCAAAAATTTTCTTTTCAAATGCACATAGTTTTGTGAGTATTAATTACCTTTTGCATGTATTTGATGTTTTGTCTATTTTGTGTCTTATTTTTTAATGTGTTCATATTGCTCTCAGCACGACCATTCGCACCTTGTCAAGGTACACGTCGTGCATAAACCTTTCGTTCGTTCGTGCGATCATTTGTTCCTTCGTTCGTTCCTTCGTTTTCATTCATTCATTCATGTCTATATGGTCAGACATCAATTTCAATGAATACTATAGGATTTTTACTTCTAAAGCTTTCAGGCAAATTTAATACACTTGACACACCTCTTCAATTACTGTAGTTTCTTTTAACGTACCGCAATTGTGGCTGAGCTACTGTACGTCAAACGTCATTTCGGATGAAATGCTCCCAGCTTGCGACAAAATTTCATTTTGCATAAATAACTGTCTTTCATGGGATCTTTTTTCATCATTTTCATGTACAGTACTGTTACAATTAAGAGAATCCTGCAGACAAGAATTAGACTTAGTTAACTGTTAATTACCTTGCACAACCCAATATACAGTTTCCATTCAGCCTCACTTGGCATATTATTACAAAATGACTAATTCCTGTTTTATTCCATTAATACATGTACGCATCTTGGACTGCAAAATTGATAGGCTGTACAAGTATCTACAGCACATTAAATATGTTTGAAAAACGTGATTATTAAAACTCATTATTTCATTTATACATACATGTTGTAAGGTGCAGTTCATGCAAAACAATAAACAAGACATTGAAAAGCAGTAATCTTTATATAAAACACAATTTTCAAAAAAAAAAAAAAAAAACACGAGAAAAGGGAGGGTCTAGCCAACTTGAGCAAACAGTTCAGACCATGTTATTGTAGATAAGACATTTTGTTCTACTTTTTAAAGGTTTTATATCATTCACTGTTCATAGTTTTGTATCTATTATTCTGACATGACTATGCGCATGGGCCTTTAGTGAAGTTAATAATAAATTTTCACTGGTTTGGCAACTACAAGTTTGAGGTTTGAAGTCAGTTTCTGTATTGATATTTCATTTTCTCCTGTACTCATTCCTCCTTCAGCATCTTTGCTATTTAAAGGGGGGGGGGGGGGGATGGTAGAAGGAGGGAGAAGTACAGAGAGGTAAATGGGACACATATATATTAAGTCTTGAAATCCACACCCATTTCCAATAATCGTCTATCATTAGTATTATTCAAGGAAAACACTGCATTAAAAATTCACCAACATAGCATACAAAGAAAATAGCTTTCATTGTTTTTAATTAACCAGTCAGTCTTACCAATAAACATTACCAATAGCCTCATCACTTTCAAAACATTATACATGAGATGAGTCGTGGAGATGCATTATTTTCATTGCTGAAACTTTGGATAAACACTTTATTCTTGAGCAACAACGGACTTATTTCTATCTGTGAAAGCTTATTTCTTGACAAGAAGGCTAACATCCTGCCTTATATCGAACGATATATCACATTGTGCCCATAAATATTGAGTCTTAAAAATGTGATTTGCTTTCTGTAAAACAAATACAATATTTCCCCTCTGAAAGAGACTGACAGACTCTGTGGCCACAAGAAATAACGCTTACATCGTTGTGTCATTATGAAAAATTGTATGCTTTGGTCAGCTGTTCTATTACAAGAGGAAAGCCGGTACTGTAGCCATATGTATTCATGAGATTAGCTTTGATCAGTTTATGTACGTAATGTTAATATGTAGTTTAACTTTCTGTTTCGACATGACTTTGTAGGAATTGCTTGTGTGTAATAGACTGCATGGTGTACATTTGCAATGTACAATACACACCTGCAATAACAAATATATTCAGGTGAGCACTTACATTTGTAACATTACAGTAATTATATCCTACTGTGGTGTTTTACGGGAACAGTTCAATGCTTATGACACATCGCCATAAGAAATAACTGTCTCATTTAACTTTTTTGGTAGGGATGGCCAATCATATGGAAAAAGTAAGAACTTTCCCAATCATACACAGTCTTTTATTGGAGCGAGCCTTGAGGAACCAAATCCTGCAACAGGTTTTACGCCTGGTCTCACACTTTCCTGAGTCTCTCGACGTTCCTGAATCCAGTAGTGTTTATTAGTGCTTACATTGGCTAAGACAAATTACAGGTAGAGGAAAGACCTACAGATTTGTCCAATCTCGCATATCCTTAGTTCGATGGAACATCAAACAGGATTTTTATTACAATGTAGGTGAAACCATGCAGGCATAAAGATTACACAAAAAATGAGATAAGTTTCTCAAAACTTTCTCTGATAAAGTTTTGGTTGATACCATATCACAGGCCTTCTCCGAAACGACGCTGAGTTTTCTCCTACATTCCCTTCGAGGACTATGCTAATGGAGAATTAATGAGGTCAAATATTTCATGTTAATAGCCATGGCTTGTGTTAATTACAAAATTTGAACATTTCTAAAAATAAATACTGACATGACAGATGCAACCAGATTTACGTACTTTAATTACATCTTTGCCTCAACGAGGTGGAAATTTTGTTTGATACGAACAAAAAGGAGAAATTCCGTCATCAGACGTGAAAACTACCACACGACTGGGCTACAAACATTAAGATGAGTGTACCAGACGTTTCAGCAGTTTTATGCTACTGCATGTACACCGCTGCTGATTGTGTATAAACAAGCTGCAATCTACCAGCCACAGAGCCAACGTGTCCAGGTGGATGAATTTGCAGCAATTAAAATTAAGGCCTACCAGACAGAAGAGCAGCTTCGGTAGCCTCATAGTTGTCTGTTGTGACATGCTTTGCAAAATCATGACGATATTTTGAGGTTTTACACGCCTGTTAAAACAGTTGCTAAGGTAAACCTTGCATGGGGTTTGCTAGATGAGGATGGCTGTACTCGGAAAGCTTAAGCTTAGGCCTGTTGTTGTTTTCAGTCAATGGAAACACTAGCCTAAGTAAACAATCTTCCAAAACAGAGAATTCTCTAAAACTTGTACCTTTCTCAAAACTTGTTGGCTTCTTTTTTTTTTCTCTGATTATTGGAAGTCAACTTAGTACACCACAAAAAGTAACTCTGTGAATAATCTGTGTAAATAGTATGATAATATTTGTATTTTCTTTCACAACAAAATTTCTTCCATTCACTACAAAATCTCTTTTACAGTATGATCCTTCTCAAATATCACACCTGTCTGCAACTTGAGCTTCTATTTTTGAGCCACTAGTTGAGATTAGAGAAACCAGGTGCATAAAACCAAAGATAAAGGCTATGGCACTGAAATTTTAACACCAACACACATGAACTCATGACCTCATGTTATTCTGTCACTGGCTTCAACATGAAGCCAATCAGAACATGACATAACATTATTTAAAGGGTAATGTTGATTACATACAACCCTGTTACTGTAGATGCGGAACACTTCTGATCGAGAGAATTAATTTCCGTCCGGTTGCAAACTTATTCCGTCTTGTTGCACCAAATTCCTTCCAGCCAGGCACAATTCTGCCCTCACATGGTAATGTCTAGCTACAGCACATCCTTGTATGTGAATTAATGGAAGGTCACTAATTAAAAACCAACATGCAGGTGTGAAATATATGTGCCATTGATACTGTGGAAAGTGTCATATTTATATAATAATTGATATTTAGTAAGAGAATTATAGTTGAAAATTGCACAATTTGAAACTTAAAATAAGGGACACCTTCAGTTTCTCCCCAAAATTTGACAAAAATAAATCAGTCACCATGTGTTACATAGAGATGAATATTAGTAATTTTAATAATTACTGTTTTCACATTCACCAACTTAAGTGCCTCCAAAGTGCAACTAATACTACATATTAAAGTAGCACATTGTGTTAATATCAATAAATTTATGAAGATTTTGGAGGGTTCTATTACATGACAAATGCTTGCAAGTAGCATAATTAGTCAAGTTTCACATCCAAATGTTATGACAACTGCCAACATATTTTTATGTCTTACCCTGGCTTGAACAGGCTGTGAGCATACAGTATGAATTAGGACCAATGTGGAAGTGTCTGGTCACAAATATGTGACACATAGGAATCCTCTCCCTTCAACCATTTGTCATCCACGTGGAGGAAACTAATCGAAAGGTTTGGGAAAGTTAATTGCAGGAAGCAGCTGAATGTGTCCCTTTAAGCCCACATTCAGTGTTGAAAGTTCTGTAAAAGGTACTTAAAAACTGAGTTTGCAATGACACATGGTGAGAAGTTGATTAAACTTGCAAGCTCTTGACATCTTTAAATTTTAATAAAAAAATTGGACAGTCAAAAGACCTCAATTCAGACTTCAATCAAGCTAACATTTACAAAAAGTGAAAAGCTGTAAGGAACAGATTCAATAGGAATATGGCCAGCAAACAGACAACATGTTATCTGCTGGAAAAATATGACTTATGTGTGTACGCTGACAAATAAGCCACCAGAAATAGGGGATAGCAGACTAGTAACTACAACTTTACTATATACCAAACATGTTGGGCTTACAAAAGACAACTTGTTATTGCTTAGAATAAAATGCATGAGGTAAATAAATACTAAGTCAGCACACAAAGTTTCACAGACCTGCCACTGCTTATATCATCATAATTTCTGTATGGAGTAAATAACAAACCCAATTAACATACAGGGTTTAGAAGGCACTGTAACATGTTCTTGAGTAGAATAGCAGAACATGTGCATAGAGTAAATGGCTACCCTGGCATCCACATTTTTACAGAAATGTTCACTAGAATAACCCTTCTAGTTGTTAAATTTGTAGGTAAATGACTTACCCAGTGTATGCCACAATATTTTATACACCGATGCCCCAATTCAAACTTGATAGCACCTCTACCTCCCTAACCTGTCTAGCCAAAACATGTAAACAACACTATAACCATTCCACAAACTATATATCATACCAGAAAAATCATAAAATACCACCATAAACCGTAAAAATTTTTCATATGAATGTACGTTCGATGGTGCTAAAAATAAAGCTGCTGATTAAATTGGTTGGTGTGGTTAAATTCACATAAACGTCTCCAGCAGATATTGTTTATCTGTGATTCAAACACATAAAAGAGAAACTTATTCACGTTTCCAAGCCCATTAAAAATTGTTTCTTCTTGACAACCACATTTGGCTGTAATAAGAAATATATTACAAATATATGAATATTCATAAAACTTGTTAAAGCAGTTCACAGTCTACGACTTCTAGCAAAGTGTGACAGCAATTGTAGTCATTACATTAACGCTCATAACGTAAGACACACGACCAACATACCACTTAAAGCAAAACTGATCAACTTTATTTACGGTATAACAATTCAGAGGTTCCGCTTGTCACTGTAAAGTGGTTTGGCATCACAAAAAGAGGTAAAAAATGCAATGACATAGTTTACTGGAATGGAAAATTAAAATTCACAGGTAATTATATCACATGTTGATGAGGATGGCATCAATTTGCTGTTTGTATGAAGGTTGTTCTATGATTTATGATTTCATGCGGCGCGTTATCTGAAAGCGACCACTCGCAGCTGTTTCTTCTTGGGAGGAAATATCTGAAGTTAATGCAAGTTAATCACTGACTTCAACGCTTACTGATCTTTTTCCATTGAGGACCAAGGTTGACTTGACCCCCTTGCAGCAACGTGGGAGAGGGGAGGGGTGGTAAATGTCCAAAAGACCACTCAACCCTCTTACAGTTTGGGGAGGGCAGATATATCTCTAAGAGGGCACTCTGAAATGAATCCATATATAAATACATATACTGTAGATCCTTGCACGTTATATCAAAAAACGGCACCGTATCTAGAAATTGGGTAAATGCACCCCCTCACCCGTCTCCTTGGCCCCTCGAAAAGGAACCAGAACCAAACAGCAGATAATGATCAGTGTCTTGTATATGTGATGTGAGAGTTTGTTTTCAGCCAAAAGTGTGGTCATGAGAAGGTTCTGGTTAATTAAAAAATTCAAAAGACCCCTCTACCCTGCATGGCTTGTAAACCAAGCAGAAGTCCAAAAGCACACGTATCGTGGAGTATCGTGGAGATATTTCAGTCCCTGTGCAATGACTGGTCTATGCAGGTGTCACATAGGTCCACCTGTTAGGGCTGGAGCTCGACCATAACGACTGCCCTTGAACTGTGTGTGGTTTCCTACATGTTTGAAAGCATTTTTGATCAGCCTCGACATTTCTAATACTGAAGCATCAATCAGCTCAGGATTATGTGACAAATACTGATTTTGCTGTAAACATGTGACTTTTATGGGAATCTGATGAAGACTTTGGAATAGGATTTGTTCAACATCTGAGTGTAGTTCATTCCTTTATGCTCTATACTGAAGACCTAGTACAGCTTTCTGATCAGAGATTCCCTGTTAGTGCTACAATTGCACATACCAGTGCCATAGCATTCATGCGGAGTGTGTACTAGGTACAAAAATTTTCTTTCCTCAAACATTTAACCCCTGGTGGTAACATATAGAATGCATCACTGGGAGCGATCAATGAGCCAGTGTATCAAGTGTCCTATTCAAACTACTGTGCACACACTGTATCACCTCAACTCCCAAAATACAGTCTGGTTAAAGGATTTATTACACTTTAACCCTTTGTTGACAACAAATGACCTTTGACTTAAACTGAAAGTAATATGGATTATGTTTTCACCATGGGGTATCTGTATTTGCAGTTCAAGTAACATTTTCTTCTGAGTACAGTATATATAATACAGGCAAGTGAAACACATGCTACCCTCAATGAAGAGATTAATCGTGCTTGCAGCAGAAGCTTTCAAGCAGGTATTATGTACTGTTTTCCAACGACATACGAGACTACCTGCTACGCAATTACAGATTT
The DNA here is from genome assembly GCA_021234535.1 of Stichopus chloronotus. Classification (NCBI taxonomy): domain Eukaryota; kingdom Metazoa; phylum Echinodermata; class Holothuroidea; order Aspidochirotida; family Stichopodidae; genus Stichopus; species Stichopus chloronotus. The sequence goes on along the minus strand of CM037829.1, from coordinate 31,811,702 downwards.
GTTTCATCTGCGATCCAAGGTCTCTATGTTTACGCCTCTTACTTCGCGTTTGCTGATTGGCTCCATGAAAAAAAATATGAATTATTTATATTAAGGAAAAGACGTATTGAGTGTTACCGAATGTAACTGATTCCATCGACACATACATGAATTATTTATGTTCAGAGACTGAGTCAGAATCTGAGCGACAGTTCGCTGACGTCAGTCTTAAAAATGCAGCCAGATCGCTGGTGTATGAGAAGTATCACGTCAGTCGTGCGGGCTACTTGCAGCACAGAGCACGAGACCAAATTTATGCCAAATGGGTTGTGATGTTCACTGCTACAGTATGCACAATGCAAATGTGTTCATGGTCCAATGAAAGTGAGGCTTCAGTCTGATAATTCAAATAATGACTTACTTTGATTTTTTGGCCTGAACTTAATATTGGAAAGGATGATATTTTGCATGTTTAGTTGCTTTTCTGGACAACTAGATGAATTTTTCTTGAATTTCAACATTGAAGTAGCCAACAACAAACAATCACGCAAAACAAATTTATACGTTTCACTGTAGAATCAAGGAGCTATTGGTAGAATCCCTTTCTCTAATTTGAGAGATTTCTCTTAAACAGATCCAAAATAAAGTTGTTCTTAAGAAAACATCAAACCAAGTGAGGAAAAATATAGATCATTCATTTTAACCAAAACAAATGTGAATGCTTCAGTTAGAATACTAAAATTTAAAGAAACTTATATCACTAAGCCTTCAGCAAATATACTCCTAAGCTATCACAAATGCCTCATAAGTTGGTCTCATTTCTCAAGTTACAGTAATTCTAGAATTACTTCCTAGTCTTTGATAGTCTTTGATAATCAAGCTTATGTTTTTCTAAGTACATTAGGTGTACAGATAAATTATCCTTTGTCAGCATACAGTAAGACCCTGAAAAAAGAGTTCTTCTGGGTATACCATGAAGTATCAAAGCTGTCACCCTGTCTACCTTATCTTTCATAAGCAGAAAGGCAACGCAGCAAATTCACACTTACGCTACGCAAGCCAGCTGGATATAGCTAGTTTGAACAAGCTACATGCAAGAATTAACTTTCCATGTTTACAATATTCTTTAAATGCATTCACAGTCATGAAAACAATGATGTTATGAGCAGACAGAAAAAATCTGTAACAGAGCCAAACACATAATCATGTATTGTCTAAAAGAAACACACAAACACACTCCCACATAGTTTGCCGGCATGCCCGTAGCTACGGCACAGTGCTCTTAAAAGCCACCAAGAATAACTTGCAAGCCTAGAGTGTTACTTATGTACAGCAACTGCCAACTGTATGTTACCATTTTGTTGAGGCATAATTGGATCATGAATAGAACTATTGTATAACAAGGCTGGGCTGTCCCCAAAGGAACAGTAATCACAAACAGCTGTGAGTGGGATTAATAACAAAGGAAAAAGGTAATCCATCATGTATTGACTATTGACCCCATTTTATATAAAACTTTACGATACAAAAATTGATTTACATACTTTTAACTTACATAGAATTGCAGAGCAGTGTCTGCTTTAAACTAGAGCATTTATGATTCCTCTAAAAATGGACACTATGGGAAGCCCAAAAAGCAATGCACATACATTGACTTGGAAGTTGTACCTCAAATACAAAATTCATATTCAATCTTTACCAAAATGTACAGAAAGTTTATCTAATACAACCTGAAATTACCATGCTAAACTTATCAATTAATCAGCAAACAGAAACAGGATTTTAACTATTTTATAAATACTGCTCCTGTTTTCTGCAAATGCTACAAAAGTAGATGGGGAAAGTAAATTTCACCCCAATATTAATTCCCCTTATGTAAAGGATTATTTTTACATGTCGAAACAATGACAACTTTTAACTTCCGTGCAGCTAACCTCTCCTGAAGCTGCAAGTTTAAGATGATACAATAAAGCAATGGCTATCATTTTCCACAGGGTTTGTTTTTGTTAAAATGTAGCAATTAAGTCAAAGAAAAACTTGTTACAGTTAAAAGTTACAAATTTGCAGCGTAGCTAGTTACACTAACTTATTTTTCTGGCCTAGTTTATTTCAAAAAGTAACTGACATAGCTACAGTGACAACAGGACAACCTTGTTTATTCTAGACAACCTTTACTTGTGCCTGGTCCCATGGGAACACCAAATCACTTAACATGAACCAACTTTATGGGTGCAAGAATCCACAACGTTCAGAGCAATGTGTAATTTCCGGTAAGGATTTTGAGGCAAGAGCCCAATCAAAGCATAACACTAACGTTAATTATGGAAATATTACAGGAAGTAAATACTTCACTGGTATATTTAAGTTACAAAGGAATTACATTCACTAGTTAGAATAATTGTAACTACTTTTCCTCATCACACATTGACAAAAAGAAATTGCTACACAACTCTCACACAAAATGCGCCTCATTATAGTAGTGAAGTTACAGGTAATTTGTTACTTCAACACCTTGATTAGCTGCCGGTATATGGATATGCTGGTCAAACAATGCACTGCTAACATTAGTGTAATGATGTACATCTAACATTAATGTGGTTATATACTTCCTCACATTAATGTAACAATGTAGAACTGTGCTTCTAACATTATGTATTGATGTACTTCTAACATCAATGTAGTAATGTATTTTTAACAATAATGTAGAAACTTCATTCTCACATTAATGTTTCAAGGTACTTTAATCATTGAGGTGTACTTCTGATATTAATGTACAGGTAGCAATGTCCTTCTAACATTATTGTAGCAAATGTTCACTGGTTTGGACTGTGTATAAATATTATTTTGAATTTAAATTTTATTTACACTTGGAAATGTCTTTACTGTAAAATTGACTGATTGTGGAAAATTCTGTTGCAAGCTTCCACTTTTGTGCCTTGGCTGTGATTTTCTGTGATCAAGGAAAAACAGTGGAAAAAACGTAACATCATCTATCAGCAGGTTGAATGGATGGCCACCAAACACTTTAATTCCATAATGTACATGCAATGTAACTCTCATTTCTACAGCATTTGATTTCTCTATCCTGAAACAAGTTCATTTGAAGTCATTATAGTCAACTGCAATGTTATCTTTTCTTTCACCCCTTTCCTTTTGCAGATTTTCAAGCAATGGATCGGATGTCACTACAACATTGTCTCCTCATTGCAGAGATCATCATCATGTCGAGTCCGTTGTCTCTTACTCAAAAGTGTCCGGCAAAATGCAGCTGCGCTGGCGCCAACGTGACATGCAGCGACGGTGGGATGGCGTACATACCTCTAGGAATACCGATTAACACAACTTACCTAAACTTTAGAAATAACAGTCTTAACGTTATCAAAAACCAGACTCAACTGCACAACTTACCCCGGTTACAAAGACTACTCTTAAATGAGAACAGCATCAGAACGATTGAATCTGGTTCATTTTGGGGTCACGAATCCCTGAAACACCTTGATTTATCTTTCAACGACCTGAGGATTCTTGACAAAACCACATTTCGAGGACTGAGAGACTTACAGAGCCTGCTCCTCCACAACAATCCAAAACTTTGTCTGGAATTTGGAAGCTTAGGTGTGTTACCAGATTTGAAAACGTTAGCGCTGGGAAAAACAGCAGTGAGGTTCATACCTGGAGTGTTTGAAACTTCACCTGGGAACTTAACACCACCACTGGGTCTGTTACACCTTGAACTTTGGAAAACAGGACTAGAGGAGGTACCCTACAAAGCAATCAAAGAGCTCACAGATCTCTCTTTTTTAGACTTAAGCCAAAATCAAATTAAATGTTTGTCTCATTCTGCTTTCGCAAATAACAAAAACCTGACGAGGTTGGATTTATCTTCAAATCCGATCGTCATCGTTGAGAGTGACACTTTCGTGGGTTTGGATAAACTTTCGTTACTCTTACTGGATAACACAAACACCTTGGCAACACTTTCAAAGGGTACCTTTGACCCTCTGCCGGCTTCTGCAAGAGTGTGCCTATACGGTAATCCATGGAACTGTGACTGCCACATAAAATGGCTGAAAGTGTGGATGGAAACTGAGGGAAGAATATTTTGTGCAGAAAAACCAAATTGTCATTCACCGTCTCGTCTACGAGGTAACCCTTTTTTCAGCGTCCCCAGGGAGGAGTTCCAATGCAACGGTTCTATATCACAGCTACCAACGGTGGACTGCCATCGAAGGGTGCATTACACAGAGGGTTACTGCTCTGAATTATTGCCTCCCATCACAACCACCCAAAGTTTAGCTTCGACAGTGTCCGTCACCACAAGGGCTCTCACTACACCGAAAAGTGACCCTCCTGACAGTAACAACTTAACAGCTATTGTTACTGGCATCTGTATTCTCCTGGTTCTCGCAGCTATCCTCGGGGGATTCTCGGCCCGTCAATTGAGAATTCAGAAGAAACTCCACGATCAGAACAAGTATTTCAACATCAGTTACGAAAACTGTGACCAACAACTTCAGATGGCAGAAAGTCCGACCCCAGAGAGAGAAAAGTCATTTAATTAGATATTGTGCGAATCATACGTAACAGATTATTAATAGGTATCTCTGAGAAAATTATGACCTGCTTCCGTAGATCACGTTCTTTTAATCATGAGGTGTCAAGACGAGAACATATATGTATTCAGATCTTTCTGAGAAAGCACAGAGAAACAAGTTGCAATTCATCGCAAAATGGCCTCAAAATTGCAGTTTGAATGGTTATTTGACATGTTCCCCTGGAATTTCTGAAAAAACGAGAATTATGCTCAGGTACCCATAGCTTCATACCACAATTTGCTTACTGAGAAAATGATAGCTGACTTACTTTTGGAATATAAATGCAAATATGATATACCTGATCACCTGGATTAGTCCTGTAGGCTTTACCTGTTTTTTGAGGAGGGGTGGTTATTATTTTTTTTTATTTCATTGCAGCAAAAACTGATGACATTTTCAAAATACTACACCTTAGCTACATGAAACATTACAAATCTAAGTACCTCACAAACTGCATTTTGGAAGAAAATGGGTTGTATTAGGCATCACTTAGTGGCCTGAGAGAATATAATGTTACTGATAAGTAGACAACTGCTGAGTATTATGCTGAGCATATAACCCATAAATAAGAAACTACCATCTACTTGATACATTTTGGCAAGTTTGACAAACAAGTTCAGAACACAATATCAAAAGTTTGAATAATTTACATTTATGTAGTTGAAATAATTCAGGTTTTAACTAGTGTATTACACACTGACAATTCCTGTCTGAACATTGTTGTGCTCGATAATGGATAAAAAAATGGAGAAATTGAAGATTACCGATGAGTTTTGCATCTGCTCACATGATCAGGTTGATCATCTGGTCACGATTATTTACTATTTTAATTTGGACTAATTTATTTTATTATTTTAGTAAGTTTGCATCAGTCAATTCGATTGACAAACAGTAGTGACAGTTACATAATATTCTTGTAGAAATGAACTTGTCTAGGCAATTCCTATTTGAAACAGCGTTTTGCATTCTCGGAAGCTACCTCCCGTTAAAAAGTTGTTATAAACTCCATCCGTGATATAAATCAAGGTTCTTGAACTTTTCTGAGGACAAAAATCAACCTGCTTTTTGAGATATACTTTTGTTTTTTGAGGACATCAGATGTCATGATTTTGCAAATTTTACTCACTTTCACCACATTTCCCCAAATAATCTGGTACAAACATTTGTTGCAGATGATAATTATATAATAATATTTCAAAGCAATTTTCAAGGACTTTGATAAAAAAATATCCAAGCACTTCCCAAGGCCTTGTAAATGATTTAAATTCTGATGAACATTTAAAATAAACTCAGATTGTCGAACATTAGGACCACCAAAGCTTCTAAAGGTTTGGCTTAGGACTGTTTGTTCTCACATTTCGCCTGCAAATAAACTAATATACGTGTGTGTAATACAGACACGATGACCGAGGGGATTATCTGTGAATGAATCTATTTAAGCAGGTGATCATACATAAAGATCTCATCACTGATTGGTTGAGTTTGAAATGGTGTTTTGCATGTGATTAACATAAACCAAAAAATGAATTGTACGAGGGGAGTTTCTTGAGAATTACATATAAATATTAATCACTCACTGAAATAACATTCAGTAAAAGTAAATGAATGCGATCAGTTTGACAGTGCTGGTCAGCATTGTATTGCAAATTTTGACTGCAAGATATTAATGAAATGATGTGAAGTAAAGTGCTCAAAGGCGAACTGCTGTTTCAGTATGTGGATTTAAAAAGTTGGTCATAATTTCTATGTCGTCAAACTACTTTTCGTGCACTGTATTTACAAGGTGATGCTGGTGAGTTTATTAGCATGACATATCCTAATTAATTGATATATTTATTCCAGATGAAGAGTAAGCAGAGCATTTTACAATCAATATAAGTGGTATGGTGCATCCAGATGAAATGTTGCTAAACGACAAACTGGAATACAAAACACACACCTATTTTGTAGAAACTTTTTAAACGTATACATTCAGTTCACTATACCTATGTCAAAGTCAAGAGAATGGTAAAATACAGAAAAATATACACCCAGTAGGTCAAAATGAAAAAGTATTCTATATAGGACAAAAAAAAAGGAAAGATAATGATGGAAAAGAAAGCAATAGAATTACTACTGAAAAATAATAACTAGGTCTCCATCTATTTAATGAAATAATACATAATTAACTTAAATCTTGAGCAAAATCAGTTATGCATTTATCGTTATTTACGTATTTTTCTTGTGAGTGCATGATAGTGATGACGAACAAAAAAAAAAGAAAGACAAAAAGAAGAGAGAGTGTGTGAAAGAAAATGACTGAGAAATAAGTATATGTATTGGGTGTAAGCATTGCTGAATACTGTAGCTGTCCTCATTGCATTAAGTGTAGATTCTGTTCAAAGTTTGCAGAACTGTCAATCATTGTTTGGTGTATGAGCGTATGGTTTGTTGAAATTATAAATGCTACACGAACAGCACCCAACCAGTATGTTGCTTTCTTTCTCTTCAGTTCTCACTACTCGCTGCTTTGATTCAAAGTCAGCAGCTTCAGATTGATATATGAGCCTCGAGCACTCGTGATTGTGACTTTACCTGCAGACAGGTGATACCTACAAAAATGACATGGGCATCAATTACATACGATCATGAGTTTAATGAACAGAAATGCAGCAAATAACTATACAGTGTCTCAAATTCACGAGATCAACACTTAGAACAAAATTTGATGACTTCTAATGATATGGACAGCTACCTGATCTAATCCTCACTTTAGGAGTTTCTTATTTCTTTAGATTGCAGTAAACAATCAATAATTTATCTTATACTGCAGAGGCATTTATGAGCTATGTGTCACCAATGCAAAGTGGATTGTAAATAGTACATATCTTACACGCTATATATCGTTTACTGGTCCTCACACATCACATAAGATTTGATTTTCATCCAAAAAATTGAAATACGATCCACAAAAACAAATTTTGAAGTCTGTTTGAATGGAAACAGAAGAGGACTGTTATTATATGTTGGTATTTGCTATCCCCTTCTAGATATTCAGATCTCCTTGTTACATCGTATCAGTCACATTAGATATTCGGCAGCACCTGCCAGTGCAGCCTGACAGTCTCAAAGCAGATACCAAACAGTTGAGTCTCCCGACTATAACCTACCAGTCACAAACAGATACCAGATACTTCCATCTCTCTATTGTAGTTTACCAGCCACAAACAGATAACAGATATTCGGCTTTCCCCATGGGCTTTGATTTGGGGGGTTGGGAGACATGTCCCTTCCACATTTTTAAGGGGAGGGGACACAAACACATTTGTCCCCCCACTTTTCATAACATGTATAAAAAATATTACAGCAATATACATCATTCTTAATGGTGGAGTAAATTTTTTACCTTATGTTCAATGAAATAAGCAAAATTTAGCAGAAATTAACAAGGCCAGAGAGACTGAGAATTGCCATTTCCTGCAATCTGAGAGTTAATTCTATCAATTTTTTTTTTTGAAACGCTATGCGAGTCTATGTAGAGAAAGTATACAACTTTAATGGATTTACTACACCATTTCAGTGCTTTGCTCAAAGTCTACATGTAGTTGCAGGGGAACAGGGAGCCTCAGGTCTGCTGCTGTAGCTTATGTAATTCTACTTTCTTTTTGATAAAACTAAAACATACCCTCAGCTAGAGCTAATCAGCAAAACAGCTGAGGGAGTTGCAGCTACGAGTTGTGGACACAACTAATGTGCACAGCTTAGAAATATTTTCCATTTTTGTGACTAATGCAAATGGAGGACTAACATTAGTGTTAGTATTATTGTACCTGTGCAGCTGCACCTGTTTTACCATTTTGATATGCAAGGAACTGCAAATCTTCGGGGCTTCTCCCCTCGCACCCCTGTAAGAGGTTCCACAGCTGGCCCCAGCTGGGGTCCTATCCTGAAACCTGGACACCACACAGATTTGCTTGCACACACTCGCACACTAGCGGGAAACCAGAAGATTATCCATTGTGCTCGTGGGAAATTGTTGAGCAAGGTTTTAAAACACATCTCGGGGGGTGGGTGGTATGCTCAGCTGCAACATTTGCCAAGTGCTCAAAACATAAAACAGGATTCATAATTCAATCGCATGACTTTTTATATGATGTATTATCTCAAGCCACCAGATGTTATATTTGTTTTTTCATAGATGGAATTTTCTCATGAGTGAGAAAGTGCAGACATAAAATCATTTAAAGGCTGGATACATTCCGCTTAGAACACACAGGAAAGTTAGGCCAGATGTCCCCCCCCCCCCAACTTTCAATATCAAATCGATGCACATGGATTTCCCTATGTAGTCTGCAGCCACAAACAAATACCATATATTTGGTAGTCCCTACTACAGCTTATCAGTCACATACATATATCCAGACATACAGCAGTGTCTACTATTAACTAACAGTCACAAATAGACACCAAACAGTTGAGTCTCCCAACTGCAATCTAGCAGGCACAAACAGATACCATATATTTGGCTCTCCCTACTGCAGCCTATCAGTGACAAACAGATACTATGTATTCTGCTGTAGCATGTTAAGCCATAAACAGGTAAGACTATACCTCCTCTAATCATGTGATTTAATTCCCCTGCAAGCATTTTCAATGTAAATGCAAGGCAAGATTCTATTTTCTCCAAACAGAACTGTTCTGTACGCCCACACAGACTTTACAGGATTCTCTGTACAAGCTGTAATGAAAATGAAGCGTTTTGTAGGTTACATGAACGGAAATATCAACCTGGCTACTTACCAGGGGAAAAAGTGAAAGAATGTTCTTTCCACCCTTCCAGGATGTATATTTACTCACCTGCTGATGAAATATGATGGTCCCTTCTCCTTCAAAGTGTTTTGCATCCATACATTTGGAGAGTTACTTCCTGTTATAAAAACAATTACAATAACTATTGAAATAATAACTGCACAGAGACATACTGGAGTTAGTTTTAAGATATGGATGAAATGAGGCTGTACTGAGTTTGTTCCAGTGCAATGTCAGACTACAACTCTGTTTCTGATGTTGTCTGGTTTTGTGGGGGGGCTGTATTTACAGTCTATCTGTCACAAGAACATGCATTCCAATCACATAGGATGCACCCTTATGAATATACATGGAACAATTACAGAGAACAAATGACTTGAAAGGTATCGCGCACCCCCGAACAAAACTGTGTTAGGACCTGTCACATTACTGGTACGGAAGAAGTAAGCTTAATGTACACAACATTTACCCCTCATTACCCACAAACTGTAGTAACAGCTCCTAGTGGAAGGAAGTTATTTCACTCAATATACATGCATTGTAAATCACCAGAAACACACAAAATATCATTTGCACATTATTGCATTTGTTGTGCAATGAAAATAGATTTGATATGTACTACACTAGTAATGCATATGAATCAGGTACAATAAATATCACTGTCTTATGAAGACTAAACAAAAGTTGAAATGGAGTTGTAGATTTATTACAATTAAAATGTTTTCACAGTTGAGTTTCCAATTTCATTTAACTACAGGTGGAATGGCAACCAAACTTGAAGGTTCTTCTTCCTTTTTGAATGTAGTTACACCTGTATCATTACTACGCAACGTTTCCTCATGGAGTGACCATGTGCCCAAGGTATGCACATTTACATACAGACAGACATACACACACACATACAACCACACATCGAATGCATGTCTCTTCGTCCGACAGCAATTCCATCTCATGATTAATCAGGATACAGAATGAAACCTGGAAGTCCAAAACATGCCACAAAAAGTTGCATCTGAAGGAGTTAAGTCAAAATATTTGCCAAATACATTTGAAACTTTGCCACTGTGCAATTTCGTTGTGTCGTTAAGCAATGCATGAGCTTTTACATGGGATTTACACGGTTAGTTAGATAACCAATCTGAATTGTGGATACCCGGTAGAACAGAGGAAAGGTTGTACACCAGGGCCATACACTGGTGTCGACATTCTGTTTGCGGTGATCCACACTGGTTGATCAACCAAACCAAAACATGGCTCAAGGTTGCACATGATGCTGGCAGAAGATTTCTGTGAATAAAAAGAAAGGGCTTAAGGAACCAGAGTAATAATGGAGTAACTCATTATGGAGCACTGAAAACAAAAAGTATTTTGTTAAATGACATGGCCAATAGAAACCCAAAATGAACCCATCAACTTCCAAAAGGAATTATCACTGTGACACAGTTCCATAGTTATCTGTCAAAGAATGTGGGAGGATCAAATCATGCCACATGAACTCAAAATCTGTCCTTTTCAATATACTGTTGCACATTCAATACTGGTATAGTTGTGAACTTTCACTGATATAGTTGTTTAATTGTCACTTACATAGTTGTCAGTTTTATCTGATGTAGTTGTGGCAGTATTCTGAGATGTAGTTATGAGCATTCCAATCAATAGCTGCCAGAATTCACTGATTTAACATTTAATAGTACGCTTAGTTTGCTTCTTTCATGCCAGCTCATATACATTTCTCTTTAATTTCCACTCCTCTGAGCAGGCATGAAGTTCTTCTTTGCTCCCTCAAGGATCTTTTTTCAGCAAACAACTAACTTATCCCCACCAATCTAAATGTACTGCCTTGTCTGATCTTGCTCCATTCTAGACTGCAAGTATTTTAAACTAGCACTGTCTTAAATGCTTGAAAAATGCACTTTGGCACCCATCAACCAATCGGCTCCTTCCTTTTAACGTGATTCTGGTATAATTTCTTTGTGCACCCCAATAAGCTAATGAGAGTCTGGTTTTGGTTTCTACACTGTGCAGTTGTTTATTAGTATCATCTTTACCTTTTCAGTTATTTGAAATGGGCTGATAATTTGATAGGACACATTGCAAATAGAGGTGTAACACGATATACCATGGACATGCAGGCACTCATTGACAACATCAAGGTGCTAGGTCTGTGTATCAAAATGTGTGAAAATCAGCAAAAACGTCATGCATTTTGACAAGCCTTTCCACTGGTATCCCCTAACGTTTTCTAATGTCCCTGACCACAACATAATCTTGTCAGGTGTTACCAGGTAATATATATATGTATCAGGACATGTATGTGAAACCTTAGGAAACAAAACTAAAGATTTGGAGCATGCCATATTTATGTATGTAAAACATCATCAGCATTGCCATCAAACTCCTAAGAGATTATCTGGTGACGATGGCACAGGAGCATAGGTTCCGGTTGTAATTACACGAAAAAAAAACATGATAAGAGCCAACAATGAGACAGAAATACTGTGCCTACACTGAAGTTCTAACAATGTGACACAGACACTCTGTTTACACTGAAATTCCAACAATGTGGTGGAAATACGATGCTTAAGGCTTACCCTGGAATTCTTCTGTGCTTGCTTTCTTTGTTCAAGATTTTAGCTTTATTTTTCATTATCCTCTCCAGATGCTTCAGGACTTCCGATGCTTGCTCCTGTGTACCTATCATAAAAAAAATAAAACGTCTTACAAAAAAAAATTATTACTGGTACTATACAGCCATAGATAACAATAATGCAATGAAGCCATTGTGCAACATTACACTAGACAAGTTATTTGAAGCTAGTTCACATTAAACCAACAAAAAAGCCACTTTTGATTAGTTCTGTTTCGTCATTGTCATGATCAGCTCTGACAAATGAGATCTCATGAAACGTATTTCCACCCTTCTCTAGAGGACGAACCACCGTCTAATGCACTTCAGGACTACAAAAAGGACACTCTAAGTATCAACTGTAGTGTACACATGTAAACTACTGACCAAAACCTACAGCTCACACATACATAGTAACTGTAGCGCATGATTGCTGTAAAATGGAGACCAGTGCTTGCAGGGAGCAATATTTTAGAAGTAAACTAGCTGCTTTGGGCAAAACCAAACATACTGTGTAACTTGTAGAACAGTAAAATCTGTCTCCACGATGTGTTGCACTCCTGGGAATACTCATTGTTCTGATGGACCCCCCCTCCGGGTCACTTCGTTAAATTAAACTGATATGTGTTTAGTCCTCTGCATCGGTAATCTGATTCGCTAGAATCTCTAGCCATCGAAGTCACAGTGAATCTCGGCTGAACTTCAGAGAAGGCAGTTCTTCTATCGCAGAGTTGACACAAGCAGAGCAGAATTTGCTTTGAGCATTTGTGGACTTCAGATTTGTGAGCATAATTGCTGATATTCACAGAACTATACACAAAGTTTTGCAACTACACATGAAGCCTTGGTATATAACACCACGACCTATACCTACTTGTTTGAGTTTCCGTAACGGTACCAGAAGCTTGCACAAGTAACATTGCATACTTTGAAGTTGTCACTAAAATGCTGATGGGTAAAATATCTGACGAAATTTGGAAGACTAAATATCAAAAAGAATTCATGCCCTAAAAATGAAGAAGGCCTAAGACCCACTCAAGTAAACCACCTTGTTTTGGATAAAGTCAGACTTGCTAATAGGAGCAGGGATATGAAACTGCAAGGAACTAAGCAGCTGATAATGAAGGGCAGAACAGCCTTGGGAAAAGGAGCACACCTGGTTCTAAAATCCCCTGGTTTGAATAAAGGCATTGTACACAAGTCATTTTATGCTTCAGCCTTTATGCTGAGGTTTCTTGGTACTGGAAAATCTTTCAAATGTTGACAGAGGGAAGTTCCTCTTAAATATCATGAATGTACATCCAATCTTCCTCTTTGGTTCTGATATCATTGAATTTAAAGCTCTCCTTTTTACTTTTCGAACTCCAATCAGACTAAGCAGCAGATTTTCCTGGTGGGATTGGAGTTCATGGAATAGTCGATGAAGGACGGTGCTGAGGACGATGCTTTGTAACTTACCAAGTGACTTGTCATCTTGATGGGCCATTGCCAAACTTTGCACGAAAGTCGCCAAGATCTCAAAAGTGAACTGATCTACGAGGCTCTCTTCCTCTCTGGAAGGAAAGGAAAGAAATTCAGTTGATGTGACATCACATGTAACATCAAATGTGACATCACATGGACATCACATGGACATCACATGGGACATCACATGGACCTCATTGAAAAACAAACGTCTACATCGATGAAGACAAAGAAAAACAAATCACATGGAGACTATGAAAGCACACAGAATCACAAGTACGTAACTACTGGAGCTATCAACATGGGTGTGTGCCATGAGAGATGGAACAGAGACAGCGACCTGTCGTCCCGAATTCCTCCACCTAAACACACATGGTCCCAGTCTTCTCTTCTTTGCGTACCCCTGAACAGAGAAACGACATACGGAGAGTAAATGCGTGACTGGATACTGACATACACCTGGTAAGTCCATGTTACCATGGGCAGTGAATAACTTTAATCTGGTATTAAACATCATGAAAGCAAACTAAATGCACATGTCCATAAGAGGCTACATTGGTCGGCGATCTGAGGGTCCCACTGCAACTTGTATCCACTTATCTGCTTCTCATCTGCAAAGAGTGTGTCCTCTTTGACAGTCATAGATGACAATACCCTTGAATCATACAACCTGGCCTCACCCTTAACACCCCCCTTCTGATCGAAGGAACTCCACCAATCCTGACAAAATAATGATGATGCAGAATCGAACCAACCATCTCTCTATCATAGAATTTTCGTCAGTCAATGTGTGACATACCTGAACACAGTATATATGTTGTTGAAGGCCAAGGCTGCCCCTAACCTCTTCAAGGCACTGGGGTGAAGAGCCATGCTATAGAGACGCTTCAAAAGTGACTTAGTGTTGATGGGACTCTTTTCAAGTTGCTGAAGAAAAAATTAAATTGTATCAAATATCATCATGTTTTTACCAGTTTGTAGTACAAAGTCTCTTTAATGTTAGGTTTATGTTAGTTTGATGCATCACACTGAGCATGAGCATTAAATTCACCCAATCAGGGTAATTATGGGCTTCATGAAAGCTTTTTGCCCTCCCTATCACATTGATATATATTGACATGGTCTTATCCATGAAAACATAAACCTAAATCAAAAGAACAAAATTACAAACAGAAAGGTTACTTGGATAAAACTATATGATACTGAATGTACAGTTGCATTTTAGCATCTGTATTTACTTGCTTATTTTCATGTGACAAAGGGGAACCATGCACTAATCCTTGATGCTCATATTACTGAGGTTTGCATTGGCAATACTACAAAGACTATGTTAGTGACATTACCCTAAACTGATTTGGCCTTTGGATTTACCATTACCATACTACATAATACATTAATACACCCATCAACAGACAGAATGAGTTAAATGACATGCAAACACGTCCTTCAGTTAACAACAAAATCTTGAAGACAAGTATTATGGTGAACGAACTATCCACTTCTTTTAGCCTAGCCCTTCCAATGTTTGAGAAATTGTGTAGCCATGGGCCCTCTATGATGCCTTACTTTCTTTGGAGTCTGTTTGATTGACCACTTCAGGAATTCTTTGATACACTGTCCACTGAAATCTCGCAGAGCGGTGTTAGTTGGGTCGATAATGCCGTCCAAGATTACGTTCAGTAGTGTCATTGTTTCCTCGCTTTCAAATTTCTTGTTACCTGCAAAAATGAAAAACATAAATGAGTTGTTCTTGCTAAAACAGTCAAAAATTCTTTTTCCCTTCTCAGTGACACATTTTTGCTTGTAAGCACGACAACTACCACTCTCTGCTATGATATGAAGTACAGCTCACAAGAAAACCTAGGAATCTGATTGGATGTCTGATTGACTATGTTATTGTTTGCAACCTGAGAGGGACAGAATGACCATGAGGCAATGAAAGTGACTTAGGGAATTTCCACCGACAAGAAAACTTAACATAATATATTCAGACACAACGAATTTGCCTGTGAAAGCTTCCTTCGTTGGGAAATACCGCTTTGAAAAGTTTTGCTTCAGTACAAGCCTGAAAATGTGTGACGTAGAACAGACAAATGCTGTTTTGCCTATTTTGCACTCTTCGTGTTCATAGCAAGGTCTTACCATGCAGATAGTCTTAAGGTCAGCAAATTATGACAACCTCATGAAAATCTGCATTCAGAGTGATACTATCCCTTTAAGAAACCAATGAGCTGTTATTGAAATAAATGGAAAACTTAATACTAATACCTAAATACCATGAAGATAAGCTGTTTAGTTGGCTCAAAGGTACTCCTTCCCTTTATTAACTGGCGCCAGTTCAGTATCTCTCACAAAGGAACATTGTTTAAGTCGACTGATCCATAAACAATTAGCTTAATCAGAACAAAAACTTTAAAACTATGCTTATGCTACTCCCTGGTGAAACTAGAGTTTTATAACTAAACTGTAACAGATTACAAAAGTTCTGTAACCCACGATGCAAAATTAAAACCGATAGCAATGCACAATCGAAATCTGTCGGTACTACATCACAACCAATTGATTTCTAATACCAGGTCGGTATTTTGAATATTTACTAAAATTATTGCTTTCTGAATTTTGTGAGATATTTCCTGAAAATAAGATAAATGACTTGCATCCAAAATGTTAATATCTTTTTCAAGAGCCATGAGAAACAATGGTGGAGAACTCCTTTTAAGGCAGTAAGGTTGGTAACAAGATATACCACTCTTATCTATTGCCTTACAGTGGTATGAAAAACAGGATTTTTAGTAGCATTAATTCAGCATGATGTCATTGTTACTATGACACTCACCTGTGAACCAATGAATCAGTTGAAGGACTAATGGTTCAAACAGTTGCCTGGCAACCTGTTCAGGATCACAGGCAAGTCGCAGAAGGGCTGGCAAGACATGCTTGTACAGATTCACCATGGAAATCTGAAAGAGAAGATATGATCATCGCCAAGTAAATCAAACTTCACCAAATGACAAATTTATAACTTCTCTCCTTTCACATGACTCAGTTGGTACATTTTCTCATTCTGAAAACGCAAGACTGACATTAATGTTCATCCACTTGCTTTCTGGGCCTATGTTAGCGCAAATGTGACAATGATTAGTTGTCAAGACTTTTTTATCTCTGTTGCTTTAACTAATATTTGTACCCTCTTCGACCTTAGTTCATGAGCAGCGGCATATGGCGGGAACGATCGCAACATAAGAACACACACACGGTCTGAGATGATCAAAAGCCACCTGACATATGTAGAAACCAATGAAAAGAATGCACAAATGCATTCAGGTTGGTATAGCAACTGAGCAGAACCCACAATGATAGGGTCATCCCATTTGACAGATGATAAAGGACAAAACTAGGGTTGTGAATGCTATAAACTAGAAAAATCTTGATCATTACACTGGAAAATATATCGAGTTCAAAGGTGACAAAATATAAAGATCTGAACCAAGATTTTACCTTGACAATATCGCTATGGTGTACAATATACAATCACTGCCAAAATACCACCTCTGTCAGTGTAGCTGTTGCAGTGATATTAGCATTTCAATTCAAATTATTATGTTCATCTATCTCTGCACATCAAACTTTTAGCATCACAGAAGCCTGCAGCTACTCCAACAGTCATAAAGTGGTTGAGGTAATTTAAAATATGGTAGTGACCAGGGTTCTAGCTAGAGAATTCTGAGCAGCAGCTGTTGGCTTTGCCAGTGTAGCTGTGAATGCTGTCCTGGAATATTTTTATCTTTTTTTTTACTTTGCAGACAGAATATGCTAAAATGGCAAATGGTATACTTTTCACCTATTTGTAGGTCGATAACTTGCATGCGATATTGATGAGGGTTTCGGGCTTTGGGTAAATGCCTTGCTTTGCATCAAATGACCAGAGAGGAATGTCGGGCGTTCTACACAGCAATAACATATATCTTCGTGCATTTTCCTACACTTTCCGAGGAATTTTCTTTGAATTTTGTACCGGCCAGAGGTCTCATGGTTTGCTCTTCATGCCGATCGGCAAGCGCCAGTGCCTGCTGCAGTCTGCCATTGCCAGACAGCGTGGCTAGGATCCCGGTCATGACTTACTAGATTCAGTATTATTTACCTGAGAACCTTGTTGATCAGATTGTTGAGTTCCTTTCCCGAGTATGAAGAGAACAAGAGTGTGAAGCAGTTCACAAGATGCAACCTGTTTCCAAGAAAAACAGAAATACCTTTGTCGACTTGTACGGTCAGATATACCCTTGAACATGACACTTAGTAATAGCTTAAGGTAAGACTGGGGGATCACTGCCAAATCTAGTTGGTTGCACAAAAAATGTGGCAAAGGGTATCAAAATTAAACAAATGACACTTATTTACATTCCGATTTGTTCTTCCTGTGTCTAAAAGAATACCTTCGTTGGTCTGTCTCCCGAAGAAAGTGCTAACTCGACGACTCTTGGGATAAACGGATCTGCAATAAAATAAGAACAAGAAACGTTCATCCTCTAAATTTATGACTGCAAGAAAATTGACATTTTAAATCTTAAGAACACTTTAGAGTTCCAGTACAATCACTGGCAGAGTTTGGGAGTTGACATGCAAATACAGCAGTCTGCCTCCTACATTGACTGAATTCAAACAACCAATCATTCAAATATTAGATTATCAAATGACCGGACTCGGAAATAATTTGAAGACGAAGATACTGTTAAAATAAGTCATTATGTCCTCAAACACACTTCTAATAACCAATAATGGAAACGTATGACACTTGCTTTTCCGTAAGAGATCTTATAGCTTCAAGATATTATATTATATTTACTTTACAGGATTACTCAACTTATTACATAGACTTGACCTAGATCACAGGTTCCAATTTCTTCAATTCCTTGCTATAACATGACAACATGTCACTCTGCAATGTTGACTTGAGGTGACTAACAGGGCAAGCAACTTGCAATGTTGAACCTAACCACAGACTTACTAACACACTTCATGTATGTCACATGTATTTTCATCCATCTCCCATGCTATTCATCACATTCATAGCAGCATTAACTGAACTTGATCACTCAAAAAAGGCAAAACTCATGATTTCCAATGCAAAAGTCATCAAGGTAAAAAAAAAATTTCTCGTCTGAATTTTCAGTACTGTCAAGGTGAATACAACTAAATAGCAAAACAAAATTCAACCAAACCACAGACAATGATAAATGATACCACTAGTAAAATGATGCAGAAAACAAGGTGCTTAGCAGAATACATATGTGTGCACTAATCAAAACCTTTTGAAAGACACTCCCCTCCCCAAGGACGGTGTTCACACACCTAAAATTCTCCCATGTGGGAAAGTCTCATGTGGGAAAGTCTATTTGAAGGTCATGTCATTTTTGAAGGCATGATGTTTTGAATTCACAAAGTTTTGTGAATGATTTTGACATCTGCTGATCATGATGATGCAACACTTTTGAAAACATGATAGGGATTGGCAGCTTCCAAGGGTTGTCTACATCTTCATTTGCATATAAATGCATTTATCACAACAAGATACACACATACATACACACACAAACACGCATTCACACAAACCTCCACATAACTTCAGCAAAGAAATATGAAAGGAAAACGAAAATTCACCAAGAAAGATCGTCGGCTTCATGTCCATGAACGGAACCGCAAATGTCAGCTTCTTCTGAGTGTCCCAGGCTACTGCCATTTTGGCAAGTTCCTCTGAACTAGATTGTAGGAGTGCAAAGTTGGTCGTCCCACCCAAGGATCCCAGAAGTTGAAGAATTTTGAATTGTACGTTTCTGAGAGGAGATGTCATCTACAATATAAAAAAAACAAAAGGAAAAAGAGAAAAAAATTCGTTTTAATCATTGCTGCAGGACTAAGATTACAACACCAATGCTCTGGTAAACTATGCTCTGGTTACTATTATATCATTTCGAACATGTAATGTCAGTCTTACGGCATGTTTGGCTGTCTGATTTAAAGGCCTCTTTGAAAACAAAGTGCAAAAATTATCACCACTTATTGAAATCAGCATTTTCATCTGTAACGAAGAGCTACTGACTCTCACGCCATGATAACACTCCCAACTTCCACTTCTCCCAGTCTTGAGCATCCTCCTCATTTAGACCAACCTCACTGCTTTTTTTCTTCACCATCTCTTTCCATGAAGTCTTTGGCAATTCTCTTGCTCTGATGCCATTCACTTCTACTTCAGGTACTCTTTTCTCAGGTTCACCATCTTCTTTTCTCGGCGCATATTAACCCACCCATCTCAATTTGCTTCTCTTTACCACTTCTTTAATTAAAGTTTCTTAAAGCTATCCAAACTATCCATGACCTCTCAAGTTTGCATTCTTAATATCAGACAGTTTAACACCACAGTATACATCTGCCAAATCATTACTTTCTCTGTTCTTCTGAAGACAAACTTCTCCAGATCAACTTAACATTCCATACAACCGCATCATATGCTACTAATGTTCTAACATCAGGCATTGTACATCTAACCTTGCAGGTTGAGGCTTTGAATCTATTCCTTGTTTTAATGAAAGAGAGGGGGGGTATGAAATGGTGCACAAAGAGCATGTTTTTTTTTTAACAATGCTAGTTCTCAATATTGTGCTGCAAAACTTATCAGAGATCAGAATATACTTCGTAACTACCTCTTTACTTCCCGTAGTGTCAGCTGCTTTAAGAAGTTTGACAGGAATTTTTCGTCTTCCAGTTGCCATTCCAAGGGTGGTCTGTCCTTCAGTGAACTGACTTGGAGTATTATCTATACAATGGAGAGAGTGAAAGATGACTGGGAGATCTATGTGGATTTTGATGGCTCTTGACTTACCCTTTGAACTGACATAAAACAAAGGGGAAAAAAATTGACGGATTCTATTGCTCTGCAACTTTGAAGAGATCAAGCTCTACCTAAGTCCTGTGAGGGCAAATGCATTGCTCAAAAGCATTTGCATTCATAGTAACCCCCTCCCACTGCAGACATACAAAAGATTTTCACTGACAAATTGCAGTAAATAGTTTACACTATTTCTGTCACGACAGAGTCATGAATTTGAACAGATTGAGCAACATTGATGACTGCATGAAGCTGTTTTGGGTTCTCTGTCTTTTAAGGTTTCACAATCCATACGAGCGACTAATGACATTCTCTCAACAGTGTGGCACATGTCCACCGTTGATGCCATGCAGACGGGAGCAATCCAACAGCCTTACATAAAAGTTCTGAACACCCTCTTTACCTCACAGAACATTAGCCTTAAAAATGTGTCATAACTATCATACCAGTGTTGGCAAGAGAGACTGGAAATCAGCTTCTTCCACAGATTTTCCGGAGAGAAGGGGAAGGGGGGGTGGTTATTGTAAAACTTTACTTTGTTTGAAGTTGCCTTGTGGTGCAATTATTTTTGATGGCAACCTTTTGAGATACTATTACCAAACAACATGTTAGGGATGTATTTGCAACAGCAGCAGCCTGCTGTCAACTTTTTTTTTTACGCCGAATGGAGCTTTTGTAGGGGTGAGAATACTTAAAAGGGCAGACACTACTTCAGGACGGGAGGGGGTAATTTCTATTAGAGGTGCACTGGAGCCCCCCCCCCCCCACCAAAGCTCTCATGAAGCACAGTGGAAATATAAAGCACCTTCAGTTGACGCTCTAGCTCTCAAGTAGTCATCAAGGAGTGGGAGCACTTTCTCCAAAATTGATCTGAGAATGCTGACAGGTAAAGAATCAATCCATAACTGGAGCGACGATATTCCTGCTTCAGCTAAAGGCAAGTAACTCAGACCAAGTTTAAATGTTGCCTGTTGAGAGACAGAAGTGAAAGGAAAAATTGTTTTCGTGTTTGTGACGACAACTATGGTGCCAAGGAATGGTCGCTAACAGAAACACTCCTTTCTAAGTACCTAAAATAAATCACTGAACTCAGTGCATCGGTCTATATAGTGCAAGGTGCACAAGAACAGTGGGAAAATTCTGATATGATTATGAAACTTATCAACAGCTTTTACATACCTGTAATGCTGGTACTATGTTATTAACCTCTTGCTGAACAATTTCTAGAGGTAGGGCGAGGATCATGAACAAGCACGACGCCAAGAGGTCGTCTTTATACTGGGTTAAACGGACAGTGACTTCTTTAGCAAATTTGGCAAAGAGGGTAAAACAAGCCAGACGATCACCTCCAGACTCATTCCAGGGATCTTGGAGATCGACTTCCATTGCTCCCGGAGTTTCATCAACGTCTCCTTTCACTTTCTGTAAACATGTTGAACGAAAAAGTTACAAAGCTACTACCTTTTATAGAAACGAAGTATCACAGCGGTAAGAGAGAAACTGCACATGCTGGTAACTTCCCTATTACTGTTATGCTGCACCATCTGAAAACTGAAAATCCTGCCACTTGCCTGTTTTGGGAGGACTTTTTGGACTTTGTTTATCAGAACATGAGTCATCCTCTTGCATCTTACTCTTCCTCTCCATCTCTGAACTAACCCAAATAAACATTTTGAACGCAGGCCTTCATAAGTACAATAGGGAGGGTTGTGCAATGGTGCATGTCTAATCTAAAACAATGAGCTGAGTTAGCAGGTAGTTCCAGAAACTTGTTGATAGGGAAGTTGTGGTCAATGGTGCCTTTATAGCTTGTTTGTACACAAGAGATCAAATTAGAGGTAACCAGTATCAGAATAGGTAGAGGAAGCTGCAGAGATGCAGCATATGGCTGATGGGCTCTCTGACGACACGTCAGACAAAGTTGTAATACTTAAGAAAACGATGCTGCAAAAGAACTTTGGCGTAATACCTTGAAGTAGCCGATCCTTTGGCAGATGACCATGCAGGAGGTCAGCAGTTTGTAAAATCCGCTCACTAACGGGAATCGAGTGGACAGCAGGATCAGTTGGTGACCAAACTGATACACCCATGGTTTGAAATACTCCTTCTGTTGCCTAGGTAACAAGTCTCTGTCAGAAGAAAACGCTGAAGCTGTCAAAAGCGATCGCGCATCGATTGTGAGATGACACTTGGAACATCTAAGTGAGGGAGTTTTCACAATTTCTTGGTGTATTCTGTCATTAATAGGTGATGGCCTGAACATGATAAAGCTTTTCATGCAACTGTTTAGTTTTTTTGTTACATGCACAAAGCATTTTACAGGTTACATATTAGCTAGTTTGAAGTTATAATTTTTGCGATCTCTTGACACTTAGCAAACTCTACTGAAATACTGGAAGTAGTGGATTATTTCTTTCACCAATCTGATCAAGGTAAATTGTACTTTATATTTACCAAAGGTTTCACATAGTTTTCATTGAGGTTTAAGTTGCTAATCCTGTTATACTACATGGCAAATCCATTATTTCTTGCAAGCATTAGAGAATATATTAGCTAGTCTGCCCCGACCTGCCAGTAGCAGGTCGGGGAAGAAAGATTTTCTGCTCCTGTGCACTGATTAGTTTGTAATCTCTCCCTGGCCATGGTCATTCCCTGTGCAAACACAGTGATCACATAAGAGGCACACATTTCAATAGTGATGGACAGTACCACACACTTGGATGTTTCTCAACAATAGGGTAATTATTACAGCACAGCCTCTGAGCCCACAGACCTTGTGGTTGACTATTTATTTAACCATGGATAAACTCTGCTGCATTTTTTTTTTTCAAGTAGCTAATGGGAGATTCCTCTCATGAGCCACTTTCCTACATAGTTATGCTCCCCCCCCCCCCCCATTGGTCTCTGACAGTAACAGACTGCATGCATGAGCATGAATGAGACTCTAAGATTTTCTATTCCATGAGACTAAGTCCTCATTGGACAAGTTTTTATCCCACAGAGTCTATCAGTAAAATAGATGAGTTTTGCAGAAATGCTGAATAACTTCCAAATATATCCCAGCTTTGTAAGGAATGCAAATGCTAGTGTACTCAGTGGCATTGGATGTATGCAGCTGCTACTATGTTACCTCTTAGACATGCAAGATGGGACTCTACCATTTAATGATTTGATGCTTTGCACACATACAGAGTGTAATCATTACAAAGTACAAAGACGTCACAGGGAAATCAGCATTTTTCAATCTTGCTCACAGGAAATTGGGCACAGTTTTTCACTTCTGTGTACACAATCCTTCACCTGCCTTCCCAATGTTAGTTCAATGTGATCTACAACAGGTATCACGAGTCTAACAATACCAAAATTGTAACATTCAACAGGCTTACCTGCAAAATTCCACCAGATTAATGAAAATCTGGAAATCCCGAGGCTTCGAGGCTTGCAAACCAAGAACAGGGTCGGAAGATGATGGAAGAGTTGTATTGGCATCGGTGGGACCACTGTTGTCCTGAAATATTTTCAAAGAAAATTCAGGTAGAAAATAAAATAGACACATTTCTTTAAACTGTTTGATAATATTCTTGTCAGGCCAAATACTATCATTTCCCTATATTTTACACACACATTATCCTTAAAATATTTAATAGACTTTACTTTAGCAATGAGATTTTGATCACCACCTTGACCATGGTTATTTCATGAATGATTTGCTGTAAAATACTACCTAAAACAAATATTACCTTCACACATAAGCAACTAAATTTGTGCCATCTTTACCTTTCTGTGCTGGAATGGAAACACTGTATTGCAAACAATTACCTGGAATGGTTCTTACCAATGTATTCAACTTAAATTCTTCAAGCCCCTCACAAACAACAAGTTGAATAACACTACTTCACTTGCTTTACTGATCAGCTTTTAATACAAAAAGTAAAAGCTAGTCCAGCAGCAAGCCATCAGTGGCACCAAAGCTGAGCCAACAAAGATTGGCCGTTGACAAGTCAATGGTGGTGGCAAGTATGCTGACCTTAACATCAGCGAAACAATATTCACTCTAGTTAGGCAATCTTTACCACAAACAGAAGCCACAAAGATTGTGGGCAATGTGGTATATCTAGAGAGCCCACACAGGACATCAGTGCAAACTTCGATTCTGGGCGTGGTCTCCATGCTCTCGTTGAAATATGTACATATTTTATGTTATAGCCGTATATCCCTGTAAGCCGCGGTATACTTACCTGTTAAAGCTGCAGATAATTCCCGTTAACCCTGTAGACCCAGAGTGCCGCTGAATGCCATGCCTGCATAGGTGGTTCCTGCCCGACAACGATTTTTTACCGTGGTTGGTACCACGCGTAAAAATAAAGGGAACAAACCACCTCTCTGTCTACCGCCTAATCTTTGGAGATTCATCTCGGTGACACTTGAGATCATGTTAAAAAGTACACCTATTTGCACAGACACTCATACATACACACCCACACACATACAATGCTATCAACATTGTAAGGGTAATGATCTTTATCTAAGCACATTATCAAGCACAAGTGAGCTCAAGCGCCCATTGACAACAATTGATGACAATGTTCGGCAGTATGACTTCAACTTCACAACACTTTAACCAGCTGAAGTCATCGTTCAATAAACATATACATAGGAGGAATACCATATTCACCATCAAAATGACTCTGATGGGTGAGCAATTACATTTCTAACCCAGGAACATGGTCTTCTCTTTGTGAACATGTATCCCTTTCATCATATCCTTTGTCCCCTACCTATTCATACATGCCCATACCCAATACAAACTTGGACCAGGAATGAAATTCCAGTGATCATCATGCTAAGAATAGTCCACCATATCCCTATGAAAATGTCATCTCAGTGTCTGCTTTAGTCGAAACTCCCAAATATCCACATTTCTAGTATCTTCTAGTATTTAATCTACATACCACCTGCACGTTTTTCTTATCTTCGGTCCCACATGAACATAACGTCCCATTTCACAAGTTACCTGCATTTCACCATCTACGTTTGTCTTTGAGGCACTAAGATCCAATTTTGCCAAGATTCTCATCACAGATGACATCATCTCATTGTAGAGTGTGGCGTGTATCTTCCTCCTCTCGACGTAGTTCATGCCCATGGCGTCAATCTCCTAGACGGCATAAGAGGAAAATATTTATAGGAATTGTTTGCAGGTCAATAAAATGCACTCATTACCACATATTATTACCTATGAGATCATAATATATGGTACACTGTGTGAGTTGACCTGTTTGTACACAGACCTACTATATAGGTAGATGACTACAATTGCTCATACTCATGGTATCAATTAACTACGTGGAATAAACTGAAGGGATTATACAAATATTTGCAGGTCAATAAAATGCACTCACAAATATTTATTATTTGCATGAGATCAGCATGTAAGGAACATGTTAGTCAACCTTGTTGGACATTCATACAGCTACATAGGTAGATGAGTACAATGAACAACTTGCGTTGACGTCTCGTAACAACAGGTTAAACAAACAAACAAACAAACGATGTATATCATGGCCTGGAGCATAGGGATCGAATGGCAGAGACGCACTGCACATGTGACACTTAGCAGCTTGCCCTCGTTGAGGGCGCTTCACTGTATCACTGCGACATCACACGCAAGGGTTGTATAGGAGAGCATTACTGAAGGTAACACCAATTGGTGGAACCACAAAGACAGCAGGACAATCCGTGGAACTTACATATCTTGCAAACACGCACACTGATAGCAAATTGAGAAATTCACACATATGTCAATTTGCATTTCACTTTCTCAACCAAAGAGAATGTAATCTCACCTTGAGATATTGGCTGTCTAATAAACTGGTCCAAAGAGCTAAGAAACTTTTATAAGTGGTCTTCCTATGGGCAGCTTCATCATCTTCTTCATCCGCTTCATCATCTTCAACGTTATTTTGACCAGCCTTCACAGGAAGATATACAATCACATTTAGACGAATGATGGACAAAATATGAAGGAGGTCCTATGAATCACTGGGATTTCAGATAGATGAAAATTATGATCACTTGAACAATATAAACACAGTATTCTCCACAAGGATTTTCGAGTTGCCCTACCTCCTCCCTGAGTGAAAATTACTGCCCTACTTATATAGAGACCAACCCTTCAAAGAGAATCCCAACCCCCCACAAAGCTTTATTCGTCTAAAAATAAGTTGGCAATAGGCTACTACCATTTTAAATAAAGTAAGAAATCATCTGTAAGAGGCACTCTTTTGCATCTTTAGCATCTCTTAAGGTGCGGTTGAATCCAGTGCTCTCAAACCCTTCTCCAGCAATCGCCTCACAATCGAATGCATGCTTCACAAGTGGTCACCACCACCCCACCCCACCACCTTGAAAATCTGTGGAGAACTCTGCAACAGGTTCAGAAAATGACTAGATAATAGTCAACTGCTGCTATGTACCAGATCTAGGTTCACTTATGTGAAGTTATCGGTGCAAAAGTAAACATAAGTTTACTAATTGTGTGAAAGAGAGACATAGGTTTACATGTGTGAAATCATCAGTTGCAAAGCACACAAGTACATATGTACATGCATGTTCAAACTTATTTATACAAACTCAAGAGGTACATACAGCAGAGATGCCAAGTCTCATGCCTGCAGCATGAGCCACACATCCCAAAGTCACAACTCACGCTCACACGCTCAACTAACACAATCACATGCCTTAGCCACATCTTGGAGACAACAAAAACGAAAAAATGCAGGACCAGACTTTCTCGAAAATTCCTGATGTGAAATCCAAACTCACATCGTCGCAACGTGGCAACACTGCTGCATGTATTGCAATGAGCTGCAAAAAAGTTATGCTCGCAGTGCACCAGTTACATAATATTCTGTAAACCAAATAGGCCTTATTGTAAGGAAATGTAATGTTTCGTAAACGAATATAGTCAAATCCCCTGGCATAGTTGTAATGTTTCATAAACGAATGTGGCAAAATCGGCGCACTGATTGTCACAGATTCACTTGTAGCGTGGGATAAAATTCATCGTTTTCATTTCCCTTGACATTTATTTATCTCATCCCATAATGCAATTATTTATAAAGGGACTGCAATGCGTAGGCTATAGACAGGTTTAAGAGTTTTGTGTGCTGGCAGTGATTGTTAGTGAAATATAATTTTCTTTAGTTCAGCCTACACTACAAACTCATATACAGAACTGAGTGGACACTTCTCCTACTTACTCCACAAACTGTTTCACGGAAACTAATGTCAATATGATTCAATATCAGATGATTAAACTGTTAGGAGATTGAACCATGATTCCACTCATGGATCCAATTAAGTAGGAGGGGGATGGGGCATGGTCCCCAACAAATGCATTGATCAAAGAAAGTTCATCACCCCCTTTTTTTTTTTTGGTGCCGGGAGCACTGCAAGAATTTAAACAGTGCCTACTGAGCCTAGGAAGGGGATTTCCAGCAATTTCTGGTGACATTTTTCAACAAAAATTTTCTGGTACCCTTTGCGGCAACTGTTGGTGGCGATTTGCTTAGTCTTCCCACGTGTCTAGCCTACGTGTCATAACTGGCTGCTCAAAAACCGATGAAGGACCTGAATCCACCGGGACATGCACCCAGAAATTGTAATTTGAAACCAATTAATGCCACAGTGTGGCCCACTAATGTTCATTTACTTAATATATATGGTAATTACAAACCATTCAGAAACATAAACTTCATGCATGGAATAACTGTCAGCAAAACTGAGAGACAATGAGAGTATAGTTGGTTTTGATACCCCAACATGACTGTGAATGGAAGTAACTTTGATAATCAAATGTAGACTCAGAAAAGTGTACCACCTATAAAGGCTCAGATTGCACTGGAGAGCTCCTGGAAGCTCACACTAATTGGCTTTGTGCTCATCATGAGTCACTTTCTATTATCTCACTCCTGGCCACTCATTCACCTTGGTATCTCTGACATACATTCAAACTCATGTATACAAACATATACGTCACACAAACTAAAAGATTCATACATTCAAATTCATATGTACATACCTACAAACTCACACATGTCTACATACAATCACACACATACAAACACACCCACAAATTGAAAGTTTGTAAATAGGAACATATGCTTACTCCATCTAGCAACACTGGGTGTGAGCACGTCTCCACAAGTGCATGAAATACTGAAAAAGAAAGTTAGAAATGTAAGATGGCTGGGACAGTTGCTCACATCAAAGGACACCAAAGTTGAAGCTTTTGTTATGAGGCAGGTATTTGTAACTGATCACAAAAATCTGCATGCATGGTTTAGTGCAGTAATCTACCATAATTATTTTTATCTTAAGTTAGACGAGGGATTTCTAGTCATAAAGCAACAACAAAGAGAAAAATCCAGAAATGAACTTTCATAAAATTGCCAAGTTGTTAACAAATGGCTAACTCAAAGCTCTATACTAACCAACTTTTGATAGAAACTGTTGCAGACTCGTTCCTTTTGGGTACAGAACGAGGAAGATCCGAAACAAAGCTCTGTGACTTAGAAATCTGTACTTCACAGGAATTGTGGGATAGCTCCTGAAGGCAACAGTCGTCAGATGCTCCAAAGAATTGAGGAAAGATTCTGGCACCTAAGACAGGAAATAAAAATAGATAAAACTTCAGATGACAGTCACCAACTAATATCATCTTTTACTATTCCATAATACTTAACAGTATGGTAGAAAGAAATATTTAATCATTTCTACATCATTGATTTGTCTGAAACAAACTTTTAGGCAATGATGTAAAACAGTAATTGACAACAAACAGATGACATTCCCAGAGCTACAAATAAGACTCAAAAGGGGCATGGCAAAGACAACCCTGAAGAAGGGCACTGATAGCCGATTTTTCCACAAAGAACGAACAGCAGAATACACGAGATGTGCAAACCCTCAAACTTGATATAGAATTTGGCAGACATCAGGGTTCTTGAAACAGGAGGAAAACAGAATTAAAGTTGAGTATGTCCTTCTTTGAAGGATCTTGAAGTGTATCTACACTCTGAGGTTAGCACTGAAGATAATGCAGGGAAAGCTCTCTTTCCACAATTTAGTATAACCTCAATTCTCATCAGAGAACAGGTCACGAATTACATGGGTAATTCTCAACTTTGGTGAGGGAACTGGACTCCTGTCAGTGACTAGCTCATGTTCAGAGCCTTTAAGGACCAGTTTAATAACATGAACAGGTCAAGAGCTATTCCAGAAAATGAATAATCGACTACTAAGCAGATTGAGGCTTACAGTCAGAGATTGTAAGCTGGGAAGACAAATGATACGAGCTGAGTCTGCTCAACACAAATTCAGACTTACCTCTCCTAATTCTGCGATGATATTGGCAAGTGTCTCCAAAAAGTATGGAAGTTGCATGAATCTGTCTTCATCAACTTCAGATTCCCTAGGAGAAGGAGTTGCATATACCTCTGGCTATTATGGTGACTGACAAGAACTCAACTGATTATAAAACAAATCTATACAATACAACTATCTTAGAAACTGAATCTAGCTGAAAAGTCAAGTAAGACTCCAAACAGGCTTAAAACGGGAGCTAAGACCTATGCTAAAAAGTTGTCAGACTAGCATTAACAGATATCAGCAATTCAACCTGTTAGCATTGTTGCTATGCATTTTCAAACTTGTGTAGCACTCTGCTTCAATTTTTATGTAGCACTTTCCTTTGGTTTGTGTAGCACTTTGCACAAATACCAGTGAGTCCACCAATTGTTGCTATGCATTTTCAAACTTGTGTAGTACTTTGCTTCAGTTTGTGTAGCATGTTCCCTCCGTTTGTGAAGCACTTTTCTTCGGTGTGTGTAGCACTTTGTAGGATAATCTGGCTGTTAATCTCTTCCTGCTACCACTTCACTTTCTGTGTTCCTACTTGCTTCTGATGCATCGCCAAGTTTGTCGCAGTACAAACTAAGAATTGTCCCTATGTGGTAAAGGCCTAATGTTACAAATATGAAAAGCTATTTATTTCAGCCTAAGTACTGTACTTGCTGAGCTAAACAAGTGTGTCAATTGCATACCATATTTGATAATAGCAATTTTTCTTCATAATTGCAACAGAACTTCTTGCAGCAAAAAATATCTTTCAGCAATAGTTTTAGACCTGGCTCAATTCTTACAAATTCCCATGAATTTAACCAAAGATAGGGACAAGATGTTGTGTTTGGTATTACACCATTGTGAACTTTGCATGTTTTTTAACATTAAGCTCATTTGCACACTAAGGAGACTGCCACAAAAATAGGCTAAAGAAGTGCAGCATTGCTATCTAAATTTACCAGCTTTGGATCTAGGGTTACCATCTTCCCTGATTAATCAAGATTGTCCTGCTTTTGAAAGGAAAAGGAGGTGTCCTGGCTGTTAAGACGAATTGTCCCAACTCTCGAAAGATATGCCAATAGCTGTTATATTCTGCATGCACGCGTTTTTTTTTTTTTTTTTTTTGAGCACATATGCAGTGATACGATTGCTGTATCTGCACCATAAATTGAGCAATTTCCTCCAGCAACATGGCCAACGATAGACTAAGGTTACCCTTCTTGAGATGAGTCTTGAAAAGTTACATCCCACTTCTAGCTTAGAGAAATATGTGTAACCCTGTCTGGATCACAAACAGTAATGTGATACTGCTTATTCCCTGAATGCTGAATGTAGGAATTAAACAAGAGTTTTATGTGGTTCTCAAGACAGGAGACAAATATAATTAACAATATAAAAATACATCAAAAGAAAGCGAGGTAAAAGTATATTGAATTAAAATTATGTCTGGCAAGAAATACAAGCTGGTTCATAATAATGTATATACTCACTGAAGGAAAAGCTGTTCACTTCTCTGAAGCATTTCAGTGAACATAAACTTAACATCGTTCTCTCCCAGGAAAGCTTTGCAAGGCTGAAAACAAAAAAAATACAAAGTTATTGACATTATAACCTTGCTTCACACTTCTTTTAGACAACAACCATCTCACTGTTAGTTTCTACAAAAACACGATTTACAAAGTAAAAGAAGCTTGCAATGTAACAGTGGTAGCAAAACATCAAAAAGGGTCATAAGATCATAATCCTCTGAAAACAAAAAATTAGGTTTCACTGACACACGACCACACAGACATTGGATATTGGATAAATATAATAGAGTGTTACCAAAATGACTAAAGTCAGGTGTGATGTAACAAAAGAAAATTGAGGGAGTGAGGTGGGGGGTGGAGGTGAGAGCCAGCAGAACTATCTGAGTGGAGCAAAAAGCCCCCCCGGTGGCCAGAAACAGCACTCCCTGGGTGTCCTAAGCTGTACATACCCGGCAAGAAAATTGGGATCACATGTCTGCAACTACTTAATCAATGAGAAGAAATTCTTTGCAAAATGGTAATACATATCACAAGGGTTCAGATGAGACAAAATTATAATGAATTTGCATCCTTCACCATATTTCCCCTACCATTGACTAAAATAACAAAATTACTTGCTTGTGTTTCAATATACAAACAAAAAAAGAGCTTACTGCAGCAAAAAATCCATAGCCCCTCACAGCAGTTGACCAAGTCTTAAGACCACTGTCTGTGTTTTCAATCGAACTACGGAACTGCCTGATGAAAAACTGTATGAAGAAAAGGGAAGACACATACATTTGAAAAACCTCTCAAAAATGTAATGAATGTCAGGGTCCGTACACTCTTCTCTGGATAAAAATCAAGCACTTTTTAAGGTTGAACTTTTGTTCAAGTACACCAAACTACTTCTAAGACAACGAAAAATTTCTCTGGAAATTCTCACACACACTTGATGTTGGCAGGGAACAAAGCAAGTCCTGACTAAAGCATTTGTTGCAGATAATTAAAGTGGACCTAAAGTCAAAATTGTCAAAAACATATATTACAAAACATGAAAAATGTATCAAAATGTTCCAACTCCCATCTTTATTGGACATTCCTATGCTGAGATATAAAATGTTGAAATTTATTCACTAAATTTGGAATCATTGATTGCATAACAGCCTGTGATGGCCTTCTTGTACAACTCACATTACCTGCTTTTGTTTCCTTGTAAAATTAAAATGACACAATTACTGTTTCTTTGTTAGCATGTTGTAAGGAGAGGGGTATTATAGCCCAGTCACCCTATAACCATAAAACAATGATCGCATTTTGGAACAATGTGTGATGGCGTTCGAAGAAACACAGTAATACAAAGATGGCAATTTGAGTAGTACAAGAATGACATCACAAATTATTGTGCAATCTACCATTTTGAATTTAGTGAATTGGCTTCAACATTTTATATCTCAGCTCAGGAATGCCCTGTGAAGATGGGAGTTGGAACATTTTGATGCTTTTTTCAAGCTTTATAAAATATATTTTTGAAATTTTTGACTTTAAGTCCACTTTAAGCACTAAACTGTACAACTACATTTCAAATCACTGAAATCGAGGCATTCTTCAAGGATGTTGATGCAAAGGAACAAAATGTAAGCACTCTCAAGGACTTGAGAATGACAAATATAGATTCCAGTACTTTTGAAGTTTTCAAGACCCTATACGAACTCTGGAATGTACACACATGTTGCACTTTAACGCCCGATTCAGATGGCAATCAGAAATTCATCAATTCAGTACAGTACAGTACAGATTGTTTTGTGTGGAAACCTTCTATGCAGAAGCAATTACACAACTTGCATACCTCTGCATACATGTACACACTGAGTCTGTATTCAGTACAACCTGTCTTGCTGCAGTCACTTTCATGAACATCAAGTTCACACTAAACTGTCAATAACTTGACTTAGAACCATCAAAGAAGGGTAGTATAATAGGATTTTTGGTTGTCTGAAAGTTTGAAATTCAATCAAGCTTCTCGTCTTGAGATACCATACATACAGACAACACCACATAGAGACACACATACGGAATTTGACTGCACTTGCCTTCTGCAAGTAATCAACAACAGTTCATCCAATTCCAACAAGCATACCACAACTTTTTGAGCATTCAACATCAATCACCAACTAAAATAAATCATTTTTATTTCATTTTTTTCTTTTCATTTTTGAGATGCATGTACTGTTGCTCGAGAGATATGCCATTATATACCTACCTTGAAAACTGCAGAATCAGTTGATGTTTTTCTACCTGAATTTTCCACAAGTTGTTCTGCGACTAGTTTCAGGAAACTCTCCAAAGCTGAGAGCCCGGCTGTTTTCATGACCTTGTTGTGATGGTTGCTCCAGTGAGAAAATTTCTCATACATGGTCTTGAGAAGACAAATAACATGCAGAGGGTTATTAAGAAGTCATAAAATATAAAATATGCTAGAAAGAGTGATGAATGGGTGTGACAATTGACATGTGAATGTTTCTACAGGAAGTATGACCATAACTTTATTATGAAAATGGGTAAAGCAGTGTTATTGTTAACCCAGAAAGTAAAACATTTTTGAGACTCTTTGCTGTATATGAGAAACAATTATGAGAAACAATTATGACAAAGATGCTCCAACTACTCTAATTGAGGACCAAAACTTACCAGCAATAAAAGCCATTTTTCAAAAAGATTTTTTGATAAAGACTGAACTTCAACTAGTTTGACTTCTTCAGTGATCAAATTAAGAAGGATGCTACCTCTGCTAACCCTCAAGCGAATTTATTCACTGACTGCTTCCTTTAAGACAGGCTACAAGGCATATTCTACTTGAATTATTACACAATCAAGGTATCAAACTTACCTCTACTGAACTTTGACCTGAATGCGATTTATAGAGATTATTATCTACTGAATGTCACTTTACATGCAAAGTTTGAGGATCAAATGACTAAAGTGACAATGGTTTATGACAGTTGCTGTCTTCTGCCTCATGATGGTGATACAAGATGGCATGTGATCAACAAGAAAATTAAGTTGAGATCATCTGCTCAAAAGACACTATCCACAAAGCAGGTTTAAATTTTAGAAAATTTTTAATAATGGGGATATTATATTCACAGTATCTGCAGACGTTGATTTCTGCTGCCTGCCCTTCCTGAGAAATGATGGCGCCGCTGTTCACTGACTGCCGCCTAAAGTGATGCATTATTGTTTCAGCAAGTTTTGCATACGAAAATATTATGTTGACTAGTGCTGACGCCACAGGTTTCCAGACA
Source organism: Stichopus chloronotus (assembly GCA_021234535.1). NCBI lineage: Eukaryota > Metazoa > Echinodermata > Holothuroidea > Aspidochirotida > Stichopodidae > Stichopus > Stichopus chloronotus. The sequence goes on along the minus strand of CM037829.1, from coordinate 31,777,149 downwards.
ACCTTTGCACCAGGCTAAAAACTTTAATGTTCCATTCCAATCTCTTACCACTTTCAATTTCGTGTACATTTAGGCTTCGTGCAGTCATCAACGGCAATCTTTTTCACTCTGCTTTGCACACAGAGGACAGTTCTGCACGACAAAGTGATGCGATGCTAAATTGGAAAGGTGATGTGCACAGGCCACTCCATTTATTAACAAAGAGAGGGATTGATATGTTGGGTATGATAAGGATCCATGCAACATGGATCCTAAAATGTAAATGAAAGTAAGCTTACACTAAAATGTTATGCATGACTGTGCAAATTCCAGGTCTTCATCTTGGACTACACATGATCAAGGATGTCAAAAGTAACATGCACACACAGCATTAAGACCTTCTTGAATAAAAGGACAATCCCGTAACTTTCATTACATCACAACAAACATACGGAGTTACTAAAGACCAGGGCGAGCTATGAAGTGGACTTTCTGGTTTGGTAATCAAAAGACGGATCCTTTTCACAGCAAAGCAAGTCAGGCCTTACGAATACATTGACCAGAAAATGAACATTAATGTACCAAGTCACGTAGCATCAATGGCTGTGCCATTAACGATACACTTTCAACGATTTGCTTAGAAGTGGTAAAATGGAGTGGTCAGTATGCAACAGGTGATTTGTGAAGACACACACCTAATTTGTGGATCAGTGGGTAAGACCGTAATCAACATATGCAACATGCCAAGTTAATCATCAGCAAAGTCTACAGACTAAGATGTTGCCATCCGGCTCTGAACTGAGCAATGTCTGCCACTTTAACAATGCCGCTCTTTATTCTTCACAAACATGAAACACAAACATGATTTACCTGATAATCTTTGTACAAAAGAGGACCAAACTGGGGAGCGTGCATTCCAAAGAGTTTGAGGCCAGCCTCAGGTACACTGTATCTCTGCAGGTCAACAGAAGGTTCGACTGCCATGCTGGCAAATTTGTAAATGTCTGAGGTGTACTTTCCATCTTGAGGAGAAACAAAATTAAGATCCTAATTATCAGACTGATGTCGCGAGTGAATGCATGAAACAAGGTATAGCATTAAACATGTTACATCACACAGCAATTAACACAATCTTGGGATTCAGTGACTTGCCTTTCCTTCACTTCCACTCACGAGCAGTATTTAATTTTTTCTCAGTTTTAGGGACTCTCTCAACCAATTGTCTTTCTCCGTGAACTTCGCGAGCACTTCCGTATTAGCAGAGCTACCTTTACACCATGTTCCTTTGTCATTCTCTCAATCAACTCTTGCTACCAATAGCACCTCTTGACAGTGCGCCATTACGATTGGACTCAATCAAATACGATTAAACCCAATCAAATATGATTAGATTCAATCAAATACGATTAGACTCAATCAAATATGATTAGACTCGATCAAATACACTTAGACTAAATCAGATACAATTAGACTCAATCACAGGTCTGTTGACAACTGCCTCAAAGAATCTCTGCTACCATCAGCAACCCTTTCTCAGTGTGTCATCAGTATTTTTCTAAACCCCATTGTCTCTTTACAACTGACTCGATCAAACACCCGTCACCACCTTCTTGACAGTGCGCCATCATCACTTTTTCGGTCAGCATTTTCAGTGTAATACTGCTCAATAAATTTCAACGAGAGATTGCGCAGGACACCTTTTAAATTAAGAACAACTCAATTATAACGTCAGCAGTGTTGTGCAGCCAACAAATATGGCGACCTGACAAATATTTTGGGCAGACGTACATCCACCTCATACCCCAAATTCAGTGATTTGCCAAGTAGTGACATACCTTCCTCCACTGACTGTGTAAAGTTGACCAAAGTGCGAGACAAGCCCACCAAACATCCTGCTATCGTCGTCATCTCGGGTTTCTTGGTCTTTGACGTCATCTGAGGAAGTTCAAAATTTAAAATAATCAGTTTGGAAAGTAAATTCAGCAGTGGTATTTTATTGATGGCAAGCATGGTGGAACCTCATTTAATGGAATCATCAATAACGTTATAAAACTCTGCACTAATATTTAGGTTACTGTTCCTCCTAAGGTGTCGGAACTGTTTAAGAGTCTCAGGAAAAATCTTGTAGACATGTGCAGAAAAAAAGAATCTGGACGACCTACTGACCAAGCGCTACCTGCTGTATAAAGTTTGAAGTTAAGGCAAGTCTGAGATCTGTGATACTGTACTTACAACTTAGTTTTCAGATTTTGACCCCAGCTGACTTCCATGAAAAGAGCCATGAAGGTCATCTACTCACTGACACTTACCTACATACAAACTTTGAAATGTTCTAACACGTTTCCCTGCTCGAGACATGATGAGAAGCCATTTATGAGTGGAGGGCACAGATTTCTTTCTGGTTCTACAAGGATTCATAAATGGAGGGAATTCTAAGGATCAGGCTCCTCAGGGTCACCATTACAACTTCAATCTACATTTTAAAGTTGAAGAGTATCAAAAATGGAAGTTCTGATGTTATTACCTGTTGTTTCAGCATGCTGACATAAATTCCAGTCAGTTTTTCACCATATGGTAGCATATCTTCAGGGAAGAGCTCTGAAATCACACCCAGCAGCACACAGAGACCGTACTTGACTTAAAAACAAAAAAAAAACAAAAAAAAGGCAGAAAATGAACATGAATCTTAAAAGCACACGAGCCTAAACACATTGCAGGATATTCCATGGAGAGTCATTTAGGGATCATTTGTAGAAAGACCGCAAAAAAATGTAATGACTAAATTACCTACAATTATACAGAGAACTCTAAAAGAATTTTCCAACGACAAGAAAATTAAATGCAATACATGAGATATTTTTCCATCCTATCATTTAAACGATTTTGCCTGTAGAAGCTGCCTTAGTTTGTGAAATATGACTTTGAAAGTTGGAGTTTAGTACAAGTCTTAATATTTGTCTACCATCACAGGTAGCTATGTGTGACATAGGGCTGACAAATGCCATTTTCCCTTTTTGCAACTTTTGTGCTCCCAGCAAAAGTTTTACAATGCAAACCCTCTTCCATTGGGCAATTGTAAAAACCTCATATCTACATTCAGTTAAATATATTTTTTTCATTTGTGAAACCAAAGTTTCCTCAACAAATACTTGATGAGAGCCATGCTGTAACCATGGATGCAAACAACAATAACAATGAACAAACTGGATTTGTCAGCACCATGTCACACCCGCTTGCTACCAATATTTACCGCAATAAGTAACTTTCTGAATTTTGTGATATATTTTCCAAAATTAAAAATGGTAAATAAAATTTGCATACAACTGTTTGCACAATTTTTAAAGGCATTAGTGCTTGCAGAGAATTCCTTTAATAACAGCATTCCTCCACAGTTCGAAAGCCACATGTGACCTGCTCAAACAAGCGAGCCAATGCAGCCTATTAATGACAATGCAGCGTAGCATAGCTAATATGACCCCCAGTCACCTGATTAGATAGGGTGGATTACCTCCTTGTGTCCCCCTGCTTGACTGCATCAATGCTTCAAAAAATCTCTTGATGATTGCCGAGACATTCAAGTCGACTTTGCCCTCTTGATTGGAGGCAAACTGCAAAACCTAAAATGAATTATTAAAGACACAAAAAGTAGAAAAATTAAAAAAGAAATGAAAGAATGCTCCATGCTTCTCAACTTGAAACATTATGTTTACACAAATTGAGCCCACTTGATCTCAAGTGGTGTGGATCCTTTAGAGGCTGCATACCTCTAATCCTTAGCACACAACATTTACACTCTACTTAGCAGAATTGCTGAAGCCTCCCTTATTGTTCCATTCTCTTGGAATGGTTTTCTCCAAAATTTGACTCAGGTCAGCCAACTCAAATGACCATTAACCTCCTTTTAATCAAATGCTTTCTCCTTCTTGATGTGGTCCACATACATAACAAGTTGCTACTCATGTTCAGGTTTGCTCTCTTGGGATATCAAATTCACAAAGGTCTGCACACTTTGATCCTTGAGGCTACCATCCATTGCTTCGACCAGACTGAAATGCAACAAACCTCCTTGCGACTTGTCGCCAAACAAGTTTTAGACAGGTGCGCCGGGTTTCAGTGAAATTCGGTCCAGTCCATGCTAGCAGTACATTGAAGTGATCAGATTCAACTCAATGGGTTGAACCTCTTTGTCCATATGGGGGGGGGGGCATTTTGATATAAAGGACCATCACCTGAAGTCCAAAATGCATCCTCTCACAGCCAGGTCAGAGAAAAGTGCACACTGGCATGACGTGACTCAACTCAAATGCAACAGCTTCAAAATTTCACAACAAACATCAAACGTTTTTCCCAAGCAAATTTTGACACGCACTGAAAAGTTGTGACTCAAACCTGACAGCCAGTCGCAATGACTTTTTTGCATTGCAATCTGGTTGAGGCAGTGTACGGTGGTCTTCACTGACCCTAAATGTCAATTAGTGAATATGACAAATGCTGAAATTACCTGTCTCGAGAAGTTGGGGATACTTTGAGTGTCTTTAAAAATTCCCTCAGCGAGGGACCCATGCGGGAAGTGCTCATAATTATGGCATATGTACGACATCACTAAAGGACAAATCTCACATGTGAAAAACGAACCTCTGTAAGAACCTCCAGAGCGGACGTCTTGGCTTTGGAGGATTTATCTCGTAAATAGAGGGCGATGCAGGTGTCCTTGATTCCAACGGCATGTTGTATGAGATGGTGGTGTTTCTTCTTCAGGAATCCTCCAATCAGTTTTAAAGCTTGTTCCTTGCAACCTGCGAACTACGTAGAAAATTATTTCATTGAACAAAAAAAAATAGAGGACTAAAAGACACTTCAAAAGATACAGTATTTACTCACATTATTTATCTAACATTACTTATCTCACAGTATTTATCTCACATTAACCTTTGTGACAAAATCTTGACACTCGTTTTACACCAGGTTTCTCCTTTCATCGAGCAGTTCTTAATTCCCACAATTTCAAGTATGAGGGTACCAATGAAGTGGTAACTAGAGCTTATTCCCCAGTTGTGCTTCTCATGTCTCTTTTTTTTTTAAGGGAAATAGGACTTTACAACATTTGTACCAACATGGCATGCAGAGAAATAGCTTTACCCATTGCTAAAACCATTCAATCAATAAACATCAGCAGTAACTTCATTTCTCCAAAACATAGTACATACAATGAATTACAAAAGATGGACTCTTCAGATTTTTGAAGGTCTGAATAAACAAAGTATTCTTGAGCAACATTCAACTAGTGAATGTAGTAAGAAATCTATCTGTAGAATCTTATTTCTTAAAAAGTTAACCAACATCCTTCCTTATCTTGGATAATCTATTATTCTGTATTCACAAATCACAAATTATGAATTTTTTTTCTGTAAAACAAACTGATTATTTCCATCTGAAACTATGCACACATTTTTGTTTGCACAATTTACCATTCTCACTTTCAGGAAACACTGTCTCTCCCAAAGTTCAGGAAATGAATTATTGTTGTAAATAATGATAGCAACCAGCTAAGACGCAGTATCGTCAAATCTGGTTTGGTCGTTGTTATTCACATTGTTTGCATCGATGGCTACAGCACACCTTTGATCAAGTATTTGGCGATGAAACCATACCGTAGTTTCACAAATGAAGAATATATTACTGAATGAAGACATTAACAGAACAAACATAAAAAATTGCAGAGAACACAGAAAAGTGCAAAAAGGAAGACACCATTCAGTCCTACATCACACATACCGACCATGTGATGGCTGACAAATCCTAAAGCTTAAATAAATATGTCACTTTTTCTAAGAGCACTTCATTGTTACTGTAGGCCCCTACAGAAGGTACATGGTATTGTATTAACATGAAAGCAAACACTTGTGTTATGGATTCACAAAGAACCTAAGGAAAGTTGTATTTTCAGATACATGGAACATGACTGACCATGGATCTCAAGCACCCAGGTTCAAGTTTGGACCCAGTGCAAACGTTATGGTATATTGTACTCATCAAGGTACATTTACAATGCAATTGCTGCTTACACGCCAAAGTTTCGTGTTTGATACTGCCATACTGTAATAACTTGTAAGGGAATATAACACTACTAAAAAACTGTGGATTTATCAAACATATAGTTAGGATTCTTTGCTCCATGTGATTTAGTCTTCTTACATTCTGTGGCAAGATATCATGATTAAAGGTTCTCACCTTTGACTGAATTATCAAAATCTAGTACATCCCAAATACCACATCTGTCCAAGCTGCCATTCTTGAAATCTGTTCAATGGCATATTTACTTGGACTTTAAGATTTGCTATGTATTGACCTGGAATGACCTTTGACCTCTATCAGTAAGAGGAGGGTCTGCATTCTACTTAGGACAGCTCTCATGCCAGATACAAGATCTGCTGTAGCTACCTTTCTCGAAGTGACTTTCACAAGCAACTTAAACATCACACACAATCTACTCCCAGGTACAGCCACAACTGAACATAATTTCCGGAGCAAAGTGATACATACAGACACTTCTGAACAAAGAGGGTGGGCCTTAATTCATAAATTCACCTTGAGATGCAGACGTAGTACTTACCTGAACGCACATGTACATGCACACACTGCCACACGAGCAGAAAGGGTACACATGGGTCTACACGTACAGACACGCCTAAATCACAAACGGTAGACCCACTTGCTTGCCTTTTTGTGAGAACTGTAATCAAAATCATTTTCTCTTTCAGTGCTTAGGTCTGTCATCTAAGTTATCATCAATTACAATTCTGGTTTATTATGGTGATGTAACTTTAAGAAACATGTGTCTGATCCTTTCGCCAAGTTGATTAATCACTGATGTGAAGCTAAAAACAACTGCAAACAACCACTACTTCTTCTAGACCTGCTTTCTGTGAAAAATCTCTGATGGGTTAAGTTGCAAATAACTGAGGAAATATTTTGCACAGGGATGTAAATACATACATACAACGAACATTGATTATTTATCTTATGTTTTCCTTACCTCTTCTTTAGCTGCAGCTCCTTTAAGCAAGTTCAGTATACCTCTATCTGTGTGGAAGACTTCTGAGACAGCAAATGCTACATGATGAGAACAATGTATGAAGAATTACAGTATCACTGCTGATTACATCATGCATATATACAAAGAACGTAAGTTAATGTAAAATTAGAATATGATAAACTGAATATTTGATACAAGAATTAATCAACTGAGAGGAACCAGAACAAAGAAAAATGACTTCCATCCTACATTGAAGAAAATACTTGCACTTCATACAGCCTATGTGACACCATTGTCACATGACAGGCTGCAAGGGGAGGCAAAATGCAGTAAATAACCAGTTTAAAGAATTCAGACTTGCAACTAACAGTCAAAAAAGCTTACTAAGTTACATTCAAACAAGTTTAATTTGGTGCCACAGCCACACTTTACTTGAGCATCTTCATGGTAACATACATTGAACCTCCTATAATGTGAATTTATTTTTTTTTTATTTCATGTGTTTCAATTTAGACACATGAAAACATTAATTTGCAAAAATCATCTGTCCTTTTCCATGTTCACATGGGATCACAGAACTACACTTGATTCTGATCAGAGAATATTGGTTCCAATGCAGAGGGAAAAAAACTTAGCATGAAGTTAAAAGCATTTTTAGCTCCATCATGCACTTAGAAAGGTAGAGATACAGTACAGTTTGGCAATGTTGCAATGGTTCAATGCATGTTAATCTTAGGTTCAGTTTTGTGTCCAAGCTCTGGCAAACATGAATCAGAGATGGATGAAAGATACAACGCAGTATGTATGCTTGCTAAGGTAGTATGATAATTACTTTGTGGACAGTAAATACCTCACAATATAGGTGTTAAGGAACATGTGTACTAGGTGTCATACATCATGCAAATAAGGTGCATAGCAGATCTCATGACTCTGGGTGTGTAAATCAATTTTCATGATTGTTAGTTCAAATGTGATGCACTAACCCTATAGGGACCACAGACAACACAATTGCAAAAGGCATTACTTGTTTTCAACACTTTCAGCATATGACACGCTGGATTACTATTATGCCTTACTGGTGGTATTATATGTAATTAGTGGCATTTTATGAAGCATACTGACATAAAGGAATGATGAATGTTGTTGTACAATGGTACTATAGGTAGCTACTACAGTCCTAAGGAATTTGACAGCTAGACCAATGTAGGTCACATTAAGTAGTTTTCAAAATGATAATGCTTTTTCTTTCTGATTTATCAGTCTGCACCCTGTAAACATGTTGCCACTGGTTGGACGTTAATTGTTGGTCCCATCAGTCGGACTGAGGTCAGGTAGTAATCATGGGTAAGTCCGACATTTTAATGAAAATCCTATTTGCGACTGAAAAGCTATGTCAGATGGAAGTCTTTTTGCTGACATCAAATGGACTTTGAATGGTCAGACTTGGGGCGAAACAATGTCAGACAGCCATCTTTGGAGACATCAATCAAACGTCAAACTGCTTTGCAAACGGCAACCTAGTGGTCGTCAGACAGACGCTGTCTTAAAAGTGGCATCAAACCAATGGCACAATGTGTATAGGGCAGTCGGTGTCAATGAAAATGCCTGTCAATCTGGTGTACAATACACTTAAATTGAAAGATCCTGGGGAGCTTCTCCTTAGGCCTCGGTCAGTAGGTGTTTTCTCCATACCCTTCAATAAATTAGGCATCATAAAACTGGCTTATTTTGCAGAAAATTTTGTCACATTGTCAATCATCTTTTGCTAAGCATTCAGAAAATTACAATAAACTTCATTCGCCAGGTGGCACAAAATCCCCAATCATAGGCCTAGCTGAGCTGAAGAATAAATGCATAATACAGTATATACCCTGGTCGGCGTCTGAGAGTGGTCGCAAAAGTACATGGCTGAGGTCCACTAAAACGTTCTGTGCCTCCTCTGCAGCTTGGCTGTCACTTGAAGATTTTAGCAAACCGTGAAGATCAAACAGTTTTGTAGAAATTTCTGCTACAGCCATGTCAAACTCAAGGTACAACTACCATAATACTGCCATACATGCTTCAGCCCGAGGTTGCGAAATCTCCGCTGTCTTTGCTGGTAGTGACTAGTGGAAGTGGTACCATGTACAAATGTTAGACCTGAAACTGTATTAGTGAGTTAGGCTACTACCAATATAGAAGGGTACTCCAGTCTAGTATTCAAGTTATCAGCGGAGTTCACTTTTCAAGTTCCGTTAAGGATTCAGCCTATCATCAGCATCATTTTGTAGGCCAAAAGAAACCGGACACTCTCAGGGGATCATTAAATCTGTCCGCGGACGGATCGTTTGCAATTTTCAGACAATTTTTTGTCAGCTTTGTAGCCATCAATACACGTACCATGTGCTATTATTAGTGATGCATAGTGGTCGTCTTGTTAGAACATGTCGCGCGCAATTCCGCTAGCTAGCTATAGCTGGCCAAGGGTTCTGGTTTTGTACGGATGTCTTAGTGGGACGAAATTTGAACACGAACTCTAATCAAAGATAACCTACTTTGCTTTAAAAAAATATCAAGCATGTAACGAAATTACATTCATTGTCAGTTTATATATCCTAAGGAAAAACTCTCATACTTATTATTCTCATGAATTATTTCTTTCCTCTCATATTACAAAATGTCTGTCTATGTAGCCCTAAAACAAGCTGTTTCCTTCCTTATATGGAACTTTCCACTACCGTACCTAGATGCAGTGGGGGATTTCCCTATGGGCGTGGCATAACGGAATCAGACTGCTCAACCCAATAAGAGTGTTTTCCATGGATATGACACCCAAGGTGTAGAGCGCTGGCTGTTGAGGTGAATTCTAGACTTTGCAAAGTCTTTCTCGGCGAATGAATTCTCCTCCTTTGATACATTCCTCACAATTTGAGCTGCAGCCTACTTCTACCAAACCGAGGATATGTACTCATCTACTAATAGCGTTTCCCTGTGATCGCCGTCCGCCGAGGGCAGCTATCAGTGTGGGGGGGGGGGGGAGTAAACACTTCCGGAAGAGCAATACAGTGTGGGTGTTCAGAGGTGGCAGAACCAAGATTTACAGAAACTTTCCATCCCAAGCAGACTCTGCAGAGTTCTAGGTAAATCCATGCACGGAACAGCAAACCACTTAAAGTGCAGAAACCAGTTGAGAATTTTGATTTCTGGAATGTGAAAGTATAGCTTAGGGTGATGAGATACAGCCTTTAAAATTTTCATTAATGGTCATAATCTTCCAGGTTTTCATGGAGTGCTCAGCACTGCTTATCTATGAATGTAAATTTCGAAATTTCCCTGATATTTATACATAAACAACCAAATTAGCACTGGAGTTGGGCGAATGCTCCATGCTTAAAAAGCGACATAATGTGGAGAATAGATTATGTGATCACTGGCAGCGCTCCTATAGGTTTTGGAGAGTTACTCGAAACATAACTGGTTGACTTGAAGAGTACAAAACAATAGAAAATTTATTCGAATTTTTCGGTTCCCCTGGAACCTTCTTGAGGGAGAGCAGAAAACAATATGAGCCAGCTAAGTAGAGAATTGTTACTTGTTCACAATTGTTCACAACTGTTAATTGTTCACAATTGTTAATTGTTCACAATTGTTAATTGTTCATGTTGTTCTACAACATGCAGTAAAATTAGAAACAGAATGTGAAACAGTCTGTTTCTAATTTTATATATCTAGGGAAGGGCGGACTGAGGCCGCAGGACTGACAACGTGGAGCATTACCATCAGTTGTAGCAGATCGCCCAAGAAATTTTTGGCTCTACAAGACCACAGAATGGCCCGCAGAAACGGCACTCCCCTCGTTGTTCTAAACTGCATGTACCCTGGTCATATTTTTATCCCCCACCCTATTGCATCCGAGAACCTCGACGGTGAGTTATATGGGAATCGATACCCTGAAGGATGAAAGCTGTGTGACGGGGATGAGGCGGGGGGGGGGGGGCATTGAATCCGTTTGTAGGTTCTTCTATACAGACTACTTTGATCACTATGTAACTCTCCTGTAAACCGTAACAAATTTTAACGGCAAACGACTCGTTCACTATATGATTTTGTCAAATTGAACTTGCTGACATAAACACTGTTTGACCCTCTCCTGTATTTACGGCGGACATAAGGGTACATCCTCGATTTACCGATTTGGGCTAACTCGACATCTCGAAAAAAGTTTTTGCAAATTGTCGAGATACCGAGTTACAAATAACTTGCTATTTCGACAAAATTTTGCAAATGGTCGCGTTACCGACTTTCTTTTCCCCTTCCCCTCACCCCACCCACAACAATGGCCGTATTAATGAATAATTTCCGGTACAAAATGCAAAGTGCATTATTCAGTATCGGTGTGGGTCACAATTGAGAACTAAAGTGGTTATATCACGGTCATGCAAAACTGCTACAGAACACATTCTAGCAACTAAGTGGCAATAAATCCGTCACTGAAACTTGCAGAGGGGCAAGTAATTACTCCCCCCCCCTTCCCCACCCCACCATTGTAGGGAAATTGGTTCAGTAATATCCTTCTCACATTTTGCTTTTCTATAGAGAGATAGCGCCATGTTATAATTTGCACTGCAAGGATTTCCTCTTTCATGAAACTGAAAAGGGTAAGAAAAAATACATGGACCAATGTCTTCCGTTCAATAGGATAAAATAATTGCACTCCAAAGAAATCATTCTCTACAAAGTCGTTCAGTTTACTTCCAAGTTGACTATAATTACATGCAGGCATGATAATTGCCAGAATTTGGGTCTTTGTGGTTTCCTGTCGTGTTTGACCAACCGGTATATCCAGTACTTGTGCTTGGCAAGAACTGTTATAATTTCATCAGGGATGCTCTTTCCCTACCAAACAGACCGTACTGCAGGCTTATGTTCATCGTCAGTTTGTTAAGGTTGGTATGGCACTGACCAAAGCGAGTCTGCTCCGTGTGGTTTGTGAAACCTTGTAAGGTCTCATACCACCTGTAAATTGTGTACATCAGCGAGATCTATTAGCCTTGCTTGATCTATTAACCTTGGCACGGGAGTAGTTTTTCTGTTGTGTTCTCAGTTATCATCACTATTTGTTTTTACTTGGATGTTCGAGAGGCTCGATAAAGCATACCGCTTACTTGAAAATTAGGACGATAGAATTAATTAAGGAGATTCAGATTGTTTTAGCAAATCGAAGGTGGCGTAGTGATATTTCGGTCCGTCGGCCTTGTCAATTGGGCGGGAGCATCTGAGGGGGCGTGGCCAGGTTTTGTTGAGGGGAAAAATCGACTCATCGTCCTTACCTTGAACGTCGTCCTGGGGGAGGGGTATGAGGAGAGGGCTTCCCCTCCCAAAGCTTAAACCAGGATTTCAAATCAATCAATCCACAGATAGGCCCACGTGGCACGATGAAAGGTCTAAGGAAATGGAGCTCCTCCAACATCCTCTTTGCCTAAAAGGATCATGTGCTTCCCTCCTTATTTGACCAATTATGATGCAAAATTGACTTTCTTTGACACCTGCACCCTGCATGAACCTACAATAAAGGTTAAAAAGTATTGGGGACTATCGGTTGGCACTTCCCGGGTGTTCCAACCTGCATTTACCCAGCTTAAAAATAGGGATCTCATGTCTGCAATTTCTCAGTTAATGAGATGAACAGTAATGTGTGAAAATGGTTATACATTTCAGATGGATCGAAATGATGAAATGATGAATCAAAATGAATTATGCATCGTGTTTCATTTATTCTTGAAACAGTTGGCAAATAGTAGGGTGGAGAGTGCTGGACATACCTTTGCATCCTACTTTGATATTGACCCAGTTTCAGCTTGAAAATAAAAATGAAAATTGGGGTAGGCGATTTTAATTCAGTGTTAGGGTTGGAAAAAATAGAGGAACATTGTTTCTAGAATCTACGACATCGGTCATATCCAAGGTTTTGATTGGCTGTTTGCAGATGAGTGTTGCCAATGTGTTCTGCGTGAATAAATACGAAGACTGTTCTGCTGCGGATTCCCGCCCCTATAGCATACTCGTATACTTCATGTAAGCAACAGGTGCATGTATGGCCAATCGAAACCTCGAATCAAAGGTTTCGAACCTTTATATGAACACATTGTTTCAATTGTGCTGTTAATCTATAGTTTTTCTCGACTTTCAATGTCATAAAAATTTCGCACTTATGGAGCCTGGCAGTTTTCCAGTTCCCCCAGTTTTCCCCGAACTCGGTCAACTACTTACCATCCCTCCCTCCTCTCTTGGTTTTTTTTTTTATGCTCTCCGTTATTTTTCAACAACATCCATCGCGTCCCAGAAATTTCTCTGAGTGTGGGGGGGGGGGGCACTCTTACCAATCACATGATAGTACGTCATATCTCTGATATGACGTACCTTGCATGCGCGATTCATGCACGAGCCCCCGAAGGTCGATTTCAGTGTGTAAGTCAACTTACACACTGAGAGAGATAAATGGTTCTGTGGCTGATTGAAGGTGTAATGGGTAATGAACAACACAGTCCTCGTCTAGGAGTAGCAATGATCCTTCGAACATTGTTTTTATTTATCTGTGATAGAGTGAACAGAATTGGGGATATATTGGGATGGCCTTAGACCTATGCAAATTAAAAATATCTAGTCCACCTAACAAAATCTAGTCCACCCTACATAGTGAGCAAAATTTTCCCAAAAGCAAAGCATTGGGTACTCTCCCGTTAGACTCAAGAGCCATATATATGGCTCTGGTTGGACTGACCCCTCCCCATGACGACCAGGTCATCATTGACCATCATATTGGCGGACCGGTATAGTCTTGGTTAAGACGTAAGTACACTTTTACTGGTTACAGAGCAAAGTCAAGGGCGTCATTTAACCTTGACATTAGTTACAGGGAAGTTTCTTTAGTAACACACGGAAGCTGAGAGGTGCAGTGGGATGGCGTATATTTCTTAGTTAATAACTGACTGCAGTCGCTGGTGGGCACCATGACTTACCCCCTCCCCCGTCACCGAGGAGGACGTTGTGTTCAGTTCATCCAGTTAATCGTTATATGTCAGCCACTGTCCTAGTAGGGAGGGGGGGGGGGGCACCCACAGAGGTGCACCACCGAACCGCTGCATGAACAGAGGCCCGGCGTATCCCGATCAGACTAGTATACTGTACTATAGCTCCTTAAAACAGGCTTCTGGACAATTATCATCAAGAACCAAAGACGGACCACTAGTCAACCATACGTCCACAAGCCAGTTCGTGGTCGGCGAATTATGCAGAACAACAAAATATGTTAAAGGAGAAGGAAACCCTGCGAGTATATTTATCAAAGTGAAGCAGAAGTGTTTGACAAACATCTTCCCAAAGTTTCATTCAGAAATATTGTTTCCTATCCAAGTTACACACTTTTGAAATTCAGAGAAGGGTGCTTCCATTTTTGCCTAAGTTGAATGTAAAACAACTTGAGTAAGTCGAATAATGATGTCACATAACCACAGATAGCAAAAATTTTAATGCATTTCTTTATATTCTTTACCTATTATTTCTATCAATCCGAAACACACTTGTACAAATTTTGTGTTGAATTACTGAGGTGTATCATGTAATAATCAAATCATTAATACTATGACTTGAATCTATGCATGACTGTTAAAATTTATTGACAATGAAATATAAAGAAAAACAAAAGCTTTTCAATCACATGTGGTCTGGTGATGTCATCACAATCTCAAAATGGCAGCTTCCTCATAATTTTTATATGAGCATTCAAATTGCAATATCTTGGGAAGTAAGCAACGTATTTAACTGAAATTTGGTAATGGTGTTCACCATATGTTAGTCTCTCATTTAACATTGTCAAAAGTCCTGACTTGCCTTCTCCTTTAATATTTCTTTAGTGGATACTCATCAAGATCAAGTTGCAAGTGTCCTTTTTCACAGTGTCCATTTTAGTGTCCTTTTTACTGTATGGTCTCCTCGTTGTTTAAGTTCATTTTTTTCTGTCAGAAGCCCAATAAAGTCGAAGAGATCCGTACGTAGCAATCATGCCGATCCCAGCAAGCAAGATCCATTGCATGGGCGTCAATTGGGTTTTACTGGACTTCGGGTTCCCTCAACTGGGGCAATTGGGCTTGTGAGAGACATGGGAGATGTTGCAAACTGAGATGGACAAAAATGGGGAAGTACGACAATTGGGGCTAGATGACAACCCAGTCGCAAACCACTGAGATAGGGCCCCAATCGGTAGCCTAGCCCACTGAATTTCAATCCGCTGTGAATGATCCCGGTGAAAGTTGTGATGGCCGGCGAATGTTGGGATGAATTTTTATTTTGTGGCCCGAAAAAATAAAATTCGTGCGAATAGAAATAATTATTGCCTCGAAAGTCACTATGGTTACGTTTCGGTTCAGTAGTTAGGTTCGTACCAATATTTCCAGGTTATTCAAACGTAATTCGTACGCTTTTCGTGCAAACAGCTGCAGCTGTCTCTCATAGTGAATCATGTGATGATTTCTGTGATAGTTTCAAGTTGGCACCATAGAAATAATGGTTGGCATCGTCGTCTATGCATGTCAGCTGACTACTTATCCGGCCAGAATTGGGTTCTGTTTCCGCAGTGTTTGCTGACATTTGTCGTTGAAACCCAACAGACTGAAAGACAAGACCCGCAGGTGAAGTAAACTTCAAGTTTTCTTTGTGACTATCTATTGTGGTTGTACAAAAAATTGATTTGCAGAGCGTTACAAAAAGTATTTAGCAATTTACCTAACATTAACGTGTGATCCTGTGGAAAGCTAGGCTAACTCGATTTTGTCGTCTGTTGCGTGATCTTACCCTAGCCAAATGCTTTCTATTAGTAATGCTAATACTAGGTACAGTAAGTACGGAGTAAGTACAGTTTGCACACTAAACATAAACTTATGTATAGGCCTAGATATGTTATTTTGGACTGGGATTGTGAACTGAAGTGGATGTATCATTTCAACCCCAGATTGGAAAGTTTGCCCTGCCCTGGGGATTTATCCCCCCAAAAAAAATATGAGTCTGGAAGTGTCTAGCCATGCAATTTGACAACTGCAGCTGTGCCCTGCAAGTTTGATAACACGTTGGCAATTTAACCGCACAAAAGTTAGGCCTACCTCACCTGAAAATCTTGAAACCGAATCTCAGAAAAGTCAAAATTCTGAACATTCTGGATCCCCTGCAGATTGTATTGTATTTGCTGTGCCACTGTTCGTGAAACTCACATTTGCAGCAGCTGTATGTAGGCCCGTACAGTTTCTTATTGAAACCGCGTAAAAGGCATGAGCGTAGTGTACGTAAATGCATCAGTAGTTGCCTTCCCCGGCCCACAGAGCCGACTCTAATTGCTCCGGCCGCACATATGATGCAGTCTCCAACCAAAGGCTGTTGCGTATCAAGCAGTTGCCCTGCCTTGGTGCCAGGCTATCCATGCACGAAAGTAACAGATTTAAAATATCCTACACATCACCACTTTCCCAGGTATTGCTTAACCCTGATCACAAACATTTCTCTACTAGTGCGAGCTGCAAACACTTTAAATACAAACTTAGACCATGTCTTGGATTTATGTACAGTACCGTACTTTCTCGCGCATTTCGTGGAAGTGACGTGCAGCAGTGAGTCGACCTATGATGTACGTAGGCTGACTGCACAGAACACATGTACAGTGCACACTGGCATATGTCGCATGCATCATCTGAAGTTGGTGGCTTAAAAACTTGCAAAGTCGGAGGGTGGAAAGGTAAGCACAATGCCGTGGAAAGGTGATTTCCGGCAATCTAGGTGGGTAGTTTTGGCCAAAATTTTCTCGATATGCTCCGCGCCAACTGATGGTGGCGCTCTGCTTAGTACTGGCCATGCAATTCTCTTGATCTTTATTAAAATCCCCCCGCGCATATTTCAAACTTTCCAATCTGGTTTCAACCTAGGCCTACATTCATATAATGTGTTCACAAAGGACTATATCAGTTTCCTCCCCGGTAGTCTCTGCCCCTGAAAATGTTGTTGTCCCCCCTGATTTTTCAGGGCAGAAAACACTGTTTTCAGGGGGAGTAATGATGTGAAACAAAGATTTGTTCAAATTTTAAATTTCAAGAACATGAGTTATGTCAAACATGGCCCAAATGTTGTATATTTGATTGAGGGTCAAGTCAGTCTTAGCCTACAGGTGTGCATGCGTGCTTTCTGCTGCCTCACCCGCTGTCGATCAAAAAATAGTGCAAGCTTAGGCCTACATCATGTGCGTGCTAAAACAGTGTATTGAAATTACATATTGTACAAACCCTTTCTGCCTCCACTAATTTGTAACATGTTTGGAAGTTCAAGATAGACGGTCTTTACTTGGCCAAATTAACTTTTTTCGGCTTATTTGGAGGCATCAAATCAACACTCCTTCATGGCCAGAATAATTGCTAAAGAGGCCTGGTACTGATGCAAACTTTTGACATTTATTCCTAAAACAGTGACAGAAAATCAACTGACAAAAAGAAAAAAAAACATGTAAGTTAAATGAATGTCATTTTCTGCAGCATGATCTTTTGGGGAAGCAGAAAATCAGGAATGGAAACAGTTACTGAGGGGGGTTGGCAGAAACTAATGGATCCCGTTCAGAAACAGTGAGGACGGTATAAGGCCATGTGTGTTCTAGTAACGACTTCTCTCCAAATGTTATCTTTACTTTTGTTCTGTTGTTGTAGCATGTCTGCTGTGTCACCACATTAAAAAAGTACGAAGTAGAACACACGCCTGGAAAGTAACGTGAAAGACAATGCTGATTTATAATTTTGTTATGCTCAAAGAGACTCATTTGTTACTTAAAATGTCCTTCAGGATGCCCAAATCAACCCCCAGCATGATTTAAAACCAGTAATACTTCTGTCATTTCAGTTAGCATTGTATACTGAATGTTTTTGTGTGTTGAGCTTGCCGTACCAAAGTTGTGGAGTCATGTGTGACGTCACAATTCAGGTTATTTAGCAGTAATATGGCGACTCTTCTTCGACTTGTAAAATTTGTTTCACTACTAAATTTTGTCTCTTTGTTTGGAAAAAAATGTATTTGCAGTATCAGTACCACTTGAAAGACTGTACTGTACAGCAGTGTTTCTTTAAAAGATTAATTAGAAGATTCATTCTACTCCATGTTTAACTATGTGGATGAATTTCAAAGTTTTATTTATGGCCATTGTTAAGTAGCTGTTGCAATTGTCCTGTCTGAGGTAAAAAGTTGGTAGAAAGTTGAAATCAACACTCTGGAAAATTTCAAATGTGTCAACTTACAACATAACTTTTATGTTAGATTGCTGTCGATTATACAGTAAATGTTCAGAGCAAGGATTTTCCTCTATCTACCCTGCAGTTTTGAATGTAGACATGGAAAAGATTAATGAGTACTGCTCGCTGAAGTCATGGAAGAGGCGGATTCCTATTACTTTGTGGATCACAGAATATTCCTTAGGCTACTTTCTGCATGACTTCATAGCTGGGTTAACAGTGGCCTTAACTGTCATACCACAGAGTTTGGCTTATGCATCAATAGCTAAACTTCACATACAGGTAAGATTCTTAAATTCATAATATTCTTCATGTACTGAATGTATCCCTATCAATTGGTATCATCTGACCTTGTAACAATAGGTCTGGAGTAAATATGATTGTTCTATGAGAAAAAAGTAAATGCATAATATACCATACTTTGCTCACATGCTTTCCCGCACACAATTGTCCAGGCATCTTTGCATAAAGGCTGAGATGAACTCACAAAGGTATGGTAAGCATGTTTTTTTTTTTGTCCAATTACCTCCCCATCCACAGGAAACATTTTGAGTATTAATGTCAAAGAAGGGTATTAATGCCTCCACTACATTTTTTGTTTCTTTTTCTTGAATGCTCTATGTTAATGTTTTCATGTTTGACTGGAAATAAGAATCACTACAGTACTTAGTGCACAAAATTGATTGTCAGACTGGATGCGGTATCTGAAAGGACCTCGGGAGCACAAAACAGTTTGGTTTTTTTCTCATTTTTCTATTCTAGTTTATGGAATTTGTCGCAGCATTTTAGAACAAATCATGAAAAATCAATGGAAGAATCTCACAATAGAAGTGTAAAGTTCATTCATAATGGTTCGGAATTCTCTGTGAGACTTTTGTTAACAGTATTGACCAAGCTCTGTGATCTGCAGTATGGTGCAGGTATTGTATTTATGTATCACCTTGTAATCTGGAACATAATGATCAGCAAATACTTAAACATTAACATCAAATGCTTCAGAGACCACCATAAAGCATTGAAGCTGAGTTTTCTCTTTGTTTTTAAATTATTTTCCCTCTAGTTTGGTTTATACTCTGCTTTCATGGGCTGCTTTGTTTACTGCATCTTTGGAACATCGAAGGACATAACCGTGGGACCTACAGCTATCTTGTCACTACTGGTGGCTACATACGGACATCCAGACAAGGAGCAACCGTGGTTAAATGATCCCCAACTTGCCATCATTCTAGCTTTACTTTGTGGCATTATTCAATTTTTAATGGGAGTTTTTCATCTAGGTGAGTGAAATTTGATACTAGCTTTAAATGACAAACATGTAAAGCCCCAACTTTAGCAAAATTTCTTTTAGGGTTTGCCATGATCAGTGGTGCAAAAGAAACAGATGCGACAGATGGACTGTCCATGTAAGAGAAGAAAGGAAGCAAAAGGTAGAAAGAAGTGATATACAGTAATCCAAGAACTGTCCTTCTAGAGCTACCTATTGAAAGAAGGCAAATTTAAAATTTTTTCTCAACCGTGTTTGGTATCATATTGGTGCTTGCGATACACTTGAAACAGAGGTACAGTATCCTCTTTAAACCCCAAAAATCACCTGATATAGCACCTGACTCATACCCTGGATTCGCCGACTAGCCCGATTCCCTTTTCTGACCTACACTTCTTTGAACATTTCAAATGGTTCATCAGAATGTCTCGTCAGCTTTTGGCGTGTATTTCATTCAAAGAGTACCTGTGTTTACGAAGGAAAAGTTTGTTCAGGGTGCTTCTGCTTATGTTCATGCTAAAAATATTATTTTAATTCATGATGATTATTTTAGGAGGTAAAGAAATTACAAGACATGTCATCAGAAATCTAGTCACCCTTTTCCTACTTAAAGCAGTTTTATTGATGATGTTCTACACATATGTTCTACACTTGTTTTGACTATACATGTAAAGGCAACAAGTTTCATGTTTCTTGCCAGGTTCTCTCACTGGTTTCATATCTGCGACCGTCATCTCAGGATTTACATCAGCATCGGCAATTTCGATCGCACTTGGACAAGTGAAACACTTACTGGGACTTTCCTTCAGTTCCAGTACATTTCTTGAAACGTTGGAAAATACCATCAAGAATATCAAATATACAAGGTGACTCACAAAATTTATTTTGTTCTTCTTTTTTTTCTATACCTGGCTTCTGGCACTTGTGTAATAACAAAATACTGTGCCAAATGCTCTCTTCTACAGTACTGGCACTGTTTTCAATGCTCTTTCCAGTTTGCTCGTACCAAATGTCATAATTGTATTTCAATGCTAGCAGTTGGTGTCACAAGGTGGCAATGCACTGAACTATTGACTGCCATGTTTGGTAAGGAAATAGCCAATCACCTTTCATGTCTGATAAACTACTGTACAGCGTCGTACTTCGGTCCACTCTGAATTTGGAGCATAAATGCCTTTCATAGGCCAACTGAAGTGCTTAGGTGTATGTTTACCATGTCACAGGGTAAACAATCTTGCTCGACTGCTTGTCTTATTTTCGAATGATGCTCAAGACTTTCTGAGTTGTTATTTTTGTAAAGTCAAACAAATTTATGCCCCTAAGCATTGCATCTATATTTTCAAAATAACCAGCACCAATAATTTAACTTCTCCCTTATGAAGGTCACAAATTATCATTTTCTCTGGCAGACTTGAATGGAGGTGAAATTAACTGTTATTTTGGTGTTTGTTTTATTCAACCTTTGCACCCAAGCTAGACACATGTTATAAAATTCATCTCACTCTGTATTAATTTCTGAACTAATGTACAGTATTGCTAACCTTTATGCATGATTAATGTTTAATTAAACTCAATATCTCAAACGTTTATTGTTCATTCAGACATCATGTATGGGATCAATACCGTGCATATTTTCAAAACGCCTTTCAAGAAGAAATTCAATCAGGGAGTTGGAACTTTAAAGTACAAAATTTAGGTTGTGTAATGTCATTGTCACTGTACTGTTTGTTGTACTAAAGGTAGCACATAGTATTTACATAACCCCTTTTAATTTCTGTGGAGGTGAAAGATCAACATTTTGCAGTTTGAAGCAATGAAACCCAACAATCGTGAGGTTTGGGGGTCGATACCCAACCAGGTCACAGTGACAGGGGTTTTCTTTCGAGTACAGTCTCAGGTTTTCTCACATAAATTGACCTTGCGAAAAGAAGATGCCAAATTTTATTTAAATATTGATTGATTTTGTTGTCACTTGACAAGGGGTTGCTGTCTGTAGGTCACAGGTGTCCTCCACATGTGTGTGGCTGGTCAGTGTTGAAAAATAATTGCCCTTGAATGCATGAAGTTTTGTTATTCTTCAAGTAATACCCTGAAACAAAGTGATGCTTGTCAGAGTTTGCAGTTATCGATCCATTAAGTCTTCATGATGCTGAAAATTTTGTCCTCATTCCTGTTCTGGTTATTGCTCTGTGTGGTCATTGTGGTCAAGAGAAACAAATTATTTAACTATTTTGGAAAGCTGCACTTGACCTTAATACTGATGGCATGCATGCAAGTGCAGGCAAGCTAGTTATTGTGTTCAAGTTCAAGCATCTTTGTTCATATTTGAGCCTCCTCTGTCGTACTACAGAGGTACTATAATAGATACTGAAGTGAAAGTTTCTCGCACTTAGAAAATATCTGATTTTCTTTTCAGGCTCTGGGATGTTGTGCTTGGCGTTTCATGCATTGTGATGTTGTTAATATTGCAGGTAATTATTAAATAGGAATCAAAACTTTGCTGATGTGCACTACTTTGGAATAATAACTTTTTCTCAAATACCAATCTTCTTCAGTGGCAAATCCCTGTAATCATGTGAGTCTGTGAAATTATGTCGGAGTAAATTGCACTTCAAAGACCTTAAAGTTTTTTAAGAATTCATCATTTCTTGGTAATGCATCTATGCTGCCATCATACTTGATGCAAGAGGAGTTTTGATGAAGTCGTCTACTCTCTAAAGTCTTGATTTTCACATAGTCTTTTCATCCCAGAGGCAGAGCAATTTTTCCACAGAACTAGTAGTATACAGAAATGGGATTGCTTCCGTTTAATACCCTTTAAGTGATTGTGCGTGTACTGAAAAACTGGAAGGATAAGATTATGTTTGATCTTAACTTTTTCTTTATTTTTAAATGTACACGCCATGTTGTACATGGACAGACTGCACTTTTCAATGAAGGAAAATGACAGTAACTACTTTGAAAGCAACAGGATCGACCTTAAAACAGTAAAAAACAGAAATCATATTTGAAAGTTAACGGTTCTTGCTATAACCGCTGCATAATGAATATGCAACAGTACAAGTCTCACTGGTGTATCAAAAACATACTACTCAAGTAATCGCTCCTTAGGATCAGAAATTGTAGTATTTGGTGAAAGAAAGCACTGTTTTTACAAATGACCTATGAACAGATCACAACATTGCTGCATCAGTGATCGTGAGTTGTTTTGACTAACTGAATATTTAATACTAGTATACTTCCCATTGGCTTGTTCCAAGAATCATACTGTTGATTTGAATGAAAACTGTCAACAACTACATTATCGTATTCAACACTTTTTGTTGTTGTGTTAGAAGAATTTAAAATCATATTGCAGAATTAACTACTTAGCTACAAAAACTGCTTCATGTTGTAGTTACCATGTTGGCTTTGAGTCCTGTTATTTTGGTTCATTCTGGTGCTAGTTGCATGCCATGTGTGTGTTCAAGACCTACCAAGTTGCAACAAGCCTTGTAAACATGGTATCAGAAAGAAATCCCAAAATACATCTCACGTTTGGTATGTAGCTGTGCAACGTTAAAACCAAGAACTCGGTCATTGGTGGTGGATATGTTAAGTAAGGACACAGAAGCCTTATCTGAAGGTTTCCCCAAGAACTTAATTTCGAGCAGGTCCTGGGAGAACACTTAATATAAATATTGTTGAAAAATGATACACTAACTTTCATTACTAATTACTCTATTTGCTTACTGAAAGGTACACTTACTATTTCTCCACAGGTAATACACTTAGTATTGAAAAACCCCACTGGTAGTCTCCAAAAGTGAAAACCAACAGTGGAGTTCAAAGGTCGTGTGAAGTCCATGATCAAAGTTTTTACAATTACTGTACATTGATCAAAACCGTACTCGGCGCATTCGATCTTGTTATCTTTAAGTACCACCTTTCACAGTAGTCAATTTCCTATCAAATATTGGGAAAGAAATTCTCATTATTAAACTGTTTAAAAACAAAATTTAGCTACCATATTCCTTCAGGTATTCATATATTCTATTTTTGTAACAGTGAAATGTCTGTTTTTTTTTCCTCTTTTCATAATTGTCTTATTTGACCGCTTCTTTTGTTCACCTTTCCTTTTTCCACTTCAGAAAGTGCAAAAAGATTCTCTGCTATGGATATCAAAGCAAGATTCACATACTCCAAGATACCTAACCGTTCTCAGGAAGGTACTCTGGTTTATTGGGACAGGTAACCACAAACCATCATTCTTTTGTAAGAGCCTACATATTCTCAGTTACAATATGACATTGCTATACAGTCCAGCCTGTGTGTAGCCTACACTTCTATTTTGAATCAAAAAGAGATAATAAGTGGAGGATGTACGATACCATTGGTCTTGTGTGACATACATCTGTATTGTACATATGCTTGCAACTTGCGAGAAAAATGCAAATTTGTGAGTCTTTTGAAGAAACTTTCAAGAAAAAGGACAAAATCATATTTGGATGTTTGAGGGTCATTATGATCTTTAAGAGGAGTGCTTCCAAAGTTTGATTGCCCAGTTGACTGCTTTAATACTATGTATTTCTCCACATTAAGCATGCATTTCAATTGCTGGTAATATGTCATCATACCCACTGGACTAAAAGGTAATAGTGGGATTGCAAGTGTGAAAGAAACTGCCTCAATGTAGTTAAAAGTTGGTTTGTGGCAATTGTAATAGAACTTTGAACAAAACAGATTTATCCTCTCCCAAAGACTAGGTATGATCCTGATTGTCTTTCAGTAAGTCTTTCACAGCATACTTCACTACCAAAAAAAACAAAACAAAACAATGCCAATGGTTGTGTTAGAATGCTTTCAATCAAGTGTAGATTATTATAGAGTCATGAGAAAGCCATCTGTTTTACTTAGTACCAGCTTGTCGTATTTGATCCTTTCAGTCTGGTGTAACGAGTGGTTGTTTTATCTCAACCTCTCCCTGTTGGAGTTGTAACGGTATCTGTTGCACGTTATTGATTTCATACATAGTGGGTAGTTCTAAAATGCTCTGTGTTATTGAAGTCCTTTAAATTCCTCTTACATTATTTTGGCAACTCTTTAAATATACCCAGCTCACTGCATTTCATCATGATCAATATCAGAAATCATTTTAACTTTTAAGTAATAGCTGAATTAGAACAATAATTTCTCTAGTTTGGGAGAGCACACAACTTTCTCTTCCTTTTGAAGCAGAATGGGGAAACTCCACAGCACCATTTGGCTGTTCATCAAAGTGATACACTTTATTTATTTTTCTTTCTCACAGCTAGAAATGCTATTGTGATTGGCAGCACTTCTCTGATAGCCTGGTCTTTAGAGGCAAGTGGGTGTACGGGTTACATCAGTACAACTGGTAAAGTGAACGAAGGAGTCCCAAGACCGCAGTTTCCAGACTTTCGGGATCACTCCTTTGTGGACATTCTTTCCGTAAGTGTATCAGCTGCTCCTGGTTCCAAGGATGCTTTGTGTGTGTCATATTCTCCCTTTCTCTGTCTCACTGTCTGCCTGTTTCTCTCAGAGTCTGTCTGTCTGTGTGTATGTCTCTTACCTGATCACGGTGACTCATCAGCATGGGGACATGAACGAAGTTGGTCGTTCAATGTTCGTTGTGACGTATGATAGGATACCTCTCAGGCATGCTTAATCATTTGTGCAGTTGAATGCAAATAATTTCATCAATGCCCCTATCAACTTTGAAAGAGTCAAGAAAGTGCCTCATTGCACAGCATTGTTGCACCATTTTCCGTATTGCAATATGACATGCTGAGTGAAAGTTATATTATCAGCAATGCTAGCCTCTACGCTATTCTGTATTATGCATAAACTATATCCTTCGCATCTTATCCATAGACTATCATATCCATGTTATCCATACATTATCCCAGCCATGCCATGCATTACTATTAGTCCTTGTAAATTTTTAATGTGAGAGCACAAGAGTGTCATTTGGAAGCAACTTTTTTCTAGTATCCAAAGCACAAGCTGTGGATGTGATCCAGACTTGTAAGGGAATTTGATACTTGGACTGTGTGTGATATTTTTAAGAACAAAAGTATGGTAACTACAGTAACTTTCAGAGAAGTATAGGACAGAATTGGTCCCAAGTTATTAGTGATCCTTAAATGCTTAATCTCCATATTTCAAATAACTAACATGTAGTACTTGATGAAGAACTGTTTTGAAAGTTTGCCAAAAAAAACAAAACATGAAAATTGATACTAAGGTTTAAGAGGATAGGGTTACCCACATTGCAAAGAAGTGCCAGTCAGTATCACCTGGGTTTGAGCATTGTGTAGGAACTGTCATACAACCATTAAGTGTTATATTATGTATAGATATTGTATGGCTATCCATGATATAGTTAGTTGGAGCTTTCATAATCCATAGTAAGGACATTCTCATTTTAGCTTTAGGAAAAGTTAGTATCTGAATAAAATCTGAAAAAGTATCTGAATAAAATATCCCCTTTATGGGTCCCTCTTTAAGCGGTTTTCCACTGAGCCGGAATTTTTAGGATTCTTCTATGTAGTATACTTTGATGTCCAACTAATTTTGCCTCGGTTAAAGACTGTAGTGATGTCCAATTGTGAATAACATGGCTGATCCTCAAATACCAAACAGATATGTCATCGAGAGGACTTACACATCACTACATCCAGGGATATAAAAGACACCACAGAGAGAAGATGGTGATGGTTTGTTTCATGTTTTACTATGAAGTTTTTTTTGTGATCAGGATGCCTGATCACACGCAATGATGTATATAGTTTATGTGTTTGTATTTCTATGTTACTCTTTTTAAAGCACACTTTTAAAACTCGTTGCAGACGTTCCTTCTCTCCACATTTCTTGACAGGAGTTTAACATAGGCTTGCTCGTTGTGCCACTGATCGCATACCTGGAGCTAATTGCGATTGGAAAAGCTTTCGGTAAGCTTTCACGATCAGCACTGCACAATATTGTTTGGCAATTGAGCACAGTGGTTGGAAAAATGTGTGAAAGGCTTTGTTCCTACTGGAGGAGGCATCAGTATCAGCTGGTTTGATCCTAATTTTTCAAGCCGTTGGTTGTGATGATAACCATAACCTTGTTTTCGTCACGCAGGAGTGTGAATATGTATGCATAGTTGAGTTTGTGGGACAAAACACTTTACTAAAACATGGTGTGGGTGGCGTTCCTATCTTTAACCTCACCAGAAAGTGTAGTTTCATGTACAAGCTACTGCACCATCGATACTCTTCTAATCTTTTACAAATTCCTCTTTGATTTAAGGAGGGAGTTGAGTTTTGCTGCATTAACCCCCCTCTAAATGCATCCTTTAAACCACTGCTTTATCCAGAGTTAATGTTTGAATTGACTTGTAGCAGGAAATAATCAGTGTAAACCTTTCTTTCATCAGCTCGACAGAACGGCTATAAAACTGAACCAAATCAAGAAATGGTAGCTGTAGGTAAGTTTCTAACCTTATCTCTCTTCAAACTTCAGGTACAAAAGATGAGAAAGATCGTCAAATGTGAATGTCTATGGTTCGATCCTCTCACGTCTTTCACTGACATTTTGAGTCTTCTGTATATGGGCACGGCAGCAATGTGTGTAAGGCATTAGCTGAACGTAGACAGTGTGTTTAAATATCTGAGCTTCTGTATGCCATACCTCCAGAGTTTTCGGCATCAGTAAAATCTATCCCTAGCACTGCCTATTTATTTCAAGTATGCAAGTATTTTGTTCTCATTGATGCATTCCTGTACCCCACAAAGATTCATGCCCCAGTGATTGTGCAAGGGCTTCATCAGGTGTCTTCAAGTAAACAAAGATAATTCATATTATTTCCTCTTAGTATCATGCCAAAGAAGATTCATAAATTAGTCAAGACTTGATAAAAGAATAAGTTAACAACACCGACAACTGTCTTAGAGACAGATAAATAAAAGAAAGATCACATGAAAGGACTGTTTGACTGTTTACTGTAGATCATGCCTTTGTTGCTTGCCTCTCAGATTCAAGCTGTTTTCTTGTCATTTTACACACAGGTCTTTGCAACATTGCAGGATCGTTCTTCTCCTCATACCCTGTCACTGGAAGCTTCTCTCGGTACGTAAATCAATAGTATGTGATAGTGCCTTATCAGGATACCAGCATACCACTCTACTTCACCTTGAATTTTAATTAGTAATATCAGTCACATATCCAGGTGGGTGTTAGTAAACTTTTTTGACATTGATGATACCTCTTTGACATTAAAGTGTTAGAGTTTCATGAAAATGTACACCTTTTTCAGTTAGCATTTGATTATACTTATTATCTCATCCCTATACATGTAATGTACTGGATATCTATTATGTACGATTAATATATGAGACATGGTGGGTCCAACCTGGTATGGTACTTAAGGTGACCTGAGACCCCCATTAGGGTAGGGATCAAAATGCGTGAAGATGTGTGTGTGTGTCTGGGTGTGTGTGCGAAAAATATTTCAATTTCAAAAGTTTGTGTCCACAACTCCTCATAGACCGTAAAGCCTATGAGGGTCAAAGTTGGTAGACTGGTGACCCATGGTCTGAAGTTGTATCTCTTGTCAAAATTTAAGGTCACAGGTCACAGGTCAAATCTTTAATCGGCAAAGGCTTTGGAAAAGTGTGTCGTAATTTCCCATTAGACAGTAAGTCTAATGAACTTCAAACTTTGTCGTTAGGCACCTGATTATGATATGCAGGGTTCACCCACTCAGCGACATTGTAGGTCAATAGGGTACATAATACAGCATCGTAGGTTCTGTTAGCACAAGGTGCAACATAACTTATTAGATCTTTGCTTTTCCATACAATGTGAACTAATATTTCAACTTATGCAACCATGTTTGTACTGAGCAATTATATGTGATAACAATGTCATTTTCCATGCTTTTGGTAGTACCCCTACTCAGTATGTTTTTACTGTTACATGTTCAAGGAATTGAATGGTTGACAGTACATTTTGGCAGGAAAAAAAATTAAGTTATGCAAATGATTGGGACGGGTTTCTCAGAACTACTACAAAACCTCCAGAGTGGCGGCATGCTGATTTGAGAAATAAACAAAATGAAAGGAATACTTTGACCAACACGCGATCTGCATGGGAATATGTGCTTTGACAACACTTGCTGCGCGTGCTGGGCCTAGCTACGTGTACTTATGTACTGTGTATAAGGTAAAGCACGTGGCAGTCAATCAAACTCTCAATCTACTATAATACATACATATAAAAGAGTGAATGATTATGGACAACGATATTGATGAGATGCAACTCTGTGGATTGCCCTCTTATTTCTTGAAGTTAAGCAGTCTACTTAGATCATCAATAACACAAGTTTGAAAGTTTGAAGATCAGGAAGCCCATATGGGCTCATCAAGGACTCAACACCATGTTGAGCCTTTATCCAGAAGATGAAAAAAGATATTTGTATTTTCAAAATGGTTCCCACTCACTCACCTTTTGTTGCCAAGTTCTCCTTGCCCAGCTGTCCTTCCCTCCGAAACTTTGGTGTCCTATTGAATCTAAATAAATGTAATTCTTGGATGTTGCATTTCAGGACTGCGATTAATTCACAATCAGGAGTGAAAACACCACTAGGTGGAGTGGTCACAGGATCATTAGTACTTATTGCACTTGGGTGTCTCACACCAGCATTCCAGTACATTCCAAAATCCGCTCTGGCAGCGATGATAATTGTCGCTGTCCTCAAAATGTTCAACTTGAAGATATTTTTCACCCTCTGGAGAGTACACAGTAAGTGATTTTTTTGTTGTATTTTCATCATTTTACAGAATTAATTACGAATCATTTAAAGGGAATTTCAAGATGTGGCACTTTTAAAAAGCTGATCGCAAAGAGGTTTGTAGTTAAAAGTCCTCTAGAATCAAGCGTCACAATGACAGTGGGTCAAACCATTTGATCGTTGCATTCATATGACCGTCAAATCATTTTAAGTTTTCATTGCTATTGACGTGAGAGGTTTATGTCACAAAATGTTGCCAGACCAAGTAAAAGGTATTTATTTCGGTGGCCTGCATGTCTCATTAGTGAGCCATCTGCTATAAACACACCAGGTTAAACCATGGCTTCATGAAAAGGAGAAGGAGGCAATAGTCTGGCTTAGGCCAGACAGGATCTGAGGCAGAAGTAAAAGTTTACCAGCACTCTTGTCATGTTAGATGGGGGTGCACTTCCTGTGTGGAGATAGGTAAGTGAGTCATTCATAAAATCATGCCAGGTGAGTTTTGGTATCACTAAAAGAACCATAACTTGTGAATACACTTTGAGGGGAATATTTGGTGTGTAGATTTGTGGAGACAAGAAAGTCAAATTCGCTGTGATATCAGTGAGAACAGGTACCAGAAAGTAAATCCCTTATTGAGATGAGAAAACATCGCTTGACAGTAGAAATACACATAGTGTCAAATTATTCAGGCTCTAAATGCATCATTTCAGACAAACCTTTTTCTTCTATTTTTCCCTAGAAATAGATCTGATACCATTATGCTCAACCTTTATATTTTCCTTACTATTGGGAGTTCAGTTTGGGACTATCATTGGTGTGTTAGTTGACCTAGCTATCCTCCAATACCCCGTGGCTCGTCCATCACTGAAGTCTCTTAATTCGTCCATGGTACCAGATGAAGAAAGTCCTTTTCTTCCTAAAGACAGAAGTACACCACTGATACAGGTATAGTAGGCCAAGGAGAAGTCATTACTCATTACATCATGTACTTCGTCTCTGTGTTTAAAAGTTAAGTGTTCACTAAAGTCGACCAAATGATCTGCATGTGTGTGGCAACATGTCCCTTCTTCATAGAATTCATAAAGATTACCTCGAAGTAAGTCTGACTTAAATCTGGAAATCCGAAACTGTAATTTGTTCATAGATAGCGCAAATTTTTGCAACAGATGTATGTTAGATATCATAACATGCGACAGAAAGTATGGACATAAATTTGTTGTTTGATATCATGACAAGTGATAGATTGTATGGACGTAAAACACTCCAGTGCAATCATGCACAATTCCGTGAAACAAAAGTGGAAGTGTTTGATGAGGAAGTTTTTTGTTCACAAACTTGAACTCTAGTAGTTGGCAATGTTTAACCAAGGAGGTTCTAAGTTCCTTAGAACCTCCTTGGTTTAACAAGGTATAAAGTGACTTCAAAGGTTGGTTGTTGGGATATTAATTAGAGTTAAATAAAATATCACAGAAGCTGGATATTGCTTTATAAATGGCTCAGGGTAGAATGCTTAATCTGACTTTAAAGCAACCTGTAACTAGTGAAACTTAAGTCCTGTTGTATCCTTTGTTATAGGTGGAAAGATGCCCTGCATTAATTGTCCAAGCCGACAGATCAGTCCGTTACCCAGCTGCCGAGTATCTGATGGATAAGTTGAATGAGATCAGGGAGTCTGACTATCGTCAGCAACATGTGATCTTTGATTTCACAAAAATAACTGAAGTCGATTACACTTTTATAGAGGTAAGTGGTGGTCTTCCTTCCCGCGTCGGCCATTTATGTGAGCTTCACTCGCTTTGAGAAGTGCATGTTGCTGGTCAGGTACTTCAGAAGACACTGTTGGATTTTTCTTCAGTTGTACCTTGGGAAGTGAGACTTTGTGTAGAGATGAGTGTCAAGCCCTCTAAGACGATTGCATCTTTAAAAGGGCGGGGGGGGGGGTTTAAAATGGTTTCTTGGAATAGAAGAAACCTGTACTCAAAACTTAAAGCTGAATTTGCGTCTTATATGACAGCTTCTTGCCATAGATGCCATCAGTTATTCCCTCCCCGGCTGATGATCCTCTTGATTTAGTGGAAGTTTTGTCACTCTGAAACTGCTTTATTTACTCTCACCATTGATAGTGTCAGACTAATGAGAAATTACCGAGCACATCTTCCAAACCATAATGCATACATCATGCTAGTCAATTCTGACTCTGTTATCTGTTCACTATGGCGTAGGATAGCTAGATGTGTCTTCATGTAACGCATGCCGATGAAGTTCGAAAAACCGGTTTAGTGAGTCACTGCTACAGATTCCCATAGGTTACAAGTACAGGACCACATGGACGTATTTTCTTTCCTTTTTGACTGTACGGATGGCCAGGACTAGAGACATTTGTCTGCCAGAGAAGCTTTGCAATATACTTGATGCAAATATCCAGTAAGATGGTAAATACAAAGAAAAAATTTTGCCGAAAATTAACCAAGTGCTTTTGTGTTCAGAGATACACTCGTCAGGAGCAATTGCTCCACAAGTGTTACATCCTACATTAAGTTATTAATCTGTGCAAAATTTGCCAAACCTCCTTACCTTGTAATCAACCGTCATTTGCTACTGATTTGTTCAAAATGTATTCCTGTTTTTTTATTTTTTTAATATTGAAGCTACACAATTTTCTATTGTTCGACAGTGCCTTTCAGATGCGATACAGGACTTCTCTGGTGCCGGAGTCAAACTCCTCTTAGTAAATGTTACAGTAAGTTCTGTTTGTGCTAGATTTCGTGCTGACGTTCAAGTATTTTGTTTGCCTTAGATATAAACATTTGATCATATATCTATGAAATTTTAGATCCAAGTGTTTCTACCATGCATCACATCAGATCAAAACTCACTTGATCCAAGTGTTTCTACCATGCATCACATCAGATCAAAACTCACTTGATCCAAGTGTTTCTACCATGCATCACATCAGACCAAAACTTCCTTTGTTCTCTGTGATTGTGAGCGATTTCAGCAGTAGGAAGAGTTTATATTTATTTTCCAGTGTCTTATCTCCTCACATTGGTGGTGTGTTGGTTGTTTTTGTTTCATTTACAGCTTGAAATTCATGATATGTTGCATCGCGCTCAGATCCCTGGCCTGGAGATTTATCCATCCATCGCTGATGCGGTTCAATGTCTTTCTGAAATAGGTCAGTCGCACTTTAACACCGCATCATATTTCGACTGTTGTATTAGAACCTATCCAAATGAAAGTGTGCAGGTAATGCATGTTGAAGTGATTGTTAACATATGATTGCTTATACTGCACATTTACCTGTGCAACATCAGAAACACAAGTAACTTCCTGTTTCAGCTTAAAAAAATTATTTCAATGTCCAGGAAAAGATTTGAAATGCAGAAATACGGTGTGAAGTCCTGCAAAGTTGTGGATGTTTTCACAAAGTGACATTCTTTCTCACTCGTAATATGGAAAGGATTTCTCACTTGCGACATTAAAATTTATTCGTCTTTTCACCTCATATTGCTTTGACTTTTTGCTGTCATAGTTGAAAACTTTATGTAAGAAATAAAAGGAGGTAGGTCATGGAAGTTCTTAATTTGACCCATGAAAAGTCATGAAAATTTGTTCCCAAGGAGGTGCAGGGACCTTGAATAAAGTGCAAAAATGTGTTGCAAGACTGAATGTGCATCCCTTGAGTATATTATCCCTAGTGAGCACCACTTCAGTGTTAAGTATTTATCAAAATACATACCATGTACAGAAGGATTGCGCCATAGTGTACATATGAGCAGTGGCGTCATACACACCGGACCACGCATCAAGAGGAGAGACATTATTTTTGGGTGATTACTCCTGACAATAAAATCAAGAGTTAAGATATATGAGGTCAGCAGGAGTGAAATATTGCCGTTAATTTGTTACTGTGTAGGGAAGACTCACGAATCTACACTGCCTGTTGCAAAGAAAGACTAGCTATGAATTTGTGTGCTTTAATCCACGCAGTTGATTGCAGATGTGTGAATCCCTGAGAGAATTTTACAGGGTGATTTCTGTAACAGTAGAGATAACCTCACCATATCCTTGAAAGGTTTTGCACTTAGTTTTGCCCAAGCAACCTCATACTTAGTAGCAGCTTAGAAACAAGAGGAAAGCGTTCATTAGTATCGCTACTAATTGCATGTTCATTTAAAAGCTAAACCCTGGGTTAACTTGTTCAGTGAAGTTGGGGCACAATTCAGTCCATCTAAGTCGCTTTATTTTCTGTTTGTTTGTTTTTCTTGGACACCCTGAGGACGGTTCAATTGAATAAAAAAATGAGAAGTTGTTGTAGGTTTGTATGTGTGCATTTATGATGCCCTGCTTGTAATCATGATGTTTCAAGAGATTAAACTATTAACTGACCCCATATTTGGAATGTAGATGTACCACGTGACTACAAGACGCATTGTTTTTACTGGAGGTCAAAGGTCGGTGGAGGTCAACAGGAGTCAAATGACGTAATATACTGTAAACACTTCATCCAACTAGTTTGTAGTTTAAGTACTGTACAGTGATTGCAAGAACCTCTTGTGTATTTGGTGAAGGGCAATGGTTGTTGCGGATCCAGAGGGGTGAAATCACAGACTTTTGTAAACACAATAAATATGTAAATGACCAAAGCTTCCATACAGTTCATACGTTGTAACTTCACTGCAGTTAGTACGAAAATCCCATTGTATTTGTTGCAGGATATTTAGGGATCATGGACTGACTTCATGTTTGATCTTTTGGTGTAACTTCTTGAGCTTCAGAAAGTCTTTTGACAGAGACAGAAGGTTTATTTCAAGGTGTAAATCTGTCCACCTGTCAAACACAATGTTTCCTAAAGGAAACCTGGCATGACTTTGTAATTAATGAGCACTGCATCGAGAATGGAGATAAAAATAGGAGAGTATCCCTCTGCAAATGCTGTGATAGAAAGAAAATGTCACTGATAAAATGTTGGCGGAAATATGGAGGATGTCTCTCACCAAATCCTGTGACAGAAACAGGAGAATGTAAGTTTTTTAATGCTGTGACAGATGTAGGAGGATGTCACTGTTCAAATTCTGCATCAGTGATATGAGAATGTCACTCTTTAAACCCTGTGACAGAAGTAGCAGAATGTCACTTTCAGATGCTGTGACAGATGTAGGAGGATGTCACTGTTCAAATTCTGCATCAGTGATATGAGAATGTCACTCTTTAAACCCTGTGACAGAAGTAGCAGAATGTCACTTTCAGATGCTGTGACAGAAGTTCTTGCATTCTGTTTGAACACCTGTGTGTTATAGTGGCAAAGCATGCGAAGGATTAGATATAATGTTTACAGCAAGTAGAAATTGTTTTTTCAGTGCTATCATAGGCTTGACTCCAAAGTTGAATTTTTCAGTGATTTTTCCGTGACAAATCTGTTTCCCCAGTATTCGTGGCTATCATTCTTGTGCCCAACTTTTGGACTTAAAGAACTTTTTCCATAGCTGGGACTCAGAATGTGTGATTGTATGTTGGTTTAGAGGTCAACAGACTGAAGATCTCTTGGAGGCATTCCTTTTGGTTCTTTGACTGTATTTGGAGATATAGTACCTAGCAGTCATGTAGAAGTTTTGAGGGAGCAGCGTACAGTAGTGTACAATGGTTGATTGTAACTGCTGTTTGTTTTATTACCCCATTCTGGCAAACTCACATTCACAATAGACTGTATGTCTTTGTTATTATCAAAGATAAAATAAGCAGTTCACTGATCACACTTGACAAAAATAGCACTGACAATAAATACAACCCTTCGTCTAAGACAGACTCAACATATACTGTATGATATACTCTTTTAAACGTGATTCAGCAACATCACCAATTTCCAGTAGTCATAATGTTAGCTTCCATCCACATTAGACCCCATTTGAAGGCATTATTCCTATGAATGACCAACTGCCATTTTTGATAAAATTTTGATAAATTTCAAAAGATCATTCAATAACTTCATTTCAGGAATACATGAAATTCATTTGATTAAAACTCTTCTGTTTTTTTTTTCCTTTTCTCTCCAGGTAACTCAGCAGGCGAGGTGATCTGAACAGGATATGCCAACGAGAAGTAGCCGTTTAGTTCCTTTTGCAAAGCGTTAGCCCACAACCTGTATCTGATTGATGCAGAGAGGATACCCCGGGACTTCCTGATTGGTATAGCAGGTTCATCAGCGTGGCACATTTCAGAATGGTCGCAACCTGCCAGCGGCTGTAAAGAAAAGTGCAGTGCTCATGGCTAGTACACTATGTGACTGTGACATTAAAATTGACGTACAATGACATGGAAGAAGGATCATTTTTTAAATGGGTGTCCAGAATTAATGTTTAACAATGGAGGATTTTGTCTTTGTGTCTGCTCCTGTGACACCTGTTTGTGTTATTGTCCTAATCTTTGAAATACTCGCTGCACTCTGTTCAGCTCAGAAAACAATGGTTTCCATGGTTACAAGTAAATTGAAGGTTGTTGCAGTATGTGAGCTGATCATTTTAGTTAAGCGCCAATAGTCATCTACTTCAGTGAACGTGAGAAATGTCGTGTCAGAGATTCGATTCCTAAACTCAGGTTTATTTCTCTTCCCTCACATTTGCCTCTGTGTGGCTACTCTATGCTGTAAATTAAAATTATTAAGCCAATTTATAATGTTTCATCTGCTTTTCAGATGTTTTATTTATCCATTTGCATCCTTTCTGAGATCTAATATCATCTCTACCAAGTGTATGAGCAAGACATTTTCATTCTTGGTAATTGTACACAGGGTATCTACACAAAGTTACGTACGTCGGATGAGCTGATGTAACTGGGGCACCATGGGGGCCCATTGCTTTGCACAAATCGGTCATGACTCCATTGATGTATGGAAACACTGGCCTGTTTAGCCACTGCCATAAGTGCAGCATGTTATTGCTGGGTATATACAAAAGTGTAAAGCTGGATTATGAGTTGTACTGGCAATCGCCTGACTGTTTATCTTTGCTCTTTGTCCGTGTTTCGGGGTAGAGGAAGAAGGGGGGGGGGGGAAAGATCTCCTTTCACAAAATCCAAAAGAGAACAATGCATTCATCTTCCAGATGTTTGAACATAGATGATGTGTTGACGTTTTTTGTTGGTCCTAAAAAGTTCAGATTCTCCAAGAAATCCTTGCCATCAGTCACCGTTACTTGAAGTCGAACATACCAATGGGAACGGATATGAATGCTCGTGTCTGCAAAAGTGGTCCTTAAACAACGTTTTTTTTTTGTAGTGGCCATAACATATTTGACATTCTGTGGCAAAATATGACAACAGCTTTTCAATTCATATTCCAGGTAATATATTACAGCTAATATGTTGTACCATTTCAGCATTTTTCTGCACAGCTCTCATATTCAATTGAAATAGCAGAATTTCCTGAAGCAACCTCTTCATCCACTGATTGCTGCTAAAAAAATTGCCTGATTCTTACATAAGAGCATGAAGGAACTGAATCGGTCAACATGAGCTTCTTCTGATTATTAGGTTCGATGACCCATAATGCATCACCCACCTGTCTACAAGTATGTCCATTCAACACAAATCATGTTTCATTCTTGTGTATAATATTTAACATATTGTGTATAATACTTACCATATTTGCTGCATACATGACCAAACATAGAGCTTGTTGTTGTTAACAGTTGTAGGGCCAAAGGGATTCCTTCTGGGCTTTTGTGGGGAAAGGATGTCCATTAAATCTTTTCTCAAATGCTTGTGAGCTTTGCACAGCTCTGTATTAAATTGGTTACTTTGTATATCAAGGTGAAGTTGCATTGTTATGTAATGGGAAGGGATTGAAGCCATTACTGCATTATCAGTGCAGTAGCTGTGGGTCAAATATTGATGCTTGTTAGAATGTATCCGAAGGACATTTAACTTACGTAATTCCATTTTGCCGACCCAATGCATGAATGAGTCTTGTTCAAAAACAAGACCGTAAAAATTGAGTATGGGAAGTTAGACTTCAAAAAGTATGGAAAGCTGATTATTGGGCAGATGAACATGTTGTTTTAGTAACACTCATGTTTTTGTGTATATTATTTTTTATTTCTGGATACAGTGTATCCTTCTTTTTAAAGCACAGAATGAAGGAAATCAGAGGCAAACACTAAACGATGCCAAGTAAATTTAACGAAGATGTGATATTTTTGTAATAGAGCGCTTGTAGATTAATCTATTGACTCCGTGAAGGAGAGAATTGACTCAATATTTTCTTAATTTTGCAATTAGTGACTTTCATTTCTTGAATAAATTGCTGTTGATGACTAACTAACATGAGAGAAATATGATACAACTGTTTTATTTGATCTTTTTTCTGCATTTTCTTGCCTGTCTTTTGCATATTACCAAAGGCAGGCAGAGTAACCTTTGAACTCTAGGTTAGTGATATGTGTGACACCTTTAAAGCAAAATGACACAGGATATTAAACTCCTTAAGCCATGTAATTGACAAGTGGTTCCCTTATTGTGACAGGATTCTTCTGGATTAGAAAAGTCATGAAATTTTATTTTCACTTTCCGGGCATGGACAGTCCAGGATATTTTGTAAAAATCATGGAAAGTCAGGGAAGGTTCAATCAGGCTGCTAATATTTTTGTCAGTTAAGAAAAACATACCTGATCGCTTCATCACTATTCATCGTTCAAATTTTGTTACGTTTGGTCAGGAAATGGTCATTTAAGGTCAAGAAATGGTTATGGAAAAGGCATGAAATGTTATTTTTCTTAAGGTGGACAAATCTTGGTATGAGCACAGGGATGCTGTCCTCTGTGGGTGCAGTCAAAGGTATATTTAGATGAGAAGAGAGTAAAATGTGCAAATTCTCAGACTCTGGACATCAAATAGTCCCATATATGAAAACGTAGTGTAATGCACGCTGAGATTTGGTGCAAATCAAAGTTCAAAGAGGTTGCAATGGGTCTATAGTTGCAGAGGACGAAATACCTTCTAACCAAGGTATCACAACATACTCAGCCTTTTCAGAACTAATATCAGACAGAAAAGTGCTCGACCATATAGTGAACACAGGAACTTGATCTGCTTTGGGATGGGGTCAAAGGTTCAACTGAGGTTGGCAGAGAATGAAATGTGAAAACCTCAAAATGTAATCAATCCTCAGAATGCAAAAACCAGAGTGCCTTTGTGTGCATGATATGATAGCTTGTTTTCATACTCTATTCAAAGTGATTTTAAGGAGTTCACTTGTGTTCACCGGGTATGAGACCTCAAAAACATCACACATCTGACTGGGACAAATCCCTAGAAGTTGGCAATGGCTAAGGGAGAGAAAGAGCATGAACTTGCAACAAGAAAGTTGTTGCTACCCTGAAAAGCCATCTCTGTGCTTAGCATCTGATGTTATAAGTCGTGAAATGTTTCCTGATCTCTTCTGCCTTTAAAAAGAATCGTTGACAGTATTTCCGTGTTTGAAACTACATGATATTTAAAATTCTTTGTTACCAGGGACCTGTATGTTCCATCGTGTGTTTAGTGTGTGACCACTTTGTCACTTCGAAGTGTAGTGGTTTGAAAGTTTAACCATTTAGTGAGGCAGTTGTGGCATGTGGTATAAACAATCGTAATTTGAAAATCCTGTTTTAACATTCAACCTTAATCAGAGACTATTGAAAATATCTGAAATACTTCTGGCCTTTTATTTCTTCAGATGTTCACTTTGGTGGGGCCACTTGGCAGAATCAGGAGCAGATCCCACCTTAATAATGCCAACCCATAGTGCACTGGTGCTTTCAGAATACCAATTCACCTGTCACAGTGCAACCAAACATACTTAGTTGATATGTATGGTGTATATAGCTACCAGCACATACAGGTTCACTAGTTGCAGATATGTAGGGCAGAGTTGACGTACTATATGGGATATTTTTTACAGAGGATTGAAAATTCAATTAAAAGTTTATAGACCTACCTGCCTGATCCCAAAATAGGGAGATCTACATTTTACAGAACCCCCCAACCACAAAAATGTACAAATTGGGAAATAAGTGGAAAAATAGGGATATTTTGGTTGATTGTCATGAAATGGTCATGTGCTGAGTGCTCACTGTTCACTGGAGAAAAGGTGAAGCTGAGGTGAGGTCACTCGATAACTACAGTAGTTGATAGCATTGAAAATGGTGATATATACATAAGCATCTGTTGCTATCATCAAAATGCAGGGGGGAGGGTAAGGAATTTCCCAATTGCAGACATTTTGAGGGAATCTTCAAATTTGTTTGCAGAACCTCCAAAAATGGGGGATGTCTTTGACATGAACGTAGAATTTTATCAAGGCTAACTTAGCATTGCATAAATAATTTCTTTGACATCCATGATTGTAAAGTTGACAGCATGTACTTTTCGTTGTTTAGTTAGAGTGGTTCGTTGAGATGATAATTGCTCATCTGTGACATGTTTGAAGGAAACATTTGCATGCCGATACTTCTAATTAGCCTCATTAATCATGTATACATCCCTAGGTGTTTTGAAAATGTGAGAAAGTTGCAATTTTTATGAACAGGAGTTGCCTGTGCTTAGTACTGTGTGGCAAAAAGTGTCTGGTCACAGATTTTCAAGAAGTGATTTCAATATTTAATTATCCTATCTTTGTTGCCTCAGTTATATGTCAGATCTTCAGAATATCTGAGGGTTGACCATTTACCATCAACATAGGAGTTAAACTCAACAGATATAACAAAATATCTGGAATTTTGTGAAACAACTCAATGAACCCCTGTAAATCTCTTTTATACCGATATATCTGATATTCATTTTTGTAAGCACGAACTAATTGGTACAGTTGAAGATCTTCCTTGTTGTTGCTGCCGGCCCCTTTTGCTAATCCACAGACAATGAAAATTTGCACAGATTTTGTGATTTTTTTTTTTGCAGGAAATCCAACAAATCGAAAATAGTAGTGTGGGAGGACTCAAACAACTTGTGGAAATCCCACCATGGTCACTGTTATCTGGCATTGGTATACGGGACACACCTTAGCTGCAGTTGTCGTAGCTGTTTCATTTTCAGATATCAGATGCAAATGGGATTGATCATGCATGTCAAAGGTCGTCGTCAGCTGAAGTTACATACTCTTGTCCTGACAGTGGTGGTCACGGTTATGTATATATGTACATGTGCAAAGTACTAACCCCTATCAGTGGCTTTATGGTTGGGGGAATGCAGGGGGACCACTTCTCCCAGCAGCATTTTTTCATGGGGTGGTGTCACAGATGTGTAATGGCACCTGTGGAGAGTGGGAAGGCGATCTCCTGTGATCTAGGGTGTATTTGTATCCCAAAATTTTCTAGTACGCTCTGCGCCATCCGATGGTGGCGCTAGGCTAAGCTTAAGGTACTCCTCCCATAATTTTATCTTTCATGTAAGTGATGAGGGCACCACTTGCCTCTCACTCCCCCTGTCCCCCCATTCCTTTAGAAGGATGCGCCCATGCTGCCACTGACCTTCATTCCTAATGTAAACTGAATGGTACTTGAGGATATTTCAGGGGCGTATCAAAATGTACCCAAGAAAAACATAAATTAAGAGCTTCTGTAGAACTGTACTGATGCAAGTAAAATTCCTCATACAATCTTTCTAGATCTTCTTTTTCTGTGGTGGTAGGCATCATGTTACTTTTGCTTCTTTTCCAAGTTCTTTTTCTCGACCAAGCCGGGCTTAGTATCGACCGATGAATGGAAGATAGATCCATGACGTCTAAATGTCGTTACATCTGATTCAATGTAACAGATTGGCTGTATGCAGGGCAGATTGTACAGAAGAGTATGCGATTGTGTATAAGAGTAATGACTTCATATTTGTGCCAGTAGCGAATTTTAGGAAGCAATCTCCAACCCTTGATCAAGCATATGGCTCTCTGGTTGCTTTCTCATTTGGTTGGCAGCTGTTTTGAGCTTTACCCCAAACTGTTGAAACTGTAGCAATGCCATGCAAACCACACTTTTTACACAGGATGGAGTGTCGGTACAGGTTGTCATTGATTTGAAATCAGCAGCTGTTCAAATAGTCTGTTTTGGCTGATCTTGAAGCCAGAGCTAAAATACTATGTGTGGTATGCTAGCTGTGAGCAAGATGTG
The DNA here is from genome assembly GCA_021234535.1 of Stichopus chloronotus. Lineage (NCBI taxonomy): Eukaryota > Metazoa > Echinodermata > Holothuroidea > Aspidochirotida > Stichopodidae > Stichopus > Stichopus chloronotus. The sequence continues at coordinate 31,735,664 of CM037829.1, read as the reverse complement.
CATAAAGGAGCACAGCTGCCTTACTTCTGGCATTCAATGGCCTTGATTCTTTGGAAGAGCAGCTTGCCATAGTGTGATTTCAAACAAAATGCAACCTGTACGTATCCATTGAGCCAGTATTTGTATGAGGCATACTTTTATTTCTTAACTTCAAGTGTGACTAGCTGCTCACTCAAGCTTAGCATGCTGGTAAGGATTCCAATATAAGTTGTTCAGTACTGCTGTTAAAAGGTATACCTTTAATTATATGGTTGTTTAGATCACCAAGATGCAAGTCTGTATTTTGAGTTTGATTGATGCAATATATGCAAGTGTTTTTTTTTTTTTTTTCCCAGTTGTACTGGTGGCAATGAGTTGCAGATAGCATGTAGTCATAAAGTCAAGTCACTTTGTCATGTGTAATCTTCGTAATTGTGATTTATAAGCATAAAGATATAATTTTGGTGTCCTTGCATGATGAGAATAATGAGCTAAGAAAATTCACATCATGTGGGACTTCAAGGACAGCTGTTCAAGTGTTTGTTCTGATTATCACCATATGAAGCAATAGGTCAATTAGCTATACTGATTTGCTTTCATTAGCATGCATAATCGATGAAAAGTTTCTTGGCTTAATTACTCTTTGTGGAATCCACGTATTGGTAGTACATGTGGAATACATATACGGTATATGTGGAATACATATCTGAGTTTCATGCAATTGGTGGTAGTAGTATAAAGAAGTCAGGAATTATTTGGCAGCCCCTCCCCCAACTTGATTGACATAAGCAAACTTGTCTGTTGATACTTCATGTAGGTCTACCCATGCCAGCTAACACACGCATCTCTCAGATGGATGTATATCCATATGTTGGTCGGTTGAAGTCATATCTTAATTTTACGGGTATTTGTCTGCCAGGCGAGCCCCAATGCATATGCACAGTTGGTATGCTGGTAGTGGTTTTGACACACAAATTTACATGTTGTCAGTGCATGGGTTTGCTATAGCTGTATGTCAGTCATATACTGTTATAGCTTTATATCCAATAAGCTGTTCAGAGCCTAGCTTGCAGTTAAGTCCAGGCTGACATTAACTGTATGTCCTACAAGGTGATAGTTGCAGCATCTCATCACTGGTCATCCGGTCATATGTGAACCTTAATGGTAAGGAAATTTATTTCATATGTAGATGTTGCTTTGTCAGAGTTTTCTTTTTCACCAGTGTATGTATTATTGACAATCATCTAAGGATCAGCTGTGTGTGACATACAGTATAAGCTACTATTCCACAATTTAGCCATGTACTGGTTGTAACTTATAGTACTAGGTAAATCGATGCAGGGTTTAGAGATTGATCAGTTAAAAGAGGAAGTCTTCCTTTGGAATCATGTTTTTCTTTTTTTGGTATTGATAATATAAATGTTAACATACAGTATGTAGGCTTAATCATGATGTGTATGTGTGCATTAGCATGTGTTTGTGATGTCATTCTTGCTTGTGAACACAACATCTCAAGAATATGGCAGAATAGTCCAAACCAGGGACTGATCTCATATTTGGTATGTTTGTGAACCACATTGGGTACAAGAGCCCCATTATTGTCTCAAATGGAGGTCAAATATCATCTGAGGTCAATAAAGGGTCAAACTGTTAAAACCTCGCAAACACACTTATTGCAAGTACAGAAGCTAATGGAACAAAGTGACCTTGTACTTGGTATGGACCGTTTGTGAACCTAATTTTGAGGTACAAAAATCATAATTTTCTTTATCATGTCAAAGGTAATCTAATTTCAGCAGTGGTCAAATTGTGAAGATCTTGTGTTAGAGCAGTGCCTTATCTCAAGAATGAAAGCCTGGTTGGTTGTATGTTTTGCAGTGACTTAATGCACCATATTTGTTATGCCTCTGTTTTTGACCTCAGGAGGAGGTCAAAGGTCATAGTCCAGCTATTGACGCTGGTTGAGCTTTTTAAAAGTTTGCTGGTAATAGGCCTTACAAAGTGACGTCTTAAGTGTGTCTGTAGTGTAAATCTGAACTGGACTTTTGTTTGTGAAAAAGTGTATTGGTGCTAACTTGCTCTTACAGGCTAGAATTATATCACGTAACTTCATGTCTCTCTGAAAAGTGCTAGTCTGGGCAGGCCAGATGTCTGTTGCTCTACCGTTTTACTTTTGTATAGATTTTTACACCTTTTGTTATGTACGTTTCTTTATTATTTTTATAGGAATTCATCAAGTTTGATATACACCCCAATTAGGGTTTCTTGGTCATTTCCCTACACAGTATCCTGTTACTGTATATGAAGAGTGTACTTCATACTTTAATTGAAGGAATGAATTTCATGCAGCTAGAATTACGTAGGCGCTTCATAGGCTTATTTATACAACCTTCCCCAGGAGAATGCTAAATTGTCGAGTGAAATTAGATGTGAATCTTATTATGATCTACTGTATGTTATTGCAGCCAGATTTACAAACCTTGAAGCCCATATTGCACATGTATTGTAGAAGGGTATCTTGTACTGTGTTACGTTTGGCTTGTACACACATTACATTGTGTTATTAAAACTGATATGCGTGATAATCTCCATAATATGTGATTTGGCCCGAAAAACCCAACTTTCCTTGCAGTCATGCCCCACGTGGAAATTTTAAAACTGCAAAAGAAAAAGATTCATGGACATTTTGAAGTAATGTTATTTTGCAAGTTGAATGAATTATAACACCTGCATATTTAGCACCTATAGCACACCTTTTTTTAAATTTATTGTTCCCCAATTAGGCTTACTAGCCTGACATGTCTGACAACTTTATAAACAAGAAGATCAGTTCTAACCCACCAACAATAATTCCTGCTCAAAGTATAACATATGTGTGTTGGTGGCAGTTACGACATAGCAACCAATACCAAGTAGGAGTTACAAGTAACTTGAGAGTGGCAGTATGCGAGTACTAGACTTCAAAAATATCAGTCGCCCAATTGGCCATCCGGTGTCATAGTGAGTAATGGTCCTTGTAGTATTTTAAGCCATGTTCTATCTGTGTTGTACCAAATTGTGATAATTAGAGAGGTAATGCATGAAATTGGTCTCCTGAACATAGTCAAAAAAGTTGCCCTATATGAAGAGAAGTTCCCTTTTCAATTACACATTTTCACTTATGGGTATGACAGCTATTCCCTGCCATGATGCTTAAGATGTTCAAATGTAGGCATTTAATGTCTCTATATCCATGTCAATTGTTTGGTACCTGAGTGGGATAGAGTTAAGGTGAGGTGATAAAAATGACCTACGACAAATACCTTGGTATCAACAAGATATACCACACTTACCTTTTGTCTAAATTGGTGTAGCAAACATGGCTTTTGGGGTTCAATTCAGCATTAGCTATCAGCTGGTTAATCTTAATCTATTGACACTGATGGACCATACATCTTTCGTAGTGTAACATTTCAAGACAATTGCAAACTTCACTTTGTCAAGTGCATTAATTCTGACACTGTATAAAAGAAAGGTATATTTTCTTGTATATTTGAAAGATTTTCAATGTCTTTTGTTGTTACCTTAATTGATGCCATTGGACAATGCAGATAAACACTGCTTGAGTTAGTGCTATATGTCCATGAGGCTAGAAATAACAAAGCTTGATTAAGCCATAGTTTCACCTTCTACAAGATACTCCTCTACATAGGTAACAAGCTTGGTGGTTTGGTAATATCATTCGATGGATGAAATAGACTATTACCGTATCGTACTGATATCCAAGTGCAACAGCGTAATTTCCTCGTTGGGCGCATATCATGCAAAGGTAAGGGTAGATGTATGAGATGTGGATTCATTGCAGCTGAACATTCAGGAGTTTAATTCTCCAGGCAGGAACTTTGGCTTAATGAGCCTATTTGTTTCTCACAGCATGGGCAGGTTTATGGTCCCATATAGCATGTTGAACCTATATTGGTAGGACAAAGAGCACGGCACAAATCAGTCAAATGTATGTGTGTGAAATACGTATATGTAATATGTATTACATAATATGTATTACGTGATATGTAGTTTGTTTTGTAGTTTCACTACGATGTGATGAATGCATGTAGCACTATGCATATACATTATGACTCGTGCAGTTTATGTTTGCACCTCTTATTTCCACAGCTGGATACATCTTAATAAGATGGAGACAGATGAAGATCCTAATGACACGAAGGAAGAGGAACCAAGAGAGGATGGGTCTGCCGACACATCACGGCTAATCGAAAAGGGTCGCACCTCCTTGGGAAACTACTGCTCTGCTGAGAGTTGGAGGAAGAGATTACCGATTCTGGCCTGGGCCTCGACTTACAAACCAGAGTATCTCTTTTATGATGTCTTCGCATCTTTGGTGATATCTTTGACAGAAATACCTCAAGCTCTGGCATATGCAGCTATTGTCGGATTACCATTTGAAGTATGTATCACTGTAGGAAATTTGATAATTGCTATCTATCTATCTACCTACCTATCTACCCGTCCATTTGTCTGCCCACATACTAATGGAGTAGCATAATTCCCTGATGACAGGAGGCATTTAAACACATCTCTTCGAAACAGGCTTGTACGAATAAATGCAGCAAATATAAACTGTATCCAACATTCATGCATTTATTGTATGTTGCTCGTTCACCCAAGAAGAGCACTGACCTTTGAAGATAAATTGGTCTGTGAGATATATATTTATATATATATATATGTACATATTGCAATGTGCACAAATGATTTTTTTTGTGTGTTTTAGTTGGGGAAACTGATTTTTCTTTCTTGGAGGTTAGCCCACATAGCTGGCAAAAATTTCCTTCTGTGGTCGCCCTCACTCCACCTACTTTAGAAATTCCTCTGATCAGTCTTTAATTTGTGCTTTAGTTTACAGTAATCGAGGGTCTAGCTATACTAATGAACCTAGAAATATTAAATACAACACTCCTCGTGGAAATATTATGCACCGTTATCAGATAATGACACGTGATATGCCCACGAAGAGTGTGGATGTTATCCCAGCCACCGGTGCCTGTCAGGAACACTGCAGGGACCACGTCGCAAGTTTTGTACCAATGAAATTCAAACTTCAGAGTCTCTGAAATAAGAAAGATGAAAGTGATGTAAGAATCTTTGCAATTGGTAGACCGCACAAACAATTCTTGAGAACCAATGGGTAATTTTGCACTGAAGTGTCTTGTGATTCCCATCCACCAACCAGAAATTGCCTGGCTAGAAATACAGTATGCATTTATGTCAAGGTCATATAGTTCTTCCCTCCACAGACTTCTTCTTGTAGTAGGTAAAATGACAAAGAGACACTCATGCATGAATTAAATTGCTCTGTGAAGGGCACTAACTAAGTGAGAGGTTTCTTTGTGCCCTTCAAATACACAGCAAGCCCAACTTCCCTTGCAAAGTGGCAGCAAATGCTAAGGGCATCCTTCCACGGACACACTGAAAGAAAAGAAAGTATAGAACACAGTGAGGTGCTCCATGTTATTGTAACTTATCTAGCTTACAAGATACCGGTACTGAAATGCTGTTGGATTTCAAAGGAAAATAATCTACCAATTATAACGCACGTGGAGTGTGAAACAAAAAGACGGTGAATGCTGGTGACTGTCTCATAGATCATGTAATGATTATGACCAAAAAGAGGTCACCAGCTTAATTTGAGTCCTGGGTAATTGTTCCAACAAGCAAGTGTGCCCTCCCTCCTAAATTCTGTCTCACTTTTCAGCCATTAATTTTTTCATTTATGTGTACATTTTGCCACATTGCTCAAAATCAGACTCACATGATGCTTTTTAGGCATAGATCATGGTCAAATGATGCGTCGTTTGATTTGCAGTAGGATGTGATTTTCGTCGGTACTTTTTTAAGGTGTTGATAATTTCAGTCCATTTCGAAAGCGTGCAATTTTAGACCCTGTGCTGATATTCAGAGACAAGTGCCAGTTGGACTCAAACAACACTGGCTGTCATGGCAACCACCCAGGTCCAAACATTTGTACAATATCGTTGTCCTTTACCTAGCACATGTCATTGTCGAAAACATGAAGAGCAACCATTAGCTTGTCCTCACTCTCCTTTATGCACAAATGGTTATCTAGCTAATTCATGATTTGTAGGTATATCTTCTTCCAAACTTTGGCAGTATGGTCTTTACACCGGTGTCCTCTCCAGCGTCATCTACGGTGTGCTTGGGTCTTCGAAGGATGTCTCCATTGGGCCAAATGTCCTCGTCTCTCTTCTCGTCTCCAGTTTTGGCATCCTTCACATCCATGACTACCTTCGTCATGATCCCAGATATATCATACTGCTCTCGTTCTGCAGCGGCATCATACAGATAATATTGTCTTGTACAAGACTAGGTAAAGTTGATGAATATCCACCTCCTTTGTAAATGAATGATGGAGTATCCAAACAAGATTTTTTATCTGACCAACCAAAACAACTTAGCATTCATATTTTATCAGTACTACAGCATGCTCCAGTCCAAAAAAAAGATTATGTATGTGTATAACAACCATTCACCCCGGAGTACAATTGACAACCCTGTTATTGCTATAATGTCTCCTTACGTACACAAATGACGGTATCGTCTTCCATTTTACTCTCACCGTTTTTTAATTTGTATGAAGTCAGTCATTGCATTCATGTAGATTAATTGCCACAGGTACAGAATAGCAATATGCCATCATTGTGGGGTTATAGTTAACTCTTCAGAATAAGTAGACATTATAATAGATGACTGACCATATGGATATTCCGGATGACCTATTATCAGTTAAAATACTTAATTTGTTTAACAATTACTTCATTGTGTGAAACTACTTGTTTTGCCAATAAAAAAGAGTACCGTTCTCCATTTTTTTTTTTTGATTGAGGGGGATATTTTTTTTCTTCCATTCATGCTTTAATTAGCTGCTTTTACAATGTCGTTGTTACATGAATATCATGCAGCTTTCATTAGATATAATTTGTAAATTTCATAACTTCCTCCTCCCAGTCTGACACTTCAGTCAGCCATTAATATCCAGCCCATGCTAAAAGTCTGGCAAACAACTCAAAGTAATCTTTATACATTATGTTAAACCATTGTACTTGTTAACATTTCAGCAAATTGTCCACTAAGTACTCACTAAGTCTACAAAGAGGCAAATTTGCAAACAGTGCAGGTATATATATAAAAATGTTAAGCGACCAAAAAATCCACCGACCAGTGATTTTAATGTTGCGTCTGTTTTGATCTTATCAACTTGATCTGTGTTTGTCAGAACTGTCTTTTCATCTCTCTTTTGCTCACTGAAGAAAAAGCAAAGCAAGGGAGAATAGACTCAGAGGCATCATGTGAAACTTTAAAGTCATGAGTCTGTACAAACGCAAATTTCTCACGTTGAACGCTGGCACCACCGAGGCAGTGTTCCTTAGGGATCGTTACGAGTCTCATTGAATGTGTTTGTTCCATGTTGATATTTTGATAATTCCATCACATGTATGCAACACCCTCGAGTGTCTTGTAACCGCAAATGTCTTTGCAAGGGTCGTTTGGTCGCCTTAGTCGTCTTGTTTTGTATCTTGCAGGTGCCATATCATCATTCATCTCTACATCTGTCGTCGTTGGATTTGGGAACGCGGCTTCATTAATAATAATCATAAAACAACTCAAATTCCTTCTGGGACTGACATTTAAATCAACGTCTGTTTTTGAGGAAGTGGCACTCGTATTTGGAAATATAACTCATGCAAAGTAAGTTTGATAGCATAAAGAACATTACTCCTAAATACAATTTTTTGTTACACTGGTCAAAGGCAGGTAAACCAATGCAGTCAAGTTGACGTGAGTGTTTTTATGGGTTCGCTTGCCTGTAAGTGCAGTAAAAGTAGGTCACCAGAGGATTCGAACCAAAGGCCAAAGGCACCAGCGGGAATGCCTTTACCATTTGGCCACAGTTCTGTTTCTGAGGGTCTTTTAATTTCATATGCAATTGAAGGCATCGTGACAGTACAGCATATAAGGCCAATCCTGCCATTGTCTGATGAGTCCCCCAAAAAAGCACGGCACGGAATTGTATGATGTTGATGTCTCAAGACTGATCAATGAACCTTGTCAATTGAGAGGGTTTGTCAGAAGTAATTTAGGGTCAGTAGAGGACAAAAGTGTGGACATGTTTGAAAATGCTATTTCTTACTCTATTGATATTCGGAGGATCTTTATACAGCGTTGTAAAACTTTACATCGTGACATTTCTACACAGTTTTGTTGGGATCAGATGTCATTTGGAATCACTAGAGATCAGAAATCATTTTGGATCACTGTAGAGTCCCAAATTTGTTAAAGTTAGTAGGAGGCCATGAACCACTGTATCTCAGCATAAGTAACAGTAACAGGTCTCATGCTGTTGATGGCCTTTAAGCAGCTACCATGTAAGTACCCAATTTTTGTGTTAAAGGTCAAAGGTCACTTGACAATAATTGGAAGTGTATGGGGTGCTTTTGAAGTAAATATTTTAGCCACTGGACACTTCAAACCTAAAGGGCCTGGTGCAGTTCAGTAGTTTTATGTTTTTACTTGTTTGGCTGGGTTAGAACCCAGTTGAGGTCAACTGTTTTAACCTAAAAAAAAGATTTTTTCCCTGTTATGGATGTAGTTGTTACCTAGTCCGAGCAGTATTTTGTTTGTTTACCACTTCCAAAGGTAAAGGTAACCCTTGGTTGTGTTAAACTGAAAATAGACATGGATGCTGTATGATGTAGGTCTGTATGCTCAAAGATACATTTAATGGTATTGTATTTCTTCCTTATATATTAGTCTTACTGGGTACTAACTGATTACATTCCCTTACACTGCTGTGATGGCTACACAGGGTAACATGTTGTCAGATGTTTTTTAGATAATCTTTGGTTCTTCTACAGATCTGAATCCATTTAAGTTCACATGATAATTACTTTTCATATCTTTTCTTTCATGCTAGTTACTGGGACCTGATTGTTGGGGTTGCATCACTACTTGTCCTTGTCTTATTAACGGTACGGCATATGTTTTTCACAAATTTATGAATGTGCTTGTAATGTTATGAAGTATATGTCATAGTCTTAAAATGGCAGTAACTGTTTTGTGCAAAATGTATATACTGTACACTTTAATTTATTGTGTAATGAAGTACCAATGGGTACTTGCCATGAAAGTAGATAAAGTAAGTAAGCATAGCGTTACATATGTCCCTAATTGTAGCAGGCTATGGATAGATCCGCTTTTCTTTGCTTGCAATCGACATTCTTTATCCTCGATTGTCGTCGACTTTCCATTGTCGTAAAATGACATACAGTCTTCGCAGTGTCTCTTTGCTTTACCACATCTGCTGTGTAGACCCTTGAAAACGCTTCATCCTTGAGAACTGCACATGCAGTGTCTGTCTTTCTTAAAATTTCTACATAAATACCCCACAACATCAAAGGCAGCGTGAGGTATGATCAGATGTCAAACTTGTCACCTGATCTATGCCCTCCAGTGTTTTGGGATTCATACAGCCTACAATGCAGAAATAATGAATCAGCAAATGCTCCATTGAGCACAAACCTCCTCAAATGACTTGGTTAGATGTTAAGGCTGCAGTGTGTCTTATTTTCTCCCTGAGGTGGCAATGTGTAATCAAGCAGAGGATGAACATGTGACAGACTTTAAGAGGGATAGGTTCATCATGCACGTTAGGTGTATAGCTTCACATGTTGTAGTTCATTAGTTAATACAAATCCTATCAAGGCAGTACGTGGCTTATTGAAAGTTTAGCTTGTATTATGATGATCATTTTTGGGTTTGAGACTTCAGGACCTAATCTTGTGGTGTGATGATGGTAATTTACAGACTATCAACATTTTTGTGTGCTTTTCCACGTTTGTCCTACCCTTGCAAGTAGACATCTGACTGTATTTGTATCTTTTGTGTTACTGATCATCTTCAGAAGATAGCATCAGATGTTAAGGAATGGCGGGAGAAGAAAGATGACCAGGAGCTATCTCGATGGCAGGTCTCCTGTTTGTGGATACTCTGGATAATATCACTCTGTAGGTGGCCAGCTCATCAATCATCATGTGGCTAGCATAGATGGTCAGCAGGATGATAGGCTTGTAGAATTTGCAGCTAGGTTTCAACTTTTGATGTAACTGTCTACTGCTACATGTGTCATGGGAATACATACCACTGCAATGTGCACTTCAGCTAACCTTTTTTCTGAAAGTTTTACTGTACTAACATTGTGACTCTGTCTTATTCTGGTCATCAGCATTCGGTATACATGTGTGATAATTTTCATTTCATAACATTCGCTTCGTGCACTCCATCCAGTAACATTTAATGACACTAATTCAAGAACCTTTCAGTAATTTTAGTCTACAGAAGTGAGGAAACTTTGAAAGGTTTTGTTAAAATACTGCACAATTTAGGACCCACTTAGCCTAGTGCTGCCTTTGATGAGAGATCAAAATCTCTTGGAGTCATATAATTTGTATCAGAACCTCTTAAACATGTGGTGATAAAAAAGGCAAGTCTGTACAAAATTCTCATGTTTCTTAAGTTAGGTTTTCCACGTCAAATACAACACACGTTTTTCTTTGTTGATGGAAGAGGTCTCAATCATTTTGAGATCAGTGGGTGAAATCATGAATCTTGTAAACCTGATATATTTTCAAAACTGAGAGCTTGAGAAGATGTTTTAATTGGTGTGCCATTAATGTACATTGAGTACATGAATAATGTAAGAGAGCATCTGCCATGATTGTGGTGGTAAAATTGTTTACGTCATCACAATTGTTTACATATTTGATACTTCAAAGCATATGCGTTTGCCTGTTACAGAGTGACTTTGCATTGATTTCAGTACATACTCAGATCAATTTGAATCTTGCCTTCAAGTACTTCAAGGACTCTTACGTCTTGCTTAAAGATGTTTGTTGCTAACTGAATTGAAGTGATTTAGAGACTTGATTTTACGATACTTTGTAAAAGTGTAACTGTCAGGTTGTTGTTTTTGATATCTTGTATGAGCCAATTTGTATCAAGTGTGTTTTCTTCATGACATTTACTGCAGATTGTTCTGTGATGTTAATATTGATAATATTACTATTGCTTGTATTTTATGTCTATCATTTTTATGTTGTTTGTTTTGTTACTAATTTTGTTTTGTATTTCTAGGTTTTAATGTTTTATTTGTAGAGCCTCGGGTGAGATTAACATTCCACTGACCATGTTTACCCTGTTATGTTGAAATAAATGAAATTAATAAATAATTATTATAGCCTTAACATTCTGGATATTTGTTCATCTATCACATCATTTATTTTTCATTTCTTTTCAGCAAGGATAGTGTTAGTAGTATTCACAATGACCTTCGTCACTTGGATATTAGAGCTGCAAGGCAAGTCCGGCTTCATCAGTGTTGTTGGGAATGTCACCAGTGGAATAGCATTTCAGGTTCCGGAGCTAGGAAATTTACATGCATACCAGGTAAGTGTAGGTCAACAAGTTGTGCTGAGATGAAAACCTATGTCTCTAATTCTTTCAGCCCTGGGTGAACTCTCTCACGTCGCATTTGTTCATCAATTTCTTTGTCTGTCGTTTATCACCTTATATCTGTTAACAACCGCTGCATGTACTGTTTAAAGTTGATTTAAATGCAAACAATTTCACAAGTACATACATCACCTTTTATCTGCACAGATGCGGCATTGTCGACCCTACCAGATATGAATGCATTCACCTTGCTCTCAGTTTGACTTCCTCATCATTTTCATTGCCACAAGGTCGAATCAAAAAGATCGCGTGCCTTTAAAAGTTTGTATTCAGTTTGATGACTCATAGCAAGAATAGATCTGTCCCACAGACCCTTTTTGTTTATAATTCTCTCCCTTGATCTCTATCACTTCTTGCTTACAAGTCACTGAATACTGTTTACTACCTAACGCTTAATTAATTTCTCTGCATCTTATTGGAGAATTGGTGGTCCTATGTCATGCTTGATTTGGCACTGTCATCACAATTGTGATGCTTGACCGTAGCTTAGTACATACTAACCCACAGCATGAATCTGCAGCAATCATTGGGTCTTGCAGTACCTAGAAGGACGTCATTACTCAGTATATCAGTTTGCGGTAAAGGTATTATATGTAACAAATGATGAATGTTTTCCATTCATGCAATAGTATGGAAAATTTCACTTGTCGAACGATAGAGGGTTCTATTCTACTCAGCTTTGCCCGCGTCGAATAGAATGCCCATTCTTTCAACTCATGACATTATTCATACTGTTGCACCCATGACATCCATTGTTCGAATAATGTTTCACTCTTTGGTGAACAATAACTACTTAGAAACTCTTGACCAAGTTGGCCCTTAGTTTAATTACAAATTCATCATAGTAATCCTGCAGTTGAGCTAAACTGATGACAAAATTGTCCTTCTAGCAGGAAGCTACTTTTGTTGCAGTGTGATATGTATCACGATCAGTAGTATCATTTTAATTCATGTATTAATGGCATTTACATTCCTTTTTACTCTCCTGAATCACAGGCCATCAGCGTCGCGATTATCGTGGTCCCTTTGATGCCGTTCGTTCTGGATTACACGGTCGCCAAGAAATACGGTAAGAGACGGCCATTGGCGAATATGGCTCATGTAGTGGTTTAGTTTGTGTAGTGAAGATGTATTTCCAATTACTATCTTTTCTTCACATCATGTCAATGTTTAGATTTTACTGACTGTAATCACAAAGAAACCTAAGAGAAATCATCTACAGCAGCTAACCACACATGCTCCCAATGTGATGACATTTGATTACTTTTAGTTTTGATTATTATACACGTTAGTAAAAAATTAATGATAAGTTATAATGTTGACCATTTCTTTCTGGGATACCTTCTATCACTATGAACATGTTCACCACGATGAAAAAGATTTAAGCGCGGTTAGAATGAGGTTATAATTTCACCGCAAAATCACCACTTTTACATATCACGTGCTGATTTAGCTGCTCCTGTGGGAAGGAAAAACACCATGGTGACAATTACTCATAAATCAACCATAGTGACTTTATTAGAGGTCGGGAGTGGAGGCATTCCCCCAAGGCTAGAACAGATCTTGTTTTCCTGAGGTGTGAACCAAAATGTCTGGTAGAGTGTTTGACATTTATGAGGGAATTACCATTGGATATTTTCACCATTTGTGAATTTTATTTTTAAAAGACTTTTTGAGGTGCTTTTAAATTTCTCCGTGGTTAGAGGCCTTTCCATCGCGATGCCTTTCTTGAATGTGCAAAATGAAACGGTGAATTTCTTTTCAACCAAAGATTTTCACCATTTTTCGGAATGAAAAGTGATGAAAGTGTTCATAGTGATGTAGGTAAACCAGTCACGTACACAGTTAAGTTTGTATGCATATGCAGACAGTACAACAATCTATCTTCTGGAGTGCAATAAATAAAGCATGACATTGCACAAAATAGGTGAAAGATCTAGGTACAACAGTCACCCCAGCCAAAAGATTTCTTGACTTGCTGAAACATCTGTTGGAACAGTAGGAGAGTTGCGGGGGAGGGGGGGGGGAGGATTTTACTATTTAACGAGCGGTGTCACCAAAACAAAAGCATCAGTTTTACAGGGTACATACACACTGCTATCTCAATCTCGATTTGAGATGTATCAGTGCAGACCAATTTCAGGGGTTGTGACATCACAATAGATGTAGTTCTTTAAAGGAGCAAGCTACTTTTTTTAGTACATACAACATAGACTTTAGGAAGGTTTCAAGCACAGTTCCAAGCTTGGCTAATAGAATTCTTGCCTCACAGGCAAGATTTGTGACCCTGCATCTTGGTATGTTTATTTGCATGTTTTTTTTTTGTTTTTTGTTTTAGGACGAATCAATTCATACAAAGTTGAAGATAACCAAGAGTTTCTGGCATTAGGTAAGATATCCATACAGACCAACTGCTATATCTTTAAAAGTGTGCTACAAGTTACTTCACCCTGTATGGTACATTTGTTTTGATATCCTTTGTCCATGAGTGTCTGCTATGCAACTTGCCAAAGTTACAGGTTGTTTCTATTAACTCAGTCTAGATTAGGTTCTCCAGTGTTAATGCCGCTGAATTGAAATTCACAAAGCTTAAATGTTAAGACACTACACATTATGAACATTCCCACTCAGACTTAAAGACTTTGCTCCGTACATGAGTCAAACTACTTTGTTTTTCTACTATTTTCAGTGGCTGTTTGTATTTATTTATATTAGTGTATCGCTGTGTAAATGGAAGTGAAATAAGCAAACAAGCAAACAAACAAAGAAATTCTGGAAAATGTTTCTTAATTTATAAATTAAATTGTTGCATCATCAGGATCTCAGTTCATGTTGTTCTTTCTGTGATAGACATTTTATTTGGATCCATTTGAAACAAAAAATAAGAAACATTAATTTTCCCTCAAAGTAAAAGTAATACAGAAGCAATACGTCTATGTTTCAGTACATGTTTTGTTTGCAAATAAGTGTTTCCCTATTTGCCAGTTTTGAAGATAGTAGAAATCTTTCCAGTTATGCTGGCGTAAAGTTGGATGTGAAATGTAATGTGCTGCGTATGTAGCATGATGTCTCATGAAAAGCAAATTTAAACTTAATCTTTAGTTTTAATGAACACTGCATTGACTAGTCAGAGCAAATTTTTATTTGTGGGGGTCAAAGATCACATGAGGTCAACAGTGATCATATTACAAATACTTGGTAATCACAACATGTCAAGAAGGAAATGTTCTGCTAATATCATTTATGTTACTTTTCATCTGCCGGAAGACTAATTTGGTCATGAAGGAAAAAAAATTGAATCCCACAGAAATACACTCAAGATGGGAAATTTAAAACAAAAAACAGATTTCCTTGTGAGAATTTAACAAAAATTTTAAAAAGGAAAAGAAAACTTGTTTTTCACTTTTAAATTTTTTGGAAATCTTTGTAAAACAATAAAAAAACAAATTGTTGTTTTCAGTTTTAAATTTTTTTTAAACGTTGGTGTATTTCTATGGTTTTATTATTTGTTGTTGCTTGTGGCCGCATTAGTCTTCCTTACGTATTAAGTGTGAAGAGGGATGCAGATTCCTACTTTAAGGAAGCAAAAAGTTGATAAGGATACTAATAGACAGACTTTGGTGTCCATATGATGTTTGTCATATAACTTACTTAGTTTTCCTTATGTACTAGTGACTGTCATATCAGCTAGGCTAAAAAGTTACATCATCCAAACCACAATGCATTCTTGCATTCTTATTATCATCAGTATGCAGGTGTAGATATGCATCCCATTTGTATGGGTGAATTGTCACAGCTCATTAGATTAATACAATGTGTTCAGTCACACATATATACCACGTGGGTTACGAAGAATGTCCGGAAGCAGAAGGAAATTTGGAAATGGTTGTAAAACCACCAGCAGCATCAGTGGCTACCAGCAACATTTCAAAATAAATTAAGTTTGCCGTGAGATTCAGAATAATCATATTTAATGATGTTTGCTGTAAAATAGCTTTTGCATAAACTCTAGCATTTCAACAAACAGAAATAAACAGAGGAATTTGGGAATCACTATCCATTCAACTCCACTCTATGTACTCAGCATGCTGACTTAATAGCACAACAGGACTTGCCGGCTTGATGTGTGCTTATAGCATTATTAAATCCTTCCATGAGGAGCAAAGTGATTCATATGCCCAACAAATTCTAAGGTCCGACCTATATGTTGTTGGCCACGGACACTATCCCAGGTGGATTTTGAACCGTGGTGCAGATGTGTTAATGTTGATCAATAAATAATATTCTTATTAAATTGCTAGATATACTAAAGAAATCGTCATTTTCTGAACGTACATGCTCTGCAGCATATTTTGATGATCGTGTATTTTGTAAAAATTGAAAATCAGATGGAGATCCACTTCTTATCCACAGGGTTCTGTAACTTCCTTGGTTCATTTGTGTCTGCTTACCCAATAACTGCAAGTAGCATTCGGTATGTAGCAAATTAAAGGGGCTCATTGAGTTGATATCAGTAAAGATTGCGGTGATTTTGAAGTGTACATACATACACATGACAATACTCACAATTAGCATAATTAATCAAGTTTCATGTAGTTATATGAAAACTGTCAATTTTTTCGAATTTTTTACCGTTACTTGCTCTGATTGTGTGCATGTGAATGTACTAATGTGAAAATGTCTGGTCACAAAGTTTCAAAAACCAAATTTAATCGTTGGTTACTCACTCATTAATGTTCCAACGTATGTAAAACTTTGGGATCCTTTTAGTTTGACTGTTTGTCATGAGTATGTGAAGGAAACTTGACCGGTTTAGAAAAATTGAGTGAATTTCACAAAACCACTCAATGAGCCTCTTTAAGACAACCTATTTAAGCTTGACGGCTGACAAGCCGCTTGCATTAGTTGAATTGCTGTTGTCTTTAATTAGCTTTCATTACTTCGAAGGTCTTAATTTTTCCCACCATAGACTATTTTAAAAGTAAAAACTGAAAACACATATGTATGCATATGAAATGATATTGACATTAAACTGGTTCTGTCGCAGAAAGGATGAAGGTAGTGGCATTTACAGCGATGAGGCTTAGCAAATGGGACTGGGTTGATGTTCAGTCCCTGGTCTGGTCTTATGCCGTGTTAGATGGGTCTTTGTAAGATGGGTTATCCAAGTGTGGTTTAAGACTTTCCCATCCGAACAGACCCTTGTTAAAAATGATGCCAAATAATTGATCTTAGTTGCACTCCAAAGCCCCAGTAAAGTTCACCTGCCAGATATATTACTATTGAATCTCACCTCAGCTCTGTTACCATCTTTCTGTTGCATGAACGATGATGGAAATTGACATTAATGTACTATTAGTTTCCTACTTGGCGACGAGTTGTCTCAGTAGATGTTATAAGATATATGTAGGCCATAGACAGAGTGCCTTTCAGCATGGATACCGGGAAGGCAAAACCTTGGAAAGTCTGCCCAGTAACCAGCCTCTGGACTGCAAGCTGAAATAGATTATCAGCCAATAGCTGTTAGTGTAATTGTATGTTGTTCTCCTCTGCAGTTTATTGACATTTATGTACCTTCACTTTACAACATCCAGAAAAAAAAATGTTACTTATGCATCAATGTAACCATAGTGCAGTTCTGCTTAGAATTCTGACTATGTACTGATTTTGTCTTAAAAACAAATTCTGTAAGAATAAATTGACCAGTCAGAATTACAATGCCTTTAGAATGCAATTCCCATTTGAAGTAAATGTTTAGACCTGTCTTTTCAAGTGCTTTTACCTATTTTTATATTTTTTGTTTGTATGTAGATCTTCCATATTGTACCACGCTGAGGTAAAGACCGGTCTGAGTAGCATCATTACGGGTGGTATTCTTTTCCTTGCTGTGCTCTTTGTCACTCCTGTCATGGAGTTCATACCTCTGGCCTCTCTTGCTGCAGTCGTCTTCATCTCGGTCTATCCATACATCAGATTGAGAGTCTTGAAAAAAATGTGGAAAATTAACAGTAAGTATTAGTCATAGTAATAGTAGTTCAATTTTGTCTCACCCACTCACCAGAATTTACCTTCACATTTCTCCAGCTTTCTTGTATCAAGAAGATATAGTTTACTTCCTTCCTCACTTTACATGTCTCAACACAACAAATTCACTGCCATTTACCATGCCAAGAACACTGGTAACCTTTAACACTGCCTCCGGTGCTGTAGAGCCTATTTTGGATGAGCGTCTTCTTGCCATACTGACATCCTTACTTGCTAGGAGTGTGGGAACTTTTGGGAAGTTCTATTTATTTTTTGTCCCTGTTTTCAATCTCCATCTGGTCTACTCGGCATGGTGAGAGCGATATTGTAGGAGAATCAACAACTGCAGGTGATGGTATGTGCATAAACTTACTTTTCATTTATTGGCCAAACCAGCAGGATGGGTGTAAGTTTGTAAATAAGGACAGAGACCTGGGGTACAAATTTCTTTTTTTTTTTTATTGTTCTTCTTCTTTTGTTGTTTTTGTTCACACATAATAACCATTGACATAATAGAGTAATTATTTTCTATATTTTCCTCCAGAGGTGGACTTAATCCCTACATTAGCAACGTTCTTCTGTTCTTTATTCGTGGACGTGGTATATGGTATCGTAATAGGGATTGCCGTCGACCTTGTGATACTGCTGCTCCCCATCGCGAGACCGCACTTCACCATGACGATAACCTACAGCGGGGGCAACCAAGTAACTGCCGCCAACCCATTTGTGGTAAGAACAAATCGTCCTTGTAAACTCACTTTATTTTGGCTGAAATGTCTGCCAAATCACAGAGATATTCAGTCACTCTTTCTGCCTGGACAAATTCGTGATGAATGGCAGAAACTGTCCTGTATGGAATGAAAAAAACAAAGAAAAACACTGTGTTCGAGACCCCGGGCTTTGATTGCTGTTTCCAGTGACTGCAAGCTAGGTGTTACTCAAAAGTTTGCCTAGATGTTGTTAGGGTGAGAAACGGGATATATCTCAATGAATAACTGATACTGAATTTACCAAGCACTAATACAATCAAGAGTTAATTAGCTTTCAAGTTTATAGTTACCTGATGGCTCCTGGAAAATCATCCTCAAGTGTATATTGAACAGCTCTCTGTACTCTTTTTGAAACAAACAAGAAGCTCAGGAAGTATGATTAAAAAAAAATAACTGACTGCATTCAAGTTTTCCATCGCTTTCCCTGACTCTAGGCTAGGTCTTTCCCAGTAAGTAGGTTTGCCGATACCGGGTGTGACATGCTTGATATAGCTGAAAGAGTATTAACAGACTGCAGAATTGACAAGCTAATACAATGAAGAACTTGTTTCTAGGTAACTTTCAGACTCATACCTGATGGTTCCTGGAAAATGAACCACACTCCCAATCTTACCTTGAATGAAACTATGTTCTTTTGAAATGTGCAAAGTAGCTCGAGACGTAAAACTCAAAAAGTTCATATAGCCTAGGTCCCTTTTCACTATGTATGTTTGTTTATACCAATAATGACATTCTTGATATGTAGCTCAAGGAACTGATGTTACAGAATTGGACATGCACTAATACAATTTAGATGTTAGCTCACTCAAGTCTACACATGATTGCATCTGGATATTAACCTAGCTCACAATTATACAATTTTTTTTGAAATTTAAAAAATACTGTAGCTCTAGAGGTATAAGTTCAAATGTGGAATGGAGTTATATTTGTGACATCTTTTCTTTGATATTACTACAGACCCCTGCATATGTGATTCAGGTCGAGAGCTCGGTGAGGTATCCTGCCGGCGATTTCTTAGCTGAGTACCTCTACGATTTGACTTCATCTCCTGATTATGTGAGACCAATAATTTTGGATTTCTCTCATGTGTCAAGATTGGACATCACAGCTATTGAGGTAACGAAGTTACAGGGGCTCATTGAGTTGGTTAATAAAATTCATAATATTTTTGTCATATCTGTTTAGTATTATCAATATGTTGATGGTAAATGGTCAAACTAAGAGATTCTGAATATCTGAGACTCAACTGAAATAACAATGATAGGGTGATTAACGATCAAAATCATTTATTGCAGATTTGTGGGCAAGACATGCACTTCTTACCATCGCTATTAACCATTGGCAATTAACCCACGTTTTAAAAATCAGCAATTTGTCACATTTTAGTACTTAAGTGTATTGGAATAGAAATATGAGTAATGAGGCTAATTAGAAGTATAACAATATCAACTCAGTGAACCCCTATAAACATTCAATGCGTATGTGCCTGCAATTTATTTTTAATTCATTTTTAAGTTAATTATTTGTGTGTTAGTTCAGATTCCTTTAGTAAGTTTAGTTGAAAAATAGCTCATTGTAAATATTATAGTGTATTAATTTTTAAAGGAATTCTTCACCAACAAGAAAACTTAATGTTATGTACAAAACATTTCACCAATCTATCAGTTAAACAAAATTATTTTGCATACAGAAGCTTCTTTACTTGTGAAATACTGCTCTATTGTGGTTCAATACACGCCTGAAAATGTGTGACTAGGACCCACAAATGCTGTTTCCCTTTTTGCACTTCTCACATTTCCTTTCTTTGGCAGTTCAAGTTCAATATCATTCAGCATGGAGTAACATTGTTTAAGTCAACTGACCCTTAAACAATTAGCTCGCTTAGAGCAATTCCTTGAAACATAGGTTTTTGCCACTTCCTCCTGAAACTTTAAAGTTTATGACCAAACAAGAGATCAGAACTGTGCTGTAACCCACTGCGCACTACATCGATATTGATGAACTAAGTAGATTCGTCAGTAATACTTCACAACCAATTGGTTTTGTAGCACCTTGCTCGGTACTTTGAATGTATACTAAAGTTCCTTTTCCAAAATTTGTGAGGTACTTCCTGAAAGAAAGAATACTGAATTACATGAAAAAGTTTGTATCTTTTAATAGTCATCAGAAGCAATAGTGGAGAATTCCCTCAAGTTAATTTGCTCATTGTTTAGACTAATTATGATGTTCTACTTGAGTAAGTGATTGGCCATATAAGATCACACGCAGTAAACATCACTTCGCAGTGTCATACATGTGTACTGGTACGTGGTGATGCTGGTTCTTTATCTCTGCAGTTGTTGATTGGTGATTAGGTATCAATCAGAATAGGGTGATGTCAGTGCAGAATAGGGTGATGCCAAATCAGAATTGGGTGATGCTGCGATGTTAATTGGGCAGGGGATCTCAACAACTGGAGATGAAGTTCATGTCAGGATAATCAATTCTAACTTAGAGCTTTGGTGACCTTTGGACGCAGAAAGCAATTTTACATGCTGATTTCATAATAATGAACTCAGTTAACAAAGGAAAAACTCAAATCTAGTTCCTGTCCTTTTGTCATGTGTTCGCCAAGGTACACATCAGCAATTGATATATCATGGTGTTTGCATTTCACCCAGTTTTAGAAGTTTTACCCACTTTCAGTGTCTATGTGAAGAAAGCACTTCTATAAATGTCAATTTCACCTTCTTGTTTCTTTTTAGTATTTAGCACAAGCTCTGAAAGACTTTAACAAAGTGGGTTCCAAGCTGATATTTGTTCAACTCCAGGTGAGTGCTTTCAAACTGCACCGCTGCTGTTTGTTAAATTTCGAGAGGGATAACATTTATCTATCACTTTCATAGTTCAATATACATGATCCCCTAATGATTTCTCCTTCGATCTTGGCAATGGCTTGAACGATAAAACTAGCGGACACAGTGGTAAACATGATTGTTGGGATGATGATGTAAAGTTTGCATCATGAGGGTCTGACCAACCCATCGAGAAGAGGCGGTCCTCTTACATTATCCACTGGAGGATTATTTATCGTGACTTGATAGCATTAAATGCTCCAGACAGCGCCCCAGGTTCTCATCCCAGAGCTCTCCTAATTAAATTGACCACCCACCGTATGATGGTGAATTCATTTGCATCAATGACCAGAATGTTATTTTCCTGTGTTAAAACAAACCTGTTTGATCACTGGACAGCTAACATGTCTCAGTGGATGTTCAATCACCCCCGGTTTTTGGCCCCAAAATGGGGACTCAAGGTCAAGTTGTCTCGATGAGAGGAGAACAAGATGACTGCATGGAAGGAACATAAATCCTTTGTTTCTCCTCCTCATGCGATGGCAGATAGTGTTGTGTCTTTCGACTTTGGATTTTGATTCTGATCTTACTCTGATTTTTTTCATAAATGTTCTTGACAGTCATGGGAAATCCTTCTAATTTTATAGCAGTTTTTCAATTTTAACTTGACCATCCACCTTGAGCTGCTTTTTACACTGTATAATCCCTGCTGTGTGACTGCTGCTTCTCAAATATCTGATGCCTGACTGAAAAGATGCCTGTTGTAGTTTTAGTGGTCGTTAAAATTAATTCTTTGTCAACTTCACTATCTCTTCAAGTCGTTTGTCAGTGCAGGGCAAAGGTTATTATGATAGGTGTAAGATACCGGCAAAAATTTTTTATGTGGTGGCACTTCCAAGAAGCACACAGACATCATGTTTGGTACATCCTGTTTGCTCGTGTTTCACAGTTGGTTGCCTGACAGTCCTCCTGGACAATTTTACCCCGGAGAATCCTCCCGGACAGTTCTACCCTGACAATTTTGAATGAACAATTCCCACCTGGCAACAGTCCCCTGGATCTGAGCTGTTCCTGACTGAGACAGCTTCCCTCCGGACAATACCCCCCCACCCTAAACTTAACCCTAGCCTGTTCCACGATGGAATTCAACGGGGAATTGTCCGAGGGGTAAATTTCCTGGTTGTCAGGGGGATGTTGTCTGAGGGGGGATTGTCGAGAGGGGGAATTGTCGAGGGAGGAAACTGTCCAGGGGGGTTGTCCTGTTATGTCTCATTTACCCACTGCTCTTTGCTGTACATATTGCTTTAATACAGATATTTGCTACTGGCACTGCTGCAGAGTTCTTTTTAGTCTTGCTAAGATCCTAGTAATGTAGTATCACCCGCGCAATGCTTTCTCCGTGTCCAGAGCTGACTGCACCCTTGCCGACTTCTACTCCACACTAGGGTCTTGTACATTTGTTACCAACTTGACCAACTTTTTCTTTTTTTTATGGCTGTTTTGCTTCCAAAAAGTGAAGAAAGCAATCAGATTTGATCAGTTAGTTCACTGTGACTCCCTAAAATTTCATGTTTATTCATGATTTCTTCCAGGGGAACACCCAATCAGGGTGAACGGTGAACACTCACTTCGCTGTAACTGTGTAAGCGCTTCGCTTGCAAATGACTGTGTTATATAATAAAGATCAAATATTTTGCACATGGTTACTGCCATTTTTGACAAATGTCCAAGATGTTTGTATTGAACAGATCCTAGGATATGTATAATTTCGTTGGGTATGGAGCTCGCTTGTAAACAACTGACAAACAGAGCACTATTAGAATAGCAGTGCAATGGGTATGTTAAAAGCATTGTGTGTGAAAACACAAAAGAGAATGAAAATTACAAATGTGCTGACCAAGACTAAGTTCTTTTAGATTGAAACTTGGGTTGCATGTTCAACATCTGCATTGCATTCTGGTCTAACCATTTAACCATTTGATTAGGTCTGAGTATTGCAACCATGGAAGATTCCAATTTTGTCGCCATATACACACGCACTGATCACTCGCTTTTTGTGGCCGCGTCCTTGAAATTCACGGAAATTCTGCCACTGTTCCTTTTTATGTAGCCAATGGTCTACGTGCAACTCACAACCGCCGATCTGGATCACATGATCATCGCCGGTAACATCGAAGAGGCCATGGATATCGTCACCGCAGATTTGTGAATTACTTGAACTTCCGTAGCATTGAAAAAGTGTGACGTATTGCCTGAAGGGCAGTATGCTGTAGTTTGAGGCATCGAGTGAAGGTATACCCAGACAGTGACATCAAGCTGTGAGAAGGGGAATTGAAGTTTTCGTTGTTATATAATACGTACTGTGCATGCTACTCGTGACTTCCTACATTCTCGATGTACATTGTAATATGTTTTGCAGCATCCATGCATATAACTAGAGATTTACGAGAGACATTTATTAGTCTAAGGACAAGGCTCTTCCTGTGAAGTTTTCACCCTTGTCAAAGGCAACATTCCTGCCATGACAGCTGAGCTAAAAGCTCACAATTTTAGACCGTTCGGATCAAAGTGCCGACGTGTCGTAAAAGTCCCTGCATGGTCGCACTTTCGCTGCTCACTTGTCACAACAGCAGCAATGCTCTACTGTTGCTAAAAATACACTTACGATATTCAAAGCACCAGCTGTTTCGCTTATATTCAAACAGTTGGTTGTGAATGTGTGACAGCTGTAGTCAGGTTGAATTCTAAGTGTACCTAAAATGAAATTAGAAATGAATTCAAATGTGCCAACTCCCATCTTCCTATGACAATCCTGAGCTGAGATATAAAATGTAGAAAATTAATCCCTCAATTTTTAAAATGGTAGTCTGTACAATAATTTATGGCGTCATTCTCATACCACTGAGATCACTTTCTTTGTTTTTTTATTTTGGAAAGCCATTGTCTCTTGTCACAAAATGTGATCATTGTCTTACTGTTATGTGGGTGACTTGACTGTGCAAGTCCCCTCCATACAACATGCTATGCAAGAAAACGGTGTATTTTTCAAGGTTATGTAGATCATTTTAATTACAGATGGAAACGAAAGCATGTGAATTGTACGACAAGGACATCACAAATTATTGCAAAATTGACTATTTCAAATTAAGTGAATATTCTTTTGACATTGTGTTCAGTGATGGAACAAGCTATTAAGATGGAAGGTGGGTTAATAGTATTCATTTTTCAACCGCTAAAATGTTTTTCCTGTGATTCTCGACCATAGGTACACTTTGAAGCAATGAAAGTTAATGAAGCACTGAAGTGAATGTTTTATCACAAAGTTCTCCTTATGTGCCAGAGAAGCAACTGACAAGGTATCGGTGCACTGTCTGTTATTTATGTACTATATATTTTAAATTTTTGACTTATGTTTTAGTTCTTAAGACTGTTGGATTGCCATGAAAACTGGCTGACTTGGAAAGATGTATACTGGAACCCTGCATCAGTGGCCTAACTCATTCCAACAGTAATTCAGGAAAGCTGATTTTATGGCTAACTGAAGTGATATTGCTTAATTTGAGTCAAAATAAATCAGTAACATGTTCGTTATCAGTCATGTGACTGATAACGAACATGATTTTTATGCTATCAATCATGAGAGCATATTACATACAGTGCTAGATCTTTTTCTCGGAGAAGCTGCAACCTTGGCAATGATGCGAAAAGTAGAGGGTGACTTATACAAGATGTCATCAACCGTAAGTCGTTAGAGCTGCCTCTAATGTAAAAACGTCATTTTTGATGAATTCAACAGTTTAGTCAAACTTAACTTTTCTTCACTGCTACCCTGACATTCCATTTGAAAGAAACCATTTGAAACCATTCAGGTTCCAAATGGTTTAGAAGGTATTTTGGTCAATTTTCCATTTAAAACCATTTATTACCATTTGAAACCAGGTATAAAACCAGTTGAGATTACCATTTGCATGTTTAAGACCAGTTTGCACCATTCATAACCATGTGAAAAACCATTCAAGACCATTCGAGGAGAATGTGTTGTGTGCCAATGTTCCAAATGGAATTTCACTTCGGGACATAAAACTCATTGAAGTTGCCTGTTCACATGTAAAGCCAATATTTCATAACAAGTCCTGAGTTGGGGAAAGAGGTGGAGGAAAAATGTCTTTTGTAACTAAAGATTGTGACTCATCTTTCCAGATCGGCTGGCAAAGTAAGGATTTAACTCTTTTCTGAATGCTATCAATTGAATCTACTCCACGACAATTTTTTTCAGTAGACAGAACTATTACCTGCTTATCAGCTTTGATTGCTAGTAGAAATTCAACCAACATTCAAATTATCTTAGTTAGTTCAGATTACAGTCCATTACTGAGCTACTGTCACTTTCAGTGATTCTTACAGACTTACGGTATTGTTGCGTTGCTTTTTATTTTCTCAATTCCTAAGTCTTGTACATTCGATTGAAGATATTCTCCAAATAAAGTGCATGTGTAGAATGTCTGACCTTTAAACAAGCTGCCTCCGGTTTTTTTTTTTTTTTTTTTTTTTTTAAGTTTTGCGATGCTGTCCGTTTTTCGTGAACACCTATCGGAAATATTGGAATAGATGGCCAATTACCTACTCGGTTTATTAATTCTGTAGCGTGTATTTCCTCGCAAATATGGGTCATGAAATTGTCATGAGGATCTTACGAGGACAGTTTTATATCGGACAAGGATTTTTTTTTTTTTTTTGTGAGACCGGATAGAACCTCGAGAGAATCTAAGGAGGACGGCTCAAATCTCAGAAGTATCTCATCAGATTCACAGTAAGCCCTGGATTGATCATTGCAATCCCACGAAGACTGGTGAGATTCTCACACCTTAATGGGTCAAACCAGGTGTGAGGCTCGTTCACGAGATGGAAAGTACAGGATAAATTGGAATCTCAGTCATAGGAGTAGGAAGAAACCTTTTTTTTTTCGGAATGCTGAGTCAGAGGGATGGATTTTGATAGCCATCCCGGGGAAGGGTGTCCACCTGCCCTCTGGATTTTTTCTTCCATAGCACACGCTCTCAGATGTCATTGAGTGCCATTAAATGTCCAAATAAGTTGTAGTGAAATTTTCTTGTATTCGGACCTCTTGGCGTTAGGAGGCACAAAAAGAGTTTTGTCCTTGGACACTGATGGCCTGAAGTATTTCTCAGTCCCTTCTTATTTCAGACGGGGAAGATTTCTCCCCCGACAAACAAGCAAGCAAACCCGCCTGTCCCCACCCCACCCATTGCTTTCAATGCCTTTGATTTCAATACAAGGTGATTAACACACTAGGTATTAGTAGCAACATATTTTTTTTTTTTTTTTTTGAGAATTTTGATGCGCCGCATGAACAGATGCATGTGATTTTCTTGTTATTTGAAACCAATTACATGACATCTCATGAGAAATGAATCATGTTTCACCTGAGTAATTTCTCTGATAGAATCCCTCCTGATCTTTGTATGAGTTATCCTGTCAATGGTCGTACCTGAGTTCTCTCCAGTAATTTTTTGGCATCCCCGACCCCCCCCCCCCCCACCATAGCTGTAGTCTTGGCTTTTAGGGAGAATGAGGGATAGCAAAATTGCAACTTGGAATGCCAGCCATTAAAACATGAAATCAATTTACCAATATTAAATCAGCGATGTTGTACTGTGGTTATTGATAAAGCCAAATTTATTTCGGATTAATAACTTTTCACGTAAAAATGCCTCTTGAAAAATGAAGTTGCATGAGAATTTGCCATAAAAATAATTTTCAGCGCGAAATAAATCGTTATGAACTAATTTCTTATTTACTGTATTCAAAGAATGATTCTTCTATGCCCAATTCTGGTCATCACTGGTCTTGCCGCTTCAGAAAGGCAGGAGGTATCACGTGATGTGATAATGGCATGACCTTTAATTGGCCTCAATGACATGACTCCTACAATTTTCGTCACATCAACTGCCCATGAGAAACTTTTCATGATAATGTCGTGGGAACGTTTTGTGAGCTGAATGATTGCCTCAACTGTCCCCCCCCCCTACACTGACGTCACATAGCAACGAACAAGGGCGCCCCCATCAAGACAAACAAGCGCGTAGTACGTATTATTAAGCAAGGCGCATGTAGATCGAATGGCAGAGACTTAACATGCACTTGTTGAATTCAGTGGCTTATCCTCAAGGAAAGTGCTTCTCTGTACCACTATGACGTCACATGCAAGAGGTCTATTAGCAGATATTGACGTATCAATGTGAAAAGTGATATAACATTGTCAGCAAAATAAATCTGATCTGTATTGGCTGCAAATCAACAACTGTAAAATAGTGAAGATATTATTTTTTTTTTTTTCATAGAGAATTTTACAAGCAAACTTCTTTTGTGCTATGAACTGGGCAGAGAATACATTAGAAAGTTGCATAATACTTGAGGAAATGCAAGACACTTAAGTGTGTAGAGTTAAATAAAAGAGAAATTATTATTGAACAGCACCTATCTATTGCAAGAGAGAGCAGTGACTCTCAAGATACGTAACATAGTTTATCACTAATGAAACTGCATTATGTTCTACTTCCATAATTTGTTACTAGCAACCCATAGCGGCAACTACGTGTGGCAATTTTCTGTATTCAGGATGAATTTAAATTTGCTAGACAATAAATCAATAGTAGATTTTCTTTATTTCTTTTGAGAGAATACAGTTAAAACTATTTAAGTGTTTACCTTGCCAAGACCCAAGTATTTTATGCGTGTCGACAAAAGCAAACGGCATATCAAAATGAGCGATCCGTATCTGTTGAGCCATTATTGTCACGAAGAAGCTACAGTCCAAGCAGCTTGTTAAATGATGCCTCACTTTAAGCTTAATGAGAATGTAAAGTTGTGACATATTTTCCATTTCATAGTTTCATCATTACTGGCTTCCCCGTTTATGAAAGCCGGTCACATAACTCTGATAATGACGTGACCTACTTTTCCTTTGTAGTAGTTCGTTGTCCTAAAAATTGGCGATGGAGCGTTCGTCACTCAAATGTTATTCATATAGCGAGTGATTTATCAGCCGAAATTAGGTTTTGTAAGAAAATACGGACTGAAAAGTGGAAGTTGAGAGAGCTGGAGAGACGGAACTAGATCAGCATGCCAAATTATAATACAAAGGTAAAAGGGAATAGAATTCCATAACGAGCCAAATCATGGTTTGAGCGCAAAATTTAATGGACTCCTCCCCCTCCCCGCTTCAACTTACGACAAAGGATAATGATAATAATAATAAAATTTTGAAAGTAACCTTATGTCAGGTTGTTTTTTGAAATTTTAGACTCAATCCACCAGGTGGAATAGGGTTGCGGGTGACGTCTGTGAACGTTGCAGGAAGGGTCCACGGTCAGAGTTACAAGAAAGTTCACCAGTACCTCACAATAAGAGGAGACGTCCAAAAGATCGATGAATTTGATTGTAGGATAAATGTCCCATTTGAATGATTCGACGTTAAGTATAATGAGAATGAGATGATGACGAACGAGTGAGCGCAGATAAAGAGGGTTACATCACGTTGACAAAGAAGAGACACAGTGAGACATTACAATCGGCCACAGTGCAACCCCGTCTCCCGGGGGGTTTCACAGACCCCCCTACACACACACACACACACACACACACACACCACAGGATCTGGAGCTCCGCTCAGCTTATGACAGTAGGCGTTAGCAACATATATAATGAGTTTTAATTTCTTGGTCAAAATTGTCTGTTGAAATGTTCGACTTGTGGTAAAATCGACCCCCTAAGCAGTTTCTTTAATTCAGTCTTGCTCTCGGTGGGTTCGAATTGTCAGCAATCCCCAAAACTTTATTGATGGTTGTACCGATGAAGTGACAACATCGGTTGTATCTCTGTACACAATACAGGCTAGTATGCCGCTTCTTCAGTTAAGGGGGGGGGGGGGGGCTATCTACCATAAGACTGTGCAGAAAAATGTATTAAATAAGTGAACCCGAAACAGTTTACCTAGAGGTCATGTTTTGTTTCTTTGTTTCTACGTTTCTAAATTGAGCCAAAAGATTCAAAGACAAAAAAAAATCAGAGGAACAACTTTTCTCCTCCATCCACCGAAAATGCCACCACATCCGTCAAAACTAATACATCCTTCCAAAATCATTCACTTCCACATACATTTGAACTGAGTCTGCTCTTAATATTCAGTTCATGAAACGTCTTAAAAGCAACGGATCGACTCGAATGGCCAAAATGGGGATGATCTCAAGTTTTCTTGATTGACAGTGGTTTCAGTCATTGTCAATTGATCACTGGCCAGCTGCAGATTTGGACGGAACGAACCGCGGGTAAGCCGTTACTTTAGGGGGATTTGAATTACGATCGTTAAACTTTTCGGTATTATAATCGGTATTATAATCGGTATTCTATTCGTGAGAGCGCACTATCAAAATTCCAAGCGTGTAGCGTGAAATGCGCCCCCACAGCGAACGTACTTTTTTTTTTAATTTCGATGACTAACGTAACCTATACGTAATCATGATGGTGTGTGGCGGTTAAAGTTAACGGTATCTCATGAAAGGAAGCGTTAAACTTATCTCATAGTTAAGTCCCTTAGTCTGCACGTGAACTGCATTGAGCATGAGATTCCTGTTGTGTGAAGGCCAAAGGTCAGTTGAAGGTCAGCAGAGTCAAACTATGAAAACCATGTAAACACAATTTCCCAAGAACGCTAAATCGAACTGGGCTCGTATTCATACGAATATGAATCATACTGAGTAATCTTCCTATATTGCTTTGATTTAGGTCAAAGGCTATTTTGTTGGCAGTG
This sequence comes from Stichopus chloronotus, assembly GCA_021234535.1. Taxonomy (NCBI): domain Eukaryota; kingdom Metazoa; phylum Echinodermata; class Holothuroidea; order Aspidochirotida; family Stichopodidae; genus Stichopus; species Stichopus chloronotus. Next base: position 31,705,644 of record CM037829.1, on the reverse strand, counting down.
AGTCGTGATCAGCAAAAGTCACAATTTGAGGTCTTGTAAACGATATCTTAAAAACCCGATTGTTTGGACTGATCATTTATAGCGTCAACTACGTGAATAACGACAGATTTTGGTTTACTGTAGGGAAGGCACTTAATTTTCAATACTTCACCCGACCCCACCCCCCCCCCCCTCGTCCGTTAACAAAAACCAGTGAAATACACCAGTGGATCTATTGATTATAATATCAGAAATATTGATAAGGGACTGAAGTATAGTTGGTTTTCTTTCACGGTACGTCACCAAGTTGACGTAAATATTACTTAGGCTAGGTCGAGACTACAGAGAAGTTTAGATAATTCAGGCAGTTTATGTCTCATCATGATTTGGTTTGTTACTCATATTTTTTCCTGGACTGGTGACTGTCACTTTCGTAAAGGGGAAAAAATAGAATGAGAACAGAACTTAGATAAATTAGAGAGGTCCTTCAACATACGTATACTCTGCTGCTAGAGCATCGCCTCTTCGTTGTATGAGTCTGTCTGTATCTCAGCCATGCTTTTATGGTCTTAACACACAAAATAAATATGTAGACTGGTGACCAAAACAATTACGTAAAAGACCAGTTCATTCAAACGGCGGCGATAGCTCTGTCATACATAACCAGTAGAATACAGACATACATTTCAGTCTGCTATAAGAGAAATGCAAACTGGTGTAAGAAACATTCCCCGATAATCTGCGCGGACAATCTTTCCCGAAAACCAATATGCTAACGTTGTGGTGTCAAGTTTGGTATTTAATTTTAAAACGGCACGTTTAGGTGATATCGAGACGTTTCTAACGAGGATTTTGAAGGGTGCAAGCACGTGATGATTGTTACAATTAACATAATTAGTCAATAGTTGCAGAGATGGTAAAAATATTTTCATTTTTGCTGTGTACATATTAATTAATACTAATGTGAAAAAGCCGCGTCACCCTCACGCATTTTCGAAAATCAAATTGAATCGTTAATTACAGGCCTAACTCACTAATGTTTATTACACGTGCCACATGGGATCCTCTTAATTTGACCATGTGTCTATGAAGGAACTGTGAAGGAAACTTGACATTCAGATTTGTAAAATGTAGTGAATTTCATTTCTCAAAACAACTCAAGGCGTCTCTTTAATACAATAATCATATTGTAATATGATTGAAAGAATACTACGAGGCGAATGGAATCACCAGCTACAGATTAATGTTGCTGTCCTTCCATTGAAAATTTATTAAGTGGGAAGTTACATTTTAATGGCATCAACATTAACAGCGTCACCCGTCGCGTTTGCACATTTGAACAACGAATTAACTGTAAAGGGCGGGAGACAAAAACATAAGCTTTATTGATAAGACATTTTAGATTACGGCTATCCCTGGTGGCAAGTCTTTTCTCTTCTCTTTTTTCAGTCTTTGTCTTTTAAATAAAGTAGTCAGCGGTGACTGCACTAAATTCATTCAAAAGGCATAAGTCCCCGTAAGGCCTGAGATACAATAATCCTTTGAAACATAAAGCGTTGACACTTTTAGCGATTGAAAAAGCACATTCCAAGTTATTATTTGGTAAATTTATTATCACAAATTCAAATAATTCAGCCGCACAAGTAATAGTCATGTTCTTGATGGGAATGTTGATGAACCGTACATGGGTATAGTTGACTTCTATTACTTGAATCACGAAGAGACTTTCAAAATCAAATATATTTCTTTTTCAGTTTTATTTTTATTGTTCTTATCGTAGTTTCCTCTGTGTTCCCATCGGATTAATGCTATATGAAGTTACCGCTTTGAACTCGTGATATTAAATTTTTCAAATCATACTCAAGCTTCTCCCCCGTGGCTGGCAGCGTTTAACGTCCCTGCTTTCCACCACCTAGCGTACTTCTTGGCTGCTAGTATATTCGTGGTGAGTCCAGATAACTCGGTGTCTTTTTTCTTCAGTTCTGGTTTCAGTAAATGCTGCAATGTTACGAATCGCTCGTCTTTTAGAGGATCTATCGCTACTTTGGACTTAGTCAAATCTTTTCTCCTGCGTGATCTTCTTCTCCTTCTGAGGGGAAGACTTTGAGCTGCGGGTTGAGAATTAGCTTTTGTTATCTCTATTTTTGGCAAAACTTCTGAGATGAGAACGGGATCTGGTCCGGAGAGGACAGGCTGTTCTTGTTTCATAATTTCATCGGTTTCTTCTTCCCGTTCGTCTGCCTCTTTCAAAATGGAGGAAACGACGCTTCCTCTTCTTAACAGAGGAGGTAGTTTTTGCTGTTCTGCTAGTCGTCTTTGTCTCTCCCTTTGTGCTTTCTCCTCCTTAATTCTATTCTTCTCTTCCAGTTCTTTTTCGTGTATTGTCTCTAGAGCTTGGCTTTGTTCCCTTTGTTGCTGGGCCTTTATTTTCATCACCAGGCTACTAAAGCTGAATTTTTCCTCTTGTTCCAAGGCAGCCGATACTTTCTTCTTAAATAGCGACCCGTTGTCACTCGTACCGCTCCCCTCCCCGTCTTCTCCTTTACCCATTTTACCGAAGCTAATGCTCGCCATTCCTATCGCTCTCGCTAACTTCCTGAAAGTCACGGATTTGTTTTCCTTAGGTGGTGGCGGTGTTTCCACCGGTTCGTAAATATCGTCGATGCTCGGGAGCATGCTCTTCCGAGGCGCTAGCTGTTGCCGAGTGTACATCTTCGACGGCATCATTTTGCTCTCCTTGTCTCTTTCATTTTGTAATTCTTTATCTTCCCGCGCTTTTTTCTCTTTAGTTTTCCTCGCTTCCTCCTGCGCTACCCTCTGCCTGTTTTCTTTCCTGAGTTTAGCTTGATTGTTAGACTTCGTGGCGGTCCTTTGGTGTTCCCGAATCCACGTTCCCTGTTTCTTTTCGAGTCCCGCCACGAAGGACTTTCTCTGGGAGGACATGTAGACCTCGGTCTTACGTCTCATGTTGTCCAAATTGGTGAGCGTCATGTCCAGTTTCTTGTCCTCACCTTTGTTGCCAGCATGGCCGATGTCGCTGTGTAATGCCGCCTTCATGACTATGACCGGGTTTTGTTTCATATAATGAATGAAATCGCCATTTAATTTAAGATTTACAAGTAATGGCTTGACAGCGATTTGTCCTGATGCATCAGGAACATAATATATCCACCAATATGTTCAAATCTCAGTGCGGCGTCATGAGAGTTTCCATCCCAGGTTTCATACCAACGATTTAACTTGGTCCAATTTTAATGGTATTTCTTTAGCTACCACATACCGGAAGAAAACGTATGGAAGAAACATCCATTAGAACAGTGAGGTTTCATCAATTTCTGTACATATTACACGTTACAACCAATGGCAACTCCGGTTTAACAACACCTTGATCACAGAGTGCTTTGATACGTTTTTCCACGTGCGATTTTTTTCTTTTTCGTTGTAATCTGCTGAAACAAGCCTCTCAGTTAGTTCCAAACTTAGAGAAATGAGATCGATTTAAGCCCCTCTGCTGATTCAAGATAGCTACATTTCCAATGGTGTGTGTGAAGTGCACCTTCAACGGTCCCTCCTTTCTAGTACACTTACAAATCACGATAACAGAAATGTCACATTCGTTCAAGTGATAACATGGATGCTCCCCTAAAATATGTGTATGTTCCTTCCACGATTCCGTTGGTTCAACAGTTTAAGCGGCGTAATAATGATGAATATCCGACAGGGGTATGGCGTATCAAAAAGTAAAACAGACCGGTATGAACAACCAACATGTAGGCTTTTATTTCTGTAAACGGCATTAGGTCAAACGCCTATGGCCTATGCATATTGCGATACATTGCTTAGTAACATCATCACACACCCACAAACGGATAATCTTATAGGCCGCTGATGTAAAGAGAAAAACATAAAAGAACTTTCCTTTCAAGTATCGATTGGTCCCATAAATAGGAGGTCCTTTTCAGATGGAATCTTAAAGAAGCTCAATTTATCGTTTGTAAAAGCTTGGAAAATTCTATCGTTTTGAAAGGAGAAAACGCTTGTTTCCTCGTCGACCAGGTTTAGAAAACAATAGACTATTAAGAAACAATGGTAATAACTACATGGGGTGCACAAATGAAAGGGAGAGGATGCCCGTGCATAGTTTACCGATAGTTCTGAAGGTGAATTAATTGCACCTTCAATAACAAGTTGTTATTGCAATAGTTGGCCAGAGATAAAATCAATATCATGATTTGAACCTGACTAGCAGGGGCTCATTTCAATCTACGGCATCGACCAACAGCAGGCTTAAATTCCGGCCGTTCACTATATGTAGGAATTAATATTTTAAATCACAGTAACTGCTTAAACTACTCCTTTAATCCACGGTCATTGATTTTCCAGTCATTAGCGACAGTTATATGGGAAGGAAGGGACTTCGGCCCCGATCAATAATGTAACTGCCGCTGTTGTTGTATCTTGGGTCTATGACCTGCGTGATGATACTCAGCTGCAAAGACACCACACCGACAAACACGTCCTTAGCAGACTACGATGGCGGCCAGGAGCTGTTCGTGGCTTAGGAAAGTGTTTAAGATGTAGGTCCTGAAGCTATGATTGCGATCCAGCAAATAAGAAAAGGACAACGAACAGTTGACCCATAGAGACGCAGGCGTATATGCCCTAGAGGCGCACTCCAGCGTCACATGAAAGCACAAGTGTTGTAGACAACCAGATCGGTCGCGATATCCAGTCCGACATTCAAACGGCACCCCCCTCCCCCCGGTCTTGGTCTAAAATCGAAATGACTTGCTCTTGGTCATAGAGAACAGCCCTTAGCCAGAATAGAAAACAGCCCTTAGCCAGACTAACCAATGTGGGAGAGTGGGGGGGGGGGGAATTAATGTTGGAGTTCTGTCGGCAGGCTGGTGAGGGGGTCTAAGAGGATGGGATGTTCCACTCATCTTTGACAAAGTTTTGCCTTTTTCAAAGGTTCTAGAATCAAAATGATGCGAGATTTCCATTTTTTTTTCTCCTTGTATTTGTATTCCAATAAAAGCAGGACCTTTTATCGAATTTTTTTGCAATCTTTTTTTTTTTGCAGGGGGGTGAGAGTGCTTGCTCTGGAGGGAACACTTCGAGGTGTCGGACTAGCTTAGAGACAGCAATATGTAATGAGATGCCGATTTTACTGACCGCATTGACATTTGTGAATATTCAGCCGCACCGACATGCCTCTATATTACTGCAGTGTTTCCCAATCAGGTTGTTGACAGTTACAATTGGTCTCTTATGATCCATGAAATAACGGAATATTCTATCCTCACTGAGCTCTTCTGCTTGTAATGGTAATTGTGCGATGTTTTTTCCAGTATGATTTTCATGTTCTTTTCAAAGCATTTTTTTACGGATATATCCTCTCTAGAATTTAACTTCACTTAGTAATGAAATAATAAATGAAATTAAATAATAAAAATGAACGTAGAAATATGAACTGTAATACTCTTCACTAAACAACGGGCGCATGCTCTGCTACTTTACTTCCTAGCTTTCGTCCTGTGATTGTGAGGATACACTATTCTGCGATTAAACTAACCTGCTTTATTTGTTATGAGTGCAACTAATTGTCATGGAGAGCTATTAGCTCCATGGTATAATCAAATCAACTTTAGTTTAAGTGCACCACACTGAGGGAATCTTTCTAGGGGGTTATCACCAACAATACAGTCCTTTTCGAGACACTATATCGTGTAATATCCACACAGTTCGCTACCACAGACTAAAGACTGTAGAACCTTCGATGCAGCTGATACGTCATGCCATATGTTGGAATCAATATCTACATTACCATAATGTGAGGTTGTTCACTCAAGGGAACTTGCTGAGTCTCAAATGTGCACCGAAAGCAGCAAATCCATACATGACGGGCACATGCCGTCGACAATCTGTCCATAATTTAGGCATCTCAACCTAGGACGTGATAAATTTATTTCATATCTTCCTTACGATAAAATCATAGTAAAGTTTACAGCCTTAGCACGTGTTTCATTTTGCGTGAATGTGATACAGAGACACTGCGCTAAGAGAGACGCACGTTTCCATCAAATCTGACAAAAGTCCGCAAAGATTGAATTACGCCCCCATCATTGGTCTCGCGTGTAAATCAGCAACTATTCACAATGCCTCGAATCAACACCCTGTAGCCATTATTTGGTACGGGCAACAGCTCAATGAATATGTTTCTCTTAGTTTATAACACATTAGATGGCTTTGACTTTGCTAGTGGCATACAATAGCTTAGATATCACTGTTTGTTGAGTTGTCCCGTTAATATTGTTGCCTTTTAGTGAGACAAGCTTATTGCGTATCCAGGTTTTCCATTCTTCCTTTCTCTTAAACCATTGCTTTTATTATATGGGTATACATAATGTGACAAAAAAGAGAGACGACAGTGAAATAAAAAATCAAATCAATATCTACATATGGTAGGAGTCATTATTAAAAAGGGCTGTATTTCTTCCCGTTTCGCTGACTTTACTCAGACTCAGGAATACTGGGATAGTGTTTACATGTATGGCCTACATCGTGCAAATGAGCTACTGGAGGACACGATACTTACAGACAATGTATGTATACCTGTGTGGCAAGACGTTAGACGTTTTATTCCAATCGAAATGATGTGAAATGATTCGTGGTATTGTGGTATGTTTCAAAGATAGGCTGTCTGCCATTATATCAAAAGTATTAAAATTATCGAAGATATCTGCAAGTTATATTTTGGTATCTGTTATAGAATATATTTCCTGATATCTACCGATTTAATTAATGATAATATTTTCATGCACTCTGAAAAGGTTGGATACGTACGTCTCATTACAAACTATTGACTAAAATAATACCCAAGTTGGTTAAAAAAAACCCATTGTTAGATAACATTAACCCCAAGAATTAGGTATAATTGTCTTGTCCAACCTGGGAATTTTTTACCTTAGTTTGCCCTAAATAGTCCTATGCAATAGATAAAACATTCCCTTTGAAAAACTAACAATTCTCCTCTTGATATCGAGTGATTTTACATCATCCAATGATTATGATGATATCTGAAATTAATTTGGATGATATCTTTAAAGAATTTTTTTTTATTTACAAAGAATAGAGTAAGAAAGAGTAAATCGGTCTGTCATATTACCTAGGGCAAAAACCTGGAATGTGGTCAAAGCCTTAACTACGATTGTATGTCAATATATCACAGAGAGGTTGTCTCTGTAATGTCTCCATGATTGCTATATGCAGTAAAAACTACATATGTGGCAGTGTGTACTTCAAATTGAATTTCCATGAGTTTACCTACTATTGTAATATCGAGTCATGCCCTTAGCGAAGCCCCATGAAAAATGTTATCCTTATTGGAGGTTTGAGGTAATTTTTCTCCTCCCCCCCCCTTCAGTACCTTGTCTGGCTACTGTCCTGTGTGGAGTCTGCATGTCACTGTTGAGCTAAATTTGTGTTTCTCAGCTGAGATATTTACACGTTTTACGGCGACCGGTGACCGGAACACTTGCTGGGGCGTTTGTTCCCCACTACCACTGTGAAGTACGTTGCATTGGTTCCTCTATCGACTGAAGAACATGCTAACATAATTTGAATGGTTTTTATTGCGTAGTATTCAACCACTCGCAAAGCATAGGTCTACAAGGGAAGCTAGGGTCGCGTAATGTGATAAAGTTCTGTAAAAACAAAAAAGAAAACAGCGTGAGTATATGGTTACCGACTTGGGGACAAGTAGCTATCCAAAAGGCTCTTTATTCATAATTAGTGTCACTTTTCCTAAGGTTTTTTTTAAGCCATAAGATTAATTATTTATAGAGTTCGTCATTCGTTATTTAGAGGGTTCGTTATTCATAATATTAGGAAGCTTCGTTATTCATAAATAAAAATGAGGTTCGTAATTCATAACAGAAAAGGACTAGGTTAGTTTTTTCATGATAGGAAGAAGCCGGATCCGATATTCATAGTGAGAAAAAAGTTCAATATTCATGATAAGAAAGAGGGATGGATGCAATAGGGAAAAGGGTTGATGTTCCTTATTTTGACAAAGGTTTCGAAATTCATAATAGGAAAATGAGTTCCCTTTCAAGATGAGAACAAATAAGAGTACCAAACCGTTTCTAAACTTCTTTTTCAGTAGGGGTATCAAAGCTCTTGATTATGAATAACCAATTTTTTATTATGAATATGGAACACTTTTTTTCATAAATTATAGACATAAATAACGAACCTTGTTGGAGTATGAATGATAAACCCATGTCTCGATTTTGAATAGCGAACTTCTCTTTATTACGCGAAAAGTCGAACTTTTTTTTTTATTATGACTATCGAACCTGTTTTTCTGTTATGAATAGCAAACCTTTTTTTTTTTTAAATTATGGATAAGCGAACCTTGTGACTATTGAAACTTTTTACCCTTTACTTTATGAATAACGAATCTTATGAACAATGATACTTATTTCTGCCGAAAGCATGCTGTAATTAACAAACTGTATGAGCAATTACCGAATCTGATGGATATTGGGCAGGCCCACGCATCGATTTAGTTGGACAAGTTTAGCATTTTGCGTTGTCATGACTTTTTGTCACCTAGACTGGTAAATATAACATATAGCAGTTGCAAACGTGAGTTGAAAGCAGATATACATTTCCAACTGCCAAAAAGTATTTGCATGGGCGTGAGTTTGGGTGTAAAACCTTAAAGGGGGGGGGAGGGGAGGGGCAAACATGTCCAAGCTACTATTACTACGTCAGACGTCCTAGATGTCAAGGTGCCCACAAGTAAGATAATTGAAACCACTCATATCGAGCACTTAGTCCGAAGTCCCGTCCGCCAGGGTTCATGGCCCGTCTTAGCGCCAATGGAAGCCCTCTAGTGCAATCTCTGCTTTTAATCGTTTCTTTTTTTTTCTGCTATGTATGATGACCGAAATTTTGCTAAAATTATGTATTGTTCATAGCCATATTGGGAAACAACTTAACACTTTTCATGGGCCACTTTCATGGGCAAATATTTTTGTTGACGATTGTTCCAGGCGTAAAGTTTAGGCATCAGGGGACATTTTACCCTTTGACGGAGGTTGGTAAATGCAGCGCACATAGAACCTACCATAGCCTGTTGGGTATATAAGGTACCGGTGTAGCGCGACCGCGAAAATTCAGCTCAGTGCAAGCCTGCAATGCATTCTGTAGTGTTGCTACGTATATCAGTATATTTGGATTTTGTATTCGGCCGGGAATGTCAGAATAAATCGGACCATATGGCGAAGGCGTCTGAATGGAGTAGTTGAGCGTCAGAGCGTGTGAGTAGGGTTTTAACCTTCCAAGCAGGTGTTGGTATGTTCCGTTTTTATCGTACACATCGTAGCCCTCGGTATTACGAAGGAAGTCAGAACTGGTGCTTGAGTAATCCACGTCCACGCTATGCAGGCTAGAAGGAGTTGCGATGCCGAAGTGTCTGCTTTCGGCGTGAAGTCTAATGGCCCATTTATGAATTGACATCTAACAATGGACCTTAATTTTCCTTTTGTCATACCTCTCAAAGTGTATGAGTCCAGTGACATAATAGATAACATAACAACAGTGTAGAACCAAAGAAAGTCAACGAATTTTCATGATTGCGGAATGGAGTTCACTCAAAGAAAGACCATGCATTATCTGTCTCGCAGGATAAAGACCTAAATATAGGGTTCTCCAAGCATTCAAAGCACGTAGGCTTATGTTGCATAAACTTGAATATCACACTTAAGAAGCCGACATGCAAACTCTCGAGTTTCTTCTCCAGAGGATGTACCGTACGTCAGAGGTATGTTCACTTGCCAACTGAACATTATACAAACATTAATTAGCGAACTTCCCCAAAATGTTTAACAGTTTATAAGGAAGCCCTCCACACACAAACATTATCGACCACCTTGAAGATCTAAGGGAAAAAAACTGAAACCTGAAATATTCATTTTTAGACAGTATAAAAAATCGGTATGTGTGCCTGTCAATGTTTAATGAGCTATTTGTAAAAGCTTCATTACATAAAGTCACTAAAATCTACATCCTGTCAGGCTATGAAAATCTAACCAAGGAGTGAGAGATTGTGGGCATCAACTGAACATTAAACCCCCAACATGTAATATCGAACATGAACACAGCATACATAATATCAATGCAACCTAACGTCAACCCACCGCATGTAATATCAACGGAGCTGAAAATGACCACACCCAGTGATCTCAACTGAACTTTTGGGACCTATCGCGTATGGGTTTCACGAGCCCACTCTTGAAAATCGATGGAGAACACTAACAACATATGTACCGTAATTTCAATGCAACCAAACATTCTAGAGACTGGAAGATAGGCCACTCGCCCGGTTCCATACGAGCAACGATGTGACGGAAGCGACGTCATATTTACATATTGGGGCCGGCGGCGAGCTCTAAATTAGTTGGTAGGTAACTTATGTCAAATTTATGTAAAAACTATGGGGAAAAACCACATTAATACATAATTTGCCTTGAACAGTTTAAATTACCTTTGATTGTCTATAAAATGAGTTATGGTGGGTTTTAATTGGCGTGTTCTGCAATTAATTGGCAGAACACGACCACCTTCGATTTGCTCGCTATCGTTAAACTCTTCTGGCAAAAGTGTTACCTACCAGACGAGTGATGGCGTCCTTCAACATGGAGCTCTATAGGGTTCCTGTATCTGTAAAAATACCCTATGGAGCTCTAGCGTGGAATTCTAAGGATCTGCACTTTCGGGTACATAGTTTTTTTACCCTCCCTTTTTTTTTGAGTGTCCCAACTGCCCCCCTGTAGTATCTTTGATGCAACAGACGTTATCAACCATATATAAAATATCAGTTCATTGTCAATTCATTATGTATCAAGAAACTGAGTCACTCTGTGCAGAAAAAGTTACAATTTCAAATCGCAGTAAGAATACCTTTCAAACTTCCTGATTATACATACATGATGTAATTTGTATTTACTCCTCAAATAAAACGAATGATGAAAACTTTGATCGACAGATAACTGTTGAGTCTGTACTGGGATGTGTTATGGCCTCTTGCTGATTCAAACATAAATCCAGTGACGTTACCAAGGAGGGACTTGATGGGGGGGGGGGGGGTAAATGTCTTAAAGGGGTTTTAGAAAAAAATCTTTGAGGGTAAATGTTTGAAAAGAGCACTCTGAGAAATATTTTGATTTGTTATATGGGCACCAGAGATAGAACTTTATGGCAAGGGGTAATTACTAACTTAACTCCCACTTTTCCAGGTATCGACGGTGCTATAGGTAGCAACCGTACTGTCAATTGTAATTACACTCACGAGTAGCGGTGATTGCTTTGTGGGGCATGTACCAATCACATCTACAATGTTTTGGGGAATAATACATCCTTTTATTACTTTTTTTGGTTTGATGTTTCATTTTCTTCTGATGGTTATCTTTTGTATTCGTTTAAAGCTGTAAGAACGTTTACTAGCTCTCTCGAGTTTTGTGTTGCTGTTTCTGTTTCTGTTGCTGTTTTTGTTTCTGTATATCAAGTAAATAATGTTTTGTCGGTGGCCGCGTGGGTCCATTCTTCCTGGAGAGCGAGGGGGGGGGGGGCAAGGCTCAAGTGGCCCCTACCTTGGTAGTTAAAATTGTGGGAAGAACATCTCTCCAGTTGGCTAAGAGCGTACGAGGAAATTGTTTGGAATAAAAATACCTCTAGATATCCGGAGATGGTCTTTCCAGACTCCGCAGCGGCTTTTTCTTTGATACTCTTGCTCTCCCGAAAAACCACTGATGGTTGCCCTGACACCCTTGCCCCAGCCACACCGCCACTATTTTTTATGTTTCCATTGTTACTTCGACTTGAACGAAGTTCAGTCGAAGTAATGTAATCCCCAGAGCAGTTTGTGCAGTCATGCGTACCGATTAGTGCATTCGGGGTCCTTTCGACGGCGATTTCTCGGCGGTTACGGAAGCTACGGAGCTGCAATTTGGTGGACGGGTGGACCGTGTTCGGGGGCGTGCGTCCGTAAAATTTAATGGGGATCGGCGATTCAGTTTTCTCGCTAGCGATCATTCTCCATTTTTTCGCCTAAAAGCCTACTCCTCCTAGGGGTTTCGGAGTTACCTTTTGAAATTTTGCACACTGTTAGAAGGGTCTCTCGTGCACAAAAGTTGTACTTTTTAAGCGGAATTCGGTAAAATGGCGTTTTTATGGACCGGTTGGGCTCCGAAATGGACCCTTTCGGAAAATGGCCAATTTCTCTTGAATAAGGCGAAAGCTCGAAAATTAACTAACCTCATTTAGATTTCTTACTTGTTGTAAAGGTCTTCCGTGAATTTGGTGAGAATTGATTGCGAAACCGTGGAGAAAATGCGAAATGAAATTTGCCTGTTTGTGTCCAACATCAGGGGTTTCTATTATTTTCAATTTCCTCGCCAAGCGTGGTTCGGTATGGCAGCGTGGATTAGTCCTGCTTGGTGGCTGTGATGTACGGTAGCTTTGTATGCCATAATTTTCTTACGTTGTAGTCAACGTGTAATACGCAAGCCGGGTGTCTTTGATGCAGAGCATGCAGTCTACTTAATTGTTTGTCATGCCTAGGTCAGTGGAAACCATTAAGGATAATGGTTGAAGATGGAGTATTTTCGTTGATACTGACAACGAAACCAGCCCCTATAAAGAGTTAGTTTTAAAATTTACATGAATTAATTTAATTTTTTCCAGTATTATACATGGTTACGTATTTTGGTCGTAATGGTTGATTGTAATTAATGACAATTTTCCATGAAATATATGATACACCCTTTATCACCATTTGGTATAAACTAATAGCAAATATGAATATGCAAAAAGCTGTTGTTGACTGCTAAACTTGAAGGGGGTATTTTGTACTCACTTTCACAAGAATAAAAAAATATGGCTTCGAAACGTTTCAAATTGAAACTTTAATGTGATCTTGTATTATGTCTCGATGATGACTGCCTTCAGAAAATCAGCTAATTTTAAGAAACTGTTGCTAACTTGTATGCCGTCTTTAGTCGAAGTTTGCGTCATTGACGCTCTAGTTATATATACGAAAGAGATTGAAATAAAGTTGATGGGACTGAACTAAATAAGGAAAGATATTCCGATGTAACCCAAAACTTGATGATAAAAACATAGTTAATCTTAAAGGAATAATATCGAAGACTGCATCTGTTTAAAAAAAAATGCATGCAGAGCTGATGGGACTTTCGAATACAGCCTTTCATCTCCAGTTTTCAGACTGATGTCGAAGAGAAATTGACAGATAAATGCTCTGAATTCCCTTTTCATATGAGAAGCAGGTTTGGTTACAAAACTTAGCAAGCTCAGCCAATAATTCTTAGTAGAAATATAATACAGCTTCGTATGGCAAGTTGATTCAGTTGATTATCCTGTAACTGACAGCCTGTGGCCATTATATCACCTCTATGTATGTGCATCATATCGCCAGCTATACGTTACAAGTTTCAAACTCTAGCAACTTTTATTATTATTATTATTATTTTTTAATTTATGTTGTTTACATGGTTCCCGACTTTGACCTCGAATGACCTTTTACATCTACGCAAATGATGCTAGAAATCATTTGCGTAGAATACATCTACCGTAGATACAGCGACGAACATTCCTACAAAGTGTTCGATAGACTGCTAGAGGAAAATAAATGTTACCAACATACGTGCGATTCTCATAATCGGTAATAAGCTCGTTATTGTTGATGTCATCGCACGGAACACTAAAAGGAAAAACAGACATTGTATTGCAGGCAAAAATATTATATTTTGAACCAAAATTTTTTTTGACACAGAATGACAGATTATTCTACATAAGGACGTTGGACTCGTTTTCATGAAATATGTTTTTTACAACAAGGAATTGAGTTATTTGTGCTCAAAAATAATTTTTTTATCCAAAGTTTCAAAACTTCAAATGATGCATCTTCCTTAACTCCTCTCATGGATAGTGGTTTGAGGAGATGAAGCTATTGCAGAAGTTTATTGTAAGCCTGAATGGCTTAACAATAATTAAACCTTTTGTATGCAGTGTTGGTGTATTGTAAACGCCATATTTCCCCTTTAAGACTCTATTATGTCACAAAGAGTGTCAGCACAACTTAATTGTACTCTGGCTTTTTTTTTTTCTTGTATAACAATTGGTATTTACAGTGACTAATGTCTTCTCTATGTCAACCAGCTTATGTCGTCTGGGCTCAAGTTCTCGAGACCAACAGCATGCATCTAGTTGACGTCATTGTTGTCATTTGAAAAAAAAGTCTTTGCCATTTATTCGTGCATGTTTCCTTTACTTTTTTGTGTCTGAAGATTCTTATGCTGATGCTATTGAAGTCATGCTTTTTTCTTTTTGCTCTATCGAAAGTCTTAAAATAAGATTAAGTTGTGACTGGTCGTGATTTAGCGTTGTGGTGGCAATTTGTTGTCACCACATCCTCCTTCGGAATAATTCTGTGACGCTAGTTTTGAGCCCTGATAAGGTCACCCACAATCCTCACAGTATGTACATCTGGGGGATTCTCCCCCCCCCCCCCCAAAAAAAAAGTGCCAACATTGAGACAAGAAGATTTTGCCCTATTTACATTCAGTCATCATCAAACCAAGCAATCCATCGAGACTTTGCTGTTTAGGCAGGACCGACGTTTAATGCATTCTAAATCAGCCCATCGCATATTTTCTTTCATCTTGCATTGGAATTAATACACTGACCACCATAGAAGTCTCGAAAAAGGGAAAGGGGAGGGGGGACTGAAGGGGGAAAAACTAACTTTGTTACTCTCTGAAAATACAGTGGCGTAACCAACTTTTGTCATTACGGACGGGGGGGGGGGGGGAGGGTGGACTGAATTGGGGCAAACGGTGATGACTCTATCCTAAGGTAAATTATCTTAGGACGCCATCTGAGCGAAGCGCCACTCATCAATTGGTCACTTTGTGTACAAAGAATTTCAGCTAAGGATTTCTTACTCTTTAGTCATGGAAAAGAGAGGATGAAGAGGGACAAATGTTAAAGAAGGTGTAGCTATTAATGACACCATGTGACACCATCAGTTTGTGTGTAGCACACAAAGGTAATCTCTGTACAAAACAAAATGCCCCTCATATTGGGGCAAATGACACTTCCCAGTCTCTCCGGCCTTGTAAATTTCAATTCTTAGTTCTTTATTGTTAGAATACATGTTTTGAAACTTACACCTCCACTACTAAAGGTTGATTTTTTTCTTCACCCCTTTGCAAGTTTGTGACTTGAGACAGTGCCTCCCCTTGCCCGCCCTTTTTTTTGGGGGGGGGGGGAGGGGGCACCAAAGTTAGTCTAAATTTTATTTGCTGATTGTACAGATCTGTGTAATACATATCACATATGAACGACCCGAAGACGCGCTCTCACCTTTCACTGAAATATCAACAGCACGTATATTGCCCGTTGTGATAACTTTTTGTCAAAACTCACCGTACAACCAAACAGGAACTTAGCAATCGCTGTATATTTTTGCACTCTTCTGATTGATTAATTGACGTGCGTATTTAATCACGTTGAAAAGAGTACATGGCCTGTAGTGAAGAGTCATATTCGCCAGTCTAAATATAGGCCAATGCTGATGGTAAACATAATTAATCTAGTACAGTATAGTACTGCTGGTAGGCCAGTCCTGCGGTAAACATAATAATGCACGTAAATATGACATGTTTCCCTGTTCAACCATTCGTGTCGAACATATACCATCGGGCTACAAGCAGTGGTAAAGAAATTGGCAATTTTAACCCGAAACTATGTTATGAGAAATTTTTAATTGTATGCCACATAAATTTACTTCTGGCTCGGGAATGCCATACGTCTAATGACACTTAAAACTGCCTGTCATCGAGTGGCGTGTGTACATAGTGCACATGGATACGAATTTTGCTATTACTAGGCTACGATGAGTGCCCAGTGTTATGTATACGATGGAATTCCTCACGTAAATTGCGTGACCAGCAACTTGTTGATTCCATGCGGAAAAAAACTGGATGAAGTCTGTGTATCGTGCCTATATTTGAACATATTCCAGCTTACAGATTACATGAACTTCGAAAGCACGGCTGCCTTTATCAGCGATATCTATGATCGTGGTCTATAATAGGTTCAAATATGTGACAAGTATATACGAAGGCTTGGAATTGCGTTTTGTCAATTTGATTCCCTACGCTTGAGGTAAGTTGATATTTCTTTTAATTACTTATGTCATACATCGTTAAAGATACACGTAAGAAGCAAACTGACAGGCGTGATTGTTGCAACAAACACTGACAGCTGTACGTTCCAGGGCATTTATTTGCATTGTTTCTTTAAAGGGAAAATGCAGTCACATCGAACTGAATTAGCATACGGTACCCCTCTATGCTAATTCATGAATGGTTCTTTTTAGCTATGTGATGCCATTTTGTTGTTGAATTGCTTAATTTTGCAGCATACCATGTTGCTTGTGCAGGACTGATTTTTAAATAAAATTATGAAAAATTTTTCTGCACTCTTAGAGGAAAGGGTCCTTTCATTGTCTTGCCGTGAAAATCCATAGGATTCTTTGAGGATAATTTACAGGGATCACTTAAGAGATAAAGTTTCTGTTGGGAACTTTTTGTCCTCCATAGAAAACCCTTTTCAAGTCAAAACCCCCTTTTTAGAGGTTAAGAAAAATGAGAAGAGAATTGCAGAATTTGGATGATTTCTCAAAATGAAGTAGGGACGACTGCTTTTTCCCTTTAAGTAGATTTGGGCCAATTGCTTGAAATAGAATACTCAAATGGTAGCTATTGTTTGGCAATAGATGTTTGTAAAATAATAAACCGGTCCATTTGAATCCAAATGTGTGGAATGAGGTTAGGGGTAGAGGGGGAGGGATATGCTGGTGGCGCGTTGCTATCATATTTTGAGGCAAACTGTGTCCAATGAATGCCGACAGCGCATCGTCTGTGGACCCCTCAGTACTGCGGATTATGATTTGTTTCACTACTAACGTGAGGTACGATTTAAACGTTCCATCTCAATAAGTTAAGAAAAAGATGATGAAGAACTTATACAACGAGAATTGTATTAGTGCCATTCGTAACTGGAAGGGATTGACCATTTAAAGAAAATTGATATTTCTATAAAAAATGTAGCAATATTATTCCCTCTTGAACTTTAAAAACCATACTTCAATAGCATCCTTTTTTTCGGAAGGTATGAAGTTAAAGAAATGTTTATTGATGTTTAAATGGTACATTGGGTGAAAGAGAATTTGTGATGTCTCCCATAAGGCACAACTTCATGAATATCCGTTATTGTCTTTCTTTATAATCATGACTGTAGTAAAATAAATATTACAGTATAGTTGCAATAAATGTGACCTAAAGTTTCACAATATCTTTAGACGAAGCTACAAGATACCTCTTCTACATTTTCACTAGTGTCATATTTCAAGGTTAAACAGAGGTTTCAATTTCAAAGAAAAGCAATGACTTCTTGCAATAATTTGCCACTGCTTCATGGCATTTTGGTATAACACTGACGCAACTGGAAATATTTCTTCACCAGAGAAGTCTATCTTCAAACAGCGATGTCTCGGGGTAACTTAGGAACAAGATATTGACATGGGGTTTCAGTGAAATGCATGCAGTGGAACATTATTCTCTTTCATTTAAAGGGAAATAGGCCGTTTGTTTTAGAGAAAACATCCATATTTTTTTAAACCAATGTTTGTGGATGTAGAATGATAGATTATTCAAAATAAGGGAAGACAGTAGCCTTCTTTTCAAGAAATAAGCTCCCCACAGACAGAAATTCAGTTATTCGTAACTCAACACTAATTTGTTCATCCAAACTTTTCAAAATTCAAATGATGCATCTTCCATTACTCATCACAAGCATAATGGGTTGAGAAGATAGAGCTTTGGTAGATGTTTATTGATGAGACTGAATGGTTTAACGATGATTACTGCTGTTTTCTTTTGTATGTCATGTCGGTGTATTCTAAACGCCCTATTTCCCTTTAAGACCCGCCACAATTGTCAGGAAAACGTGTGTTAAAACGTTTTCTCTGCTACATGAGTATTTCGAACAGCTTGAAGTAAGCTTCTCTACTTCCAAAAAAAAAAAATTCTATTTGTTTTATTTTAAGTGGATTGTGCTTTTTTTCGTTTTTTTTTTCTTCACACATCGATTCTCTCTACTGCCTTGAGAAAGTACTAGAAGTACAGGTCTATAATCCCTAAACCAAAAAAGTTGAAATTCCATTAAGAAAGAGTGGGTGCAGGGACAACTCGCAGTAACAGCAGGGAGCTGTTATTTAGATGGAGAGAGTAAAGAAAACTAACTTAATGCTAATACTGTAAGATCCCCCAATTCAGTGATGATAAGCTGTGCGATTAGCTCAAAGGTATTTCTTTCCTTTATTCGACGTTAGCAGTTCAATACAATTTACCTAGAACCGTCATTAAAGTCAGCTAATTTTTGAACAACAAGATCGCTCCGAACAGTGCTTTGATGTGTAGGTTTGTACCGTCAATTCTTAAAGAGCAGATGGCACGCAACTCGAAACGACTGTTTAATAGAAATGAATGATTACCTTTAGCCCGTTCTTTTAGAAGTTAGCGCATGCAAATGAGCTACAGAGGCAAAAGTCTATGTTTTTGACAAATAGCCGAGAAGTTTCCTCAAGTTTCCAGAAATGGCGAGATATCGATTCTTTTTCATGGTTTGATAAACAAACCAAACATTGCATGGTCATAGGAGTCGCCGAGCCTCGAAAGGCCGAAAAAAGCATTTATTTCCGTGACGACTGGCAATGTTGTAGCAGTAGGGAAAGTCAAAGTGAAGTTCTGTTGCCGTAGCAGACGACAGAGCTGTTATTGTGTTTATCTGCTAATCCGGTGTTAAGTCCTTAGAAATTTCAGTTACTATATACAAAGAACAGATACTGGTATGACCTTGGCGGTACGAACCTCACTTCAAAGCGTACTGCCTCCATCTAAATAACAGCTCCCTGGTAACAGTAAATGTCATCCAGAATGGAGTGAACATTCACTCCAAATAGAGCAATAATTTACACACATGAAATGAAATATCGCTCTGTTTGGAGTGAATTTTCACTCCGTTCAGGGTAAAGTTCACTCTCACTACGAGTGGGCCCAGTACACACTTTTTTCGAGTGAATTTCATCATTTTTCCTTTATAAACTTGCTTACTTCGGTGAGGATTAAATTCACACTGATAACAGTTCAAAATCTTGAAGTCAAAGATTACTTGTTAACAGGCTTACCTCTTTAAAGAAATATGATGAGCACCATCAATTAGAACAAATTAAATTAAAAATGAGGGAGGGGAAGTGACATAAACTCCAAACTCATTAGCTATCACCCAAAATACGTTCAATTCGTAATGCTAATTCGACTATGAGACTGGGGCGGGGTCCTGGGTCTTAAACCCCCCCCCCCCCATCAGGAGCTTCAAGGGCCATCGGTTTATGCAGGATCAATGGATTTGATCTTGGTTACAACATTTGAATGGCCGTTTATGCATTACTTCCAGGTGGAAAATTTGTGTGAATGCTGAAAAAATACATCAAAAGAGATGATACAAATACTATCAACAAAGCATATAAAAAATTCTCTCTAAACTATTTACCATAAACCACCAGGGGTTGATCCATGACCTCTGTTTAGTGAGGGTGCACTATATTCATGCACGTGAGGAAGAGTCTTCCATTTGAAGGATATACATAAAAAAAATGGTGCTCTTAATTAATATGGTGTGCGAACGTCTGCGCCAAATCGTGACAAGGGATGGAGCAGTTAGAAATCTGCGATAAAATAGTAAAAGAACAATTGATCAATTTTGGATTTTTTTTTTGTTGGGGGGGGGGGGTAGGGGAAGAGGATACTCATCCTTTGGACCCGCCACTGACTCTGTATGCCACTGTAACAAGTATCAGTCAGCATATAAATCGTTTCTAATGCAGTAGAGGCAAAGAATAAACGATGATCACTGACGTCATTTTCCGTATCACGTTTGAAACTTTTCGATTTCTGTTTTTGTCTATTGTCTCGCATGAAAATTCCTTCCCAGCAAAAAACCTGCCATCCCTATCCAAAGAGATGCCCCCTTTCTGTGTAGCGGGAGCATCCTTTTGCTAGGGTCAGCACTGTCAGAGCCAATATGAGAGTTCCGCCACTGTGCTAATGAATTCGTCACTTATTGATAACTCCGTGGTGTGCAATGCTACATTACATGTGATGACATCTGCAGACCGGGATTCGTCAAGGTGATCGCACAATATATTCCAAATGTTATGTTATGCTTAATCACAACACGTCATCTTAAAGGAAAATATAAAGCATTCTGAGTGTGATTGTGTGTGTGTGCGTGTGTGTGTTTGGGGGGGGTCGACATGGATGAGGGGGGATTGCAGTTTCATTGGAGAACACAAAGACAAACATGTCTGCGGTAAGGGGTATCCAAGGTCATTCTTACATATCTTTCATTCCCTGTGCAGTGCTAGATTAACCAATAAACTACCCAGTCTATAAGAGGAGGCCCCAACAAGGGGGGGGGGGGGTTCTGGGGTGGAGGTTAAGGTCTACGAAATAGTAGGAAACTGAGATACGTACAAATATCTCTATTTACACGCAACTTAACTTTATGCATTCTCATCGTAGAAAGGTAGGGAGTCTCCTACCACCTTAATACGGTCGTGTCCCTGTCTGTAGTACTTTGTTCCAGTTTCAGTGTTAAATCTCATTTTTTTCCTTTTCAAAGCTTTTTCTTTCACGTTTTTCGTAATGTTAAATTTAGCTGGTTATAAAACGTTGTTGAACTCATCCATAATTACCCTCTAGGAGAGGAAATCGTGCGTAATGCAACGTTCCAACATTGCCCATCAGAGCGTCACTAAAAAGTAATTAACAATTTACCTAAGTATGAAGGTATGATGAAGCACCCCGTGCATAGCGTATGCATGGCGGTTTCTTTTTTCCCCGGAAAATAATTTCGAATGAGCCTCCACCGTTGGAATCTCTATATTCCGTTTTGGAGGAAATTCCAAAAAACCGATAAATCTAAGTTACTAAATTTGCATAGTCTAAGATTTATCTTCATAATTATGTCTGCTGTACCGAGAGGCCAGCATGCACTTTTCAACTATTTTGACGAACGTCAATCGCGCGTTAAAATTTCAATGTGAGGATTGTCGCTTTTCCTGCAGAGTTCAGAGGCATATTGGAAGGGTAACATTGGCTGGGGGGATCAGGGGGAGCAGGGGGGAGCAGGGGGGAGCAGGGGGGAGCAGGGAGGGTGGGAGCAGGGAGGGTGGGGAAAGTGATTTTTCGGGGGCGTTGTAAGAAGAGTGAATGGACACCTGCAGAGCTTGGAAAGGCGAATTCCGGCGATCTGTGGTGCATCTTCTTCCAAAAGTTTCCGATGCGTTCGACGCCAACCGATGACGCATCACTTAGATACATAGCATTTCTATAGTTTGAGCTGTCATGTAGGTTATGATTTGGCGCCACCTGAGACTCGTCTCCCCCCCCCCCCTTCCTCAAGGATAACCCACGCAGTCGCTGAGGGATTATTTCAGTAAAATGTATTTCGTATGTACCACTTAATCTTAGTATTGACCATTAGCATTAAACTTTCATAGAATGACCAAAATAGCCCCCCCCCCGTCCGTCCAATCATAATATAAAAAGAAATACCTTACCTGGATACATGATAATTTCATAAATTCAGTCATCAAAGTGGACCAAATTTGAAAGGATGATGGATAAAAACGTGATAAAAATACACGATAATCCATTATATTATACAGACACATGCATAGTTTAACATTTATTTCCCACAGTTCGCTTCCAAATAGGATTTTCTACATTAAAAAGCACCATTTTAATTACTACAAACAGGAAAATCCAGAAATTTAATGTATGACATATCGCAGAAATCAACACATTATATGGGTTGAATGGAACATGTAGGGAGAGGAAACCAGAATAGGTTTAAACTTTTTTAAGTCGATCTCCTAAAGGAAAAAGAAAAATACGAACAAAGCAAAACGCCAAAAATAAAAACATACCAAAAAAACAAATGTACGATACATAATGCAGCATAACATTTTTGGCAGTTACAACTTCTACTCGTATCTTAATTATCTTAGAGAGTTAATGTCGCCGATGATCTATCATGATGTAAGTTCATACTTCTGCTTTTCACATTGGCGGGACAATAGTGCGGGCGGAGAGGCTGCAAAATGAAGCCAGACGAAAAAAAAAATAATAATAAAATAAAGAAAAGATGAGAAGACAAAGAATGAGAAAAAAAATTGAAAGAAGAGGGAAGAAAAATGAAAACTTGAGTATTTTTATCGCCCTTCGTCTCCGATGTAATTGATTATTCATGACGGCAAGGGCACTGAAACAAAACTGAGAGGTTCACTTGAACGCGGTCTTGCATGCACCAGCACTCACCCTCAGCTTTACGGTTCCTATATTGCCACCGTACTTAAGCCTGGTGAAACACTGCCACCAAATTAATACCTCCTGCAGTTTGTCAGTGGAATAGCCCTAACGCTCAATTTTTATTCACACTTCGATATGAACGATTCTATTCTTGGAGATATCGTCAGGGTCAGCGGTAGAAAAATGTTGAAGGAATTATTAATGGTCGAATGGAACATGATAGCTCATAATCCAGTGTCAAAAAAATAGAAACAACCTTCAAAAGTTGTTTTGTTTGCCTACTGTTTGAAGCATACTACCACAGTCAGATGTACTGCGCAACTTTGCCGTTGTGTATATATATCGTCAATGAAGTTAGGGAAACTCGCCGTTTAGAATAATAGGATGCCCGATCCATCTGTACATATTGTTAATTTATGTGGCTGTGATTCCCCTAAGCATGGAGGTTAAAGAGAGATATTCTTCTAGGATTTATCGTCTTTATATCCTCCAGAAAAGAGCCCTTAAGTTGTCTGGTACTTACTTACCGTCAGTTTGAAATCTCTCAGGTATGTTTGCAAAACTAAACGTTTTCCCAGTTTTGGATGTTTATAATCACCAGGTTGGAATTTTGAATACTTTCCTGGCTCACTAGAGGTATTCTCGTGAACATTTTCAGATCTTTATCTACATTTAGACATGAAACTCACTCACATCTTACATTCATTAGAAACCCACTTTCCATTCTTTTGTTTAAGTCAACCTCGCCCTTCCCAAACCATTCGTTTTGCAGACCCTAGTAGATGAAACTCTCTGCCACCTCATATTCAGAGCTGCAATACATTGCTTTCATTCAAGAGGTTGTTGAAAAAGTACTTTATTCATAAGCATTCATTATTTACACTTTGTCGTTTTCTTTGTTTTTTATCTTTTTCTCTGAGTAGTTTTTTTTTTTTTTGGGGGGGGGGGGGGGAAACTCATACTGCAAGCTCTATGGAGCTTCTGTTGGGTTTCTCCTGAGTCACTTTCAGTCTTGTATTTCTGCTTTACGTTCATTACTCACTACGGAACTATTATTACTATTATTTTTTATGGTTGTTCACTTATCATTTCATTTTGGTTAAAGAAATATTAGGCTGATTACGATGTCAAATTTTGTGGAAACATGAAACGACTGAAATGTCGGGTTAAGTTTTATTTTTCTGATTGGTCTCTCTGTGTAAGTAGAGGAGAAAAGCCCAATTGGCAGTACAGTTGAGAGAATCATCTCAAACACGTAAAAATTAGATCCATCATAGCAACTCTTTTATTGATTTTGAAAGGGGGGGGGGAATCTGGGGGGATCTGACTGAAAAGTCATACGGTGATGTAACCGGACTTTTCAGTGGGGGAGGTTTGAAGGGTCAAAGGTTTGAAGATTCGCGAGCAGTAATGACTCTATCTGAGAAGAAACCTTCAGTTGGCGCATAGCGTACAAGAAAATATTTGGATAAAAAGAGTAGCCTAGGAATAGTTGGGTTTGCTAATTTTTTTTTAATTTCAGGTCGGAAAAAGTGGTAGACGGGAGAAAATGTATTAGATTCACACTCCATTCAAAAATCCTGTTATCACCTCAACCCCCCCCCCTCCCCCGCCCGTCGACCCTCTGCATTGAGGTCTTCTACTGTTACCGTGACCCCATTGGTAACCACACTTCTAACATGGCGTAGAATAAGTCGTAGATAAGATTTTCGAAGTTTCCCTGTTTGCACGTTTCGGAGATCCTTGGGAGATCCCCCAAGCCCATCGCGTAAAAAGATAGCATCCTTTGTGTTGCGCAATGGCAAGAGATTTAGAGGGTGCTGGTACGGCCTGTAGATCCTTCGCGTCACACAATTGCTAGTGCAGACTATCACGTATTCTGCTATAGCGTAGCATGTACCAAGGCCTAAATAAATTACCAAATGGGGTTGGATCATGGAACGCCGTGTCAAAACGGTGTCTCGTCTTACAGGAGGCTATAAAGAACCGGGAAGACAAGAAAATGACGTAGAAATGGTAAGGCACCATCTAGTTTTCATGATTTAATTTGTTAAGGTAAATTTTATTATTAGCCCTAACAATTTTTGTGTACATAGCATTATGTTCAAATTCATACAACAGCCGTCTCTATTACAGTGAGGCCTACCATTGTTGTTTATCCTACCGAGTCTTACTTCATTGTAGAGGCTATATATTACTCAGTTTTACTACGAAAACATCCAAGAAGGGTTTCTCATTTTTATCCCATTTAACTACTGCTTTTCAAATCCTAAGTGTCACTCCAGTCCCACAATGATATTGTGAACCATAGAAATTCTCTTTGACCTGAATGCTGCTGGTACCCCTGTCCACAACATCATCCTGTTGGTAACTCGCCTTCACACTCTTTGGAACGCCAACTGATTGTACGTAACTTCTCTTCGTTCCATCTGCAAGATCTATAAGCAAGGGTAAAAAAAAACGGAATAAATTCAAATGAAGACGCAGGAAAAAACACACTCTTGCATACTGCAGGCTGACCGTGGAAGCATAGAAACTTCATTCTTCAGCTGGCATTCTCCGGTCTGAAGAAAAAACAAGAGAAAACGAAAATATTCAAGAATGAAGCCTTGGGTACCTCATCAATAATGGAAGCCTTGTATAATAACCTCATGCTTGAATGCATGAGAAATTATTGTACTTTAGCGTGTATGATATGCATAAATATTAGTTTCTGTAGGCCTACCATTGTATTAAGACATATATAGCAAATTTTAAAGTGGGGTCCAGATTGTTCTCTGGCTGGCTTTCGACATAGAGCATAGTGCTTTGTTCAGCCCTGTGAGTGTAAGGATGCTCTGCTGCGTATAACTCTGTGTACTTTTACCTTCAGTTATTGATTCGCCTTACACAGGGACATCCGCAGCGGGGGAGGGTCAAAACTTTCATTTGATCAGACCAGGGGGACTATTTTCTGTTTATGAGTTTATAAATATGTAGGGGCAAGCTCCCCCTGCTCCCCACCCCTTGAGCGGGATAACATACACATACCTTGACTCAGACAACATACATGCCTCATAAATTTTCCTTATCAAATGTCGCATTTAGCTGTGTCCTACACGTAGCAAGGAATTCCAGAAAATGTTTTCAAAGAATGGTAAAGCCTATAACTAAAATATGCTAAATAATTTAGCTTTAATTTATTTCCTCATGTTGGTTGTACAATTCTTTTTCGTTTTTTTTTTCAAATTTTCAACATAAATTGTTTTGCATCTCATTTTCCTGGTGACTTGTAATGACTTTCATGATGAAAAGACTTGTCCTTTCCTGTCAGTAGTCTACATATGTTACTACTACCGTATTAAAATTGCCTTAGATGAAGCTATTCACATTAATTAATGCATAGTGGTGAGTGCATCTGTAATGCAATATTTGGGGGGAAAAAAGGGGAAACGTATGTGAAACTATGTGGTTAATACTGTTATAGTAGATTTTGGTATGCCATAGGCGTGTTGTGCAAATTTATTTTCAGTTTTCACCGCAGTACATCAGACTAATTGAAAGGTGATATTCATGACATATCCGTCACATTTATTTGACAGATGGAGATTCAGAATCACACGTTGAGAATGCTGAAGACGTCTTCTCCGCTCAAATAAGCCACCAATTGGGTCGAGTAATGTGGCAATATTGACAGGAACTGAGGGGTAATTGAACTTACCTGACCCTTGGCCTGACACCTGCGGTCTCACAGATGTAAGAAACAGGCAGAGAAACGGATCACCAATGTCTGACGATGTTACGCCAAGTTTTTTTTTTGTTTTTATCATGTAAGGAATATGGAGCAAAAGGGTTTCCTGGAGGCCCCAAGGGTGGATAGAGATCAGAAGGAGTCTCATGCAGATCCACCATCATCACTTGACAAAAGTTGGAAACAGTTTCTTAAGTCAGATATCGATAGGAGAGCTATCGCTTGGTAACTGGTTCTGAATTAAATTTGATTTGATCCACTTTCGATCTTTGCAATCTTTAAACTGGGTATGCTTACATTTCTCATATCGGGCGACATATAACTTTTTTCTCGTTGCTGTATTTTGTCTGGAGATCTGTCTCTCAACACAGATAGTCATGTCCATGTCACAAGCTAAGTGTTATCAGTCCCATGTCCATGTTACAAACAATGGATTATTCTATGTCCATATGTTTCAAGCAATGGATCAATCCCATAGCCATGCAATTGCTTATTTCCTGTCCATGTTTACAAACAATGGGTTATTCCATGTTAATGTTACAAGCAATGGTCTAATCCCATATTCATGTTACATGCACCTATGATCTGGTGGCGTCCTTTGCTGGCTGCACTGGCCCCGTGCTATATTGGTGCTGCTTTTTTGGTGTTCTTACTTTGTTCTTCCTTCTTCAAGTACTTTCGTGCCTTTTAAATCTGATGACTGTACGTATTCTCGTGTTTACCTGTCGTCTTTTTATCTGGTTTTGTATCACTCGTTTACAGTTTAACAGTTTTATCTCTCTGTTGGAGTTTAACGTTGAATAAAGGCTGCAGCCTATGCGTGCCTTGTACTGTTTTCCTTTCCAGCCTATACTCTTGCTGTACGCTATGGTTCGACTTCCTATACAAGAGATGAGCTTTCGAAAATCAGGAAAAGCATGATCTATTTTTTTTTTTTGGTTGGTTAACAACCTTTCACTTCAGAAGTTTGCGATTACTGGAAATACTTAAACATTACTCGCGTTGCTATCACTGTTGTACCCGGCAAATGCTCTGCTATCGTTATGTTATCATAAAGTGTACAAGAGTACGTGTAAAAGTAAGTAGAAACTAGTAACGTTTATGGCTTTTCGTTTTTAAATTTAAGTAGTTTTTCAATATTTACTGTATAATGTTTCAATGTTTAAAGCGCTTTAAGCTTTTTAAAGATTAAGCGATAAATAAATTCTGCAAATAAATAAATAAATTATCGAGAAGAGACTGACGTCACATGCTACGTTTAGAATACGATCAATCACCTTTAATTAATCGATAAACAAGTCGATTTGATCACTCTAATTGTTTGTTGTTTTTTTCTCTTAAAATTTCCTTTCAATCTTAATCAATAACTATCTCAAATTTGTGACACAAAATTTATTGAATTTGGAAGGGAACTATAGTTAATGTAAAAAAAAAAAGTTTATTGGACTAAAGTTGCAAGTTCTGCAATTATTATAACCTTTTAAACAAAAGACGTTGCAGTTTCATTGTAACAAAGAAAACAATGTGTGGAAAATGTTCTCTTTTATTTGTGAAATAATGTATCTGTCCGTCTTAGGCTTTTCATGGAATGTCTTTGTATAATTATGTAATACTGTATATTGAATTTTAATGCGAATGTCGCTTTTTCTTTTGGAGGTAATAAGGTTGTTTTACCTTTAAACTTTATTCTTTGCCTTCCCATTATAAGATGTAAACATATGCATGCGGTAAAACAATAAGGTTAATTGGATTACGTTCAATTTGCATTGGACTAAAACCAAGTTTTGCATTGACTGCATATTTTTTTTAAATAAAAGAGGTGTTTTCCCGTTGCAATGTAACAAAAGGGGCCAAGAGAGGATTTTTTTACCTTTAATGTGAAATACGTACTTATTAACACCCACAGAATTTAAAGAGTAATATGAAACTGACGGAACCGAAGAGCTTTACTTTTAGCGCCTCTACGATATGCCACAACAAGAAAGATTTTCAACTGGGAGGAATGTTATCGAAGTAACCGTAAAGTTCTTGCACAGCATTAGAGGCAAAAACTGAATTTGAAATGAAAGAATTGTAGACTTATTTAGGAGGCCAAGAGGCTAAGGAAAAATGAAATCAAACGCTTTTCATGTGTGTTTGAAAATTGGAAAGTTTACGATCAACAGTTTCAGAAGACCATGAATAATTCCCTTATAGCAGATAAGCCATCTAATAAATATTTGGTGATAAAATCATTCATAAAGGCCTATTTTGATGCTATACTTTCATTAATAAGATATTGTCCACTTAGAAATGCGTTATTACGTAATACTAAATTGTGAAGGAAATTTCTCAATTAATTTTGTACAGGTCCCGTTTGATGGTTTTGATTATTTTGGTCAATTTGGTCACTCGAACAAATTGACATGCAAATGACACTAATTATTGGCACGAATGAGACGTTAACCTATCATCAATCGTTTTTAGACTTACGTGTAGGGTTAGGGGTTAGGTATAGTGGGAATAATGGCTCTTATTCCCCCCCCCCCCCCCTCATAATTCGCAATAATAATAATTGTTGTTGCGAATAGTTTCAACTTTGTTTAAAATATTCCGGTTCTCAATTCTAGGGAAAGTTCTCGTTCTTCTTAGCGCCATCTCGTCGGTAAAGAGATAGACTCGAACTAAAGACGCCCCCTCTGGAGTAGTTAACATTAAAAGGAAGTTAAAGCCACAAATCCCGAGTGTCGTGGCTGCTTCCTAGTAGGACTGTATCGATCGACTAATCCTAATTGGTATAGGGATTTTCCCGATATTCAACTTTTTGTTTCTTGTCTCGGATGTTGTAAAATAAGCCACATATTTCAAACAGCTCTGAACGTTGTGAACAAATTCACAGAACTTGGGTTAACAACCTAGGGGACGAGTCCCACCGGTGGAGCATTTCACAGTTTGTAGTGGGACACGAGTTTGCGCTCGCGTCTCAGAAATAAAAAAACGGTTTTATGTTATGTGCTGAAAAGACAGCGCATGAGTACGGATATTGCAAGTACAATGCAGTGACATGTCTGTCTAAAATTAAGGTTATAAGTGTCACCAGACTGCATTATTTCAAGTGTTTTAGCCAAAATTGTCTACTTATCGGGAGAGGGAAGTACCACCCCCAACCCGCTTCACTCGTAACCCGTACAACGGACGTCCATTGCTCACACACAACCTTCTTGGAAGGTACATTCTCCACGTTCAGCACTAATGTCCGCCCCTAAGCTTAATGTACTAATGGTGGGACGTGATGGATTTATAAATACCAATTGGCTGACGACAGTCGGTGGCGGCGCCAAGGGTGGGTGGGATGAAGGGATTTTCCCCAGTCAGAACGTTCCCTCCCCAGTTGAACACCCCCTCAGTTGACAAATACAGGCATGTATATGTCTGTTTCCTGTTTATATTTATAATTTGCATTTTGCATGTGCATGAGACTGGACCCAAAACAGGTTTTGCTTCTGGGACCCCACCAGAGTCGTTTAAATTTTCATGCTTGAAGTGTAGCTCTCCTGAGACCTATTTTTTCACTCATAGATATACTAAAATTTCGGAGTTTTCAGGGGTTATAAGATTTCATCTTGTCAACTTATAGAAATACCAGAATTAAAATAAATCGTTTGAAATCTTTCCTATTATGTTGCATTTTGAACAAAAAAAAAAAAAAAACGTATCTATCCTGAGATTAAATTTTTCACCCAGAGAAATTCAGGGACTTCGCCCTCAGAATCCTTACTGGGACTATGCAATTGGCCTCGACAAAGGGCCCTAAGACCGGCCCTGGAAACTCCTAACTAAGCTTCCGCCCGGAACTGTTGGCCCTCCAACAGTTTCTGTTGCTCTCCTTTTGCAACCCCCCCCCCCCCTCATTCCGATCAAATTATGGTGCCGCCACTGACGGCAGCCAAAAACGGATTGATTAACTCTTGCGGTAGAATCTTCGAAGGACAACTACATACAAATTATACAGGAGAGTGAAGCCGAATACAATTATTTGGTCAATGCCTGGTGGAAGTACTTAACTATTTAACGAAACATGCTATTAATATTCAATGGAATTTTCAGGGTTACCCAGCTTATTTGAAGTTAGAATATGGTTTGCACTATCAATCGCCTGGTCATCTACCTTTATTCTTTGTCAGTGTTTCAGAGAAGAGAAGGCTAGGGGAAAAGATCACCTGTCACAAAATCTGAAAAACAGCTATTCACTCTTCTTCCTCCAGACAATTGAATATGAAACTTGTCTCTACATTTCGTTGGCCCTACGAAAGTCAGACTATCAGAGAAAGCATCGCATAGCGGTCAATCACCGTTACCCGAAATGATACAGACCAACGATAATGGATATGAATATTCATTTATGCAATTTCATATTCATTTATGCAAAAATTGGGCTTAAACAATGTTTTCTGTACTCGACTTGACATATTCCAGGGAATTTAACTTTCACTGACAAATCTTCAACTCATATCCAAGCTTTGCGATGTCCACAGCGTGAATATCACCAGGCTAGCAGCAACGATGTGATAAGCCAATACATAAAGATACCGTCATTCATAAAACGATGGGTTGCCATTAATGTTTAGTGTCAGACTTATTGCTCGCTTGACGACAAACGAAACAAGATTCCGTGACATTTTCCTCTCGATTTACCTCTGCATTCCGAGGCATGATGGCCTAGTGAGGAAACTTTCGCTAATATGGGAAATTTCCAATGAAACATCGTAAATGTCCGACAAATTTATCTGTATTTACATGTAACTGGTTGACTTTTGACCGTATATCGCAACTGTTATCGTAGAGCTGTAATAGAACTCCACATGTACTTGGGAATAATTTATCACGTAAGGCATCATGTGATTTATTTTTCTTTTGTTTTGAATGAAAAGCAATGACTAAAGCTAATTCGGCAATCACACTGGATTACGAACAAAGAATGACCCTGCATCTTCGATTGTTGTTACTCATGAACAATTGTAACTTTTCCCACGACTTTTGTCAACCCTAATATAATCTCCATGAATAACATCACCGGTAAATGAATACAATATTTCATATCACCGATTAAAGCGATCAAGTTCTTTATGCCATCTGATTAATGGACATGACAGCACGTCCGTTATTGTGGTTGGTCGCATTTTCTGATGATCACGTGACCACATTTCTTTCGTTTAGTCTATCGGACGACTCCCATCAAGAAACAAACCGATCTTTAGAGAAAAGATTTTTACAGCAAAGGCGACGGGTATGTGACAAGATTGTGTGAAAAATGTCGATAATTACGAAATGCGGTATATTTTTCCTCAAAGTGAAAAATAAGCGTAATTCTTTCTGGCAATTCCCTGAAATTTCGGCAATTTACGAATGTACAATATGTGTACAGTAGTTGCCGGGCCGCGGGTGCGGATCAGCGATCAGTAGAAAGCCAATATGTATGCGGTCTATTGCAGTCACTGTACAAACGATGTGACCAATTGCACGAATTAGTTTTCTAACGTGTTTAAGGTAAATGTTCGTAATAAACAAAAGGAATTTCTAACGTCCTACGGAAGGCAAGTGCAATCAAACCTCAAGTCCGAATTTTCGATGCAAATCTCGTATTTTACCATATATATTAGTTTGAGCTGAAGTCAAAAGGTAAAACGGAGTACATTATCTGAACGTACATTTGCAGGTTCACTTCATTCCAGGCACTTATATTCTGATGATGAGAGCCAAAGTCTTATTAAAAACTTGCTGCGCTCCTCTCTTGTCGGGCAGGGGCGTGCTGCAATCCGGGGGTGGGGCAGGTGGGCAGTTGCCACCCTATTGGAAATACTCGGGGGAACAATCATACTGTTTTGCCCAGGCTTCAATAATTCAGGCAAATTTAAAATAAAAAACAAACAAAATAAACAAAATATAGTAACATTTTACGATACGGAGGGGTTCCAGGACACGTCACTTTGAGTGTATGTGCTTGCCAATGAGAGAGTGTGTGTATGTTTGGTTGTGTGTGTGTACGAGGGTGGATTGCTTATACATGATTCCGGTCCTGGAAACGATCTGCAGGGTTCGACAGGATGTTGGATTTTTGAAAATATTTACACCCCGTCCACATACCAGTTCTACGTCCCTGTTGTCGGATTAACCAGGCAGTTTATCCTCACCCTACATAGGCAACCAGAGACATGGTCATGTCCATTGTGGTTACGGTATGTAACCACATTTTCTAGTTGGACATTGTGGTCCCAGCGTGGCGTCACATAATCACAGTGACAGGCAGTGACACCTACGATAGCTCCATCTTGCATCACTAGCCTGAACGAAAATTGTGAGGAATTGAGCAAGTCTTTCGTATTTGGATACTGGAGTCAATAAAAAAGGTGTAGATTCCTTTTCCACTTTGGGGTGAACTATGGAAACTGCCAGAAACTGTGCATGCGAAAGCGTGAACAGAAAGGGCTAGGCCCGAAGACCAGAAAGGGGTGGCGGGTGGGGGTGGGGGGTTCAAGCGCTCCGTCGTAAGGGCCCAACTCACTAAGTGCAAAGATTTGAAACCACTGAAGTCAATAATTGTTGCAAATTTGTTCTTAAAATGTACAAATACTGAAAAATTCATTGTGTTCATTAAATAAGACTCTTAACATGATTAGGCCTTTGTTTCTTCAACATCAGCGGTAGGTTTGTTTTTATATAGCCTACATAGTATTAAATTTCAGTTCATACGGTGTCCACTCATGTTTAATTCCCTAAATTAAGTCTACAGTGATTACGTTCAATGTATACACGATATGAGGCGTGCTGAACCGGAATCTCTGGCCTTGAATTATGGGCGTCGATCTGTAGTGCTAAGGGATTTGGAAGATGAACTCCTTGTAGCTACGTAGGCCCCTTAGAACTTATTTCCCAAGTGAGAGGCGAATGATGGAAGAATACCCTGGATAGTGTAATATTATTCAAAAAAAAAGTTAATGTAGGTGTACACAACGAAATGATTAAATTACCTTTGTGGGGGACCATATGACGTCACTAGAAAATCTATGTAGGCAAATTTCCTCTCTGATTGCAAATAAACACATGAATACTTTCTACCGCTATACTCGCATAAACTTATGAAGCTCTTTTCTCTAACATTAAAGGAAAATAAGGCGTTTGTTTTACAGAAAACAACCATACTTTTAAAACCAATGTTTATGGACATAGAATGATAGATTATTCAAAATAAGGAAGGACAGTAACCTTCTTTTCAAGAATTAAGTTTCTCACAGAAAGAGATTCATTTATTTGTTGCTCAACAATACTTTGTTCACCCAAACTTTTCAAAATTCAAATGATGCATCTTCTGTTACTCATCACATGCATAATGCTTTGAGGAGATGGAGCTGTTGCAGATGTTTAGTGATGACACTGAATGGCTTGACAATGATTTAAGTTATGTTCTTTGTATGTCATATTGGTATATTCTAAACGCCCTATTTCCCTTTAAGCTGTTCCCTTCCCTTTTACCATCTCACGCTGTGGTCCTTTCCCTAAACTGCTATTCGCAGATTTCTCCAAGATAGACACTGACAGTAAATGAACGGCAGGATCATCACAGTCTTAACGAGTATCTGCAAAATGATCAGTTACATCAAGCCTTGACTCATTTAGAGCCTGTTAGGTAAATTATCTGTTTTACATAAGCACTCAGAACTAAATGCACCGTTGCATTTGCACGTATCCCATACCTTTGAGGTTGCCGCAAGTGCTGGAGTAACGAAACAGGGTGCATTGGTATTATTTCAGTAAATTTTGCAATAACTACTTGCGTTCGGTATTTCGTATTTCTCTTGCGAATGTGATTGAGGCCTTTGCTCTCTGGGCAGAGTTTTCTTCATATATGTTACGAGAGATATCAGGTTATACGTTCAGTCTTGTGATTCGCGATCAATCATATACAACTTAGCCTATTTATCTGGCGTAGTTAATGAACCATGATTCTAGCATGGTAACATTAGTCAAAGGCCTTGTAGCAACAACAAAAATTCATGTGATAGCAGTTCTGTGAATTTCGTGAGTAACCTGAAATTTAGTCTTTCCGGGTTTAGTGGCAAAGTTTCCTACGTGACAGAGTTTCTGCTGTGCCTAGTGTTTTGTATGTAAACAGGAAGCAATACTTGCAGGTTTAGTTGCAAACCCTTGCCAGCAGCCATCTTACATTTTAGAAGAAATAAAATGGTCTTGTGATAGACTACCTGAGGTTCACCCATTGTGTTACAATTCAAGTCATTACGTAGTTATATATTCTCTCTCATTCACATACTTTATGTAAGTTTTTTTTTTCACCAACAAAAAAATTCGTTTCATCATCACGAACTAGACATAATTTTCAACCACATTTTAAAAAAAAAAAAAAACCGTAACTGTAAATTTCTGTAGTGATTATATCGCACCATTAGTTATGCGAAATTTCCGTTTAGCGCCCATAGATCAATAATGCCTAGGCCTACATACTCTGTATATATGATTAAGTTCAATCCAATTTTTCTCGTTGATCCATTATGCTAGTTTGCAACTTTTGGAGAAGTGATCGTTTTTTTTTTTCTTTTTCTTTTTTTATGAGTATACGGTGTTTTTAACGTTGCTGCTGGATATCCGTCATATATTGTCTAGCCTATGGCGACGCTGTGAGCACATCAGAGAAATTCTAACGAGGAGATCTCACTTTTATGGGGCCACTGCAGGTTTGTTTTCAGCAACATTGCGCTCGTGCGTGATTGTTGAAGGTGAATGAACGTAAAGCTGTTGAAGTACATGTTAACAGTTTCTTCTTTCTTATATAGTAGCGGACAAATTATTCATAGAGAAAAATTACCATCGTAGGGTTCAGTACACAATATATTTGAATCCTTAGTCCGGATAGTAATCAAGCAATATATGGGCCTATAGCATTTTTTTTTTCCAGCGGTAGTCATGTATTGTCACATAATGGTGGAGACGTGCAATATTCCCTTCAGTGCATTATGAATTTTCGCTCAAACTCCAGAAAAAAATAATGTGATATATAGAGATTGGTTCTTTATGAGAAAAAAATGTGAAAATAAGATAGTCTTAAATCTACGGGAAAAGGTTGTTCTCTTCGGAACGTAATCTGAAGAAGTCACCCCCTTTAGAAGGGCACTGACTTGATGAAGGCCCATAGGCCGTGCGCGTGCCACAGCTATAATTACAGTGCGTGTCACGGTCAAGCAGGAGTAAGGAAGTCAGTTCGCATGAACAGATGATACGTTTATAGGTTGCATTAAAAAGTATGAATGTGTGGTACGGGGGTACACATTATTGGGCTGGTTATCCCTTGAGCTTTAAGTTCGCGGAAGTGATGTGTTCCCGCATACGACGTATATATTTGCACAGTGTTCCAAATCGATATAGGCTGTACTGGTAATGTACGTACTACTTGAAGTATAGGCTTACTTTATCGTTTGATCGCATGGCGTATTAAATTACTTAAGTGGACAGTCTGATTCAAGGCTGCAGGCTTTATTCTTGTAACATTGCACTCGAAGCACATTCGAATCTATGCTGCCATCAATTCGAATGTATGCTAACATAAATTAGTTCTATTTTATTGTATTCCATAAATTCGAATATCACTTAACAAGTTGTTGGTAGCACTAATTGTTGATTGGTCAGGGGATGTAAATGGGACTGGGTTCTGAGATGTAAATTAGCAGTGTCCATGCATGGTTGAAGAGCACACGTGACACCGAGCGTCTCCCTTCAAGTCCCTTGTTTGAAAAGCTACTAAGGCAAAAGGTCGACCCGAGGATAGGTAAATTTGGTGGAGACAGTGACCAGACTAAAGATCGGGGGAAAAAAACTGTCAACTCATGCGCATTGACAGCTCGGCGGACGGCCCGAATCTTTAGAATAGTTCAGAAGATAGGGCATAGTAAAACGGCAGTTATAAACAAGAACAAAGAAAACTTAAATACTAATGTCGCAAATTGTCACTGTATCGGTATAGACCGCGTCGACGCGTTTATTAAAGTACCCGACCAATTAGACCAATTAAAAGGCACATTTAAGCCTAAAAGTATTCTCAGCGAAGGAATGGACAGCCATACGACTGCGACAAATGTGGCTATATCTAACAGCACAAGAACTGACTATAAACAGGGAGTTGATATTGCGTAATACGTATTCTGTAGTATTAGTCTGTTCAACGAAGGCGTTACAATGATGCAGAGCTCAGTGAGCATCGGTATATAAAGGATATCCTTGATGGGGCCTTTTTGCGGTTTCTACAAGTTGTAATGTTTTTACATGTTGTAAAACCTCGTCTTCTCGAATGCACATTGTTATAAGCGCAAACTTACAATTTTTTCCTATTAATCAGTGATTCCCTGCAGTGGTATCCTGTTGTGACTACTATGTTGTCTATAGGCCACTGACATTTTCGGTCACTGTTTGAACAAATTCTTATAGGCATAAATGGAAAGAGGACCATTCCCAACTATCCCATTCCCTACAGCAACAATTGACTCTTTATTGTTGAGGAAGGACAAATTAGGAGTCCACATGGTCACTGATGTATATCCACTTCAATAAGAATAGCTCTGTGATCATTGCTCGGCAAATATTCTTGTAAATTAGCTGGTATAGTTACAAATATAGTTACCCACACTGATACCGTACAGAAAAGTAAGAAAGTGGGCAGTAGAGGAAGTAGTTACGGCCCGACTAAGAGAAACGCGAGAAGCGGGAAAGGAAAATCTTTCGATAAAAATAGCTCTTAGATTGTAGGATATGGCAACGTCGTTTGAACCTCCTTGGCATTGTAAAATTCAGCTAAGGATTGTATTTTAGAGATTAGTGTGTTTGGAAATTTAAGGTTCAACTAAGAATAGCTTTGTTTATTTTCCCAGTTCCAAGTCACAAAAAGTATGTATGTGTGGGAGGGGGAGGGGAGGATAGAAACAAATATGCTAGTGTCCCTTCGAGACATAAAAGTAAAAAAAAGCCTCCCCTCCTCCCCCCTTCCCCAAATCGACGCTCATAAAACATCCTTTATGGAGAATACATCAGTTCACCGCCACCGTGGTCATATGTTTGCTATATTACAACTTGCATAGAGGTAGTTACCACGACAACGGTGGCACGTGCGTGTTAGGACCAATCAATTCATCGTTTATAAAAGACGGTTAGGGGTTGGCAAATTACAACGATTCTTCAATAAGGGACATCTTTTGGTTGATCTGACAGAATAAGTATCCTAGTGAATATACTGTATAGAACGTAACAATAGCCATATAGCATTCTGTGGCACCGCCACACTACTAGTAACTCATTCGATTGCTGAATATAGTTGACCGAATAAAGTAATGTAATTTCCTGATCGTTGAACCGGAACGGGACAATGATCTCCCAACCGATCAAATTTGAACGAAAGCGGGTATTGGATATTTCGGTACAGCCTCGGCTTATTTAAGATATTGTCATTCCCGGATGCATAACGTGACATCTAGTCGAGATCTAAGTTACCTTACATGTAATACGTTGCCGGAGTTGTCTCCCTTGTGGCTATATATGGGTCTTTCCTGTATAGCATTTAATAACAACGTGACATGTTATACGCTGACATGTACGGACATCACCTAGAATATTAAAATGACGAACCGTTGATCTATATGGAGAGGGCATTTTTGAACAACATACCATTGTCTCACTTCAAACAATAACAATAACGGTATCTTAGACCTAGTGAAATAAAAACCCGTCAGACCTCATCTTCCTTAGGGCCTATGTAAGATGTTGTTATATCCCGCTGATTAAAAGGGGCATGTAAAAGCTCTGAGAGACATGATTCACTGGTGAACGGTTACAACCAGGGTAGACTCTCCAATTTGTCCCTCAAACCCGGCTTGGTAAGTCTATGGATGCCAAAGGCGTTGTCACGATAGCTATTCCGGCTTGGGAACAAGGGGCCCATGTCTTAATTATTATGGTTTTAACGAGTGCAATGAATAATAATATATAATAATATATATCATTATTCATTGCACTACTTAAAACGATGAATGTTCGTTTTAAATACTGCACAGCGTTTTGCTGCCAAACCAGATGTCCTATTTTTTTTCAAGCCGGAGACTTTCGTTTAACTTTCAAACCGGGAGCCAGCAAAGGAGGGGGGGGGGGGGAGACGGATGGATCATACGCCCGAGCATATTTTTACTATCCTTTTTACTGGTTTGTAATCATATTGCAAGTATTTACCTCACTTGTAGGCCACAGGCCTACAATTTTGCCTTTTGAGAGGCCGGCTCAGTGCCATTCCCAACATTATTTCTGGCCTTTTTATCTCATCGCCCTATGGGGGCTAGATTAGATATTGTAGTCACTTGGCTGGTGGAACTATATATTGTACTGTGCCCCCGTGGGAGAATGGTTACCATGGAAACGCTTGGAGTGGATGAGTAGCGACACCCCAGGGGTACCCCATGGTAGAGTGACCATGGGTACAGGCGGGTCCTGTTGGGTGGTATAGGCCTAAATGAAAACGTGTCCGTGCCAATGTGTGTGCGTGGGTGTGTGCGTGCGTGCGTCCGGACCTGTCCAAATCGTCGTTTTTCCAGAATAGTTTGAAAAGCATATGAGCGATTAAAGGGAAATAGGGCGTTTGTTTTTCAGAAAACATCCATATTTTTAAAACCAATGTTTGTCGGTGCAGAATGATAGATTATTCAAAATAAGGAAGGACAGTAGTCTTCTTTTCAAGAAATAAGTTTCTCTCGGATAGAAACCCAGTTATTTGTTGCTCAACACTAATTTGTTCACCCAAACTTTTCAAATTTCAAATAATGCATCTTCCGTTACTCATCACATGCGTAATGTTTTGAGGAGATGAAGCTTTGGCAGATGTTTATTGATGAGACTGAATGGTTTAACAATGACTAAAGCTATTTCTTTTGTATGTCATTTTGGTGTATTCTAAACGCCCTATTTCCCTTTAAGTTAAAACATGGTAAGGTTATGCATAATGCCAATACGTACAAGATGTATTAGTTGTATGGTAAATCGAGTCAAATTTACTGATTTTTGAAAAAAAAAGCCAATTTTGTCCCAAAATAGCTATTTCCAGCATATCTTGAGAAGTATTTGAGCATTTAATGCCAAATTTTGCAGAAACTTTCCTGAGAATGAAGAATTTCTAGGTATATCACTTTTGTAGTAAAGAGAGTGAAACTTGCTGATTTTTGAGAAAAAAGCTAATTTTGCCCCAAAATGTGTATTTCCAGCATATCTTGAGTACTATTAGATCAATTAACTTACAGTTTTGTAAGTACTTACCTGAGAAGACAATGTTCAACATAATATTACTGTAATGGTAAACTGAGTCAAATTTGCTGATTTTTGAAAAATAAAAAGCCAATTTTGCCTCAAAATTGGTATTTCCAGCATATCTTGAGAAGTATTTGAGCATTTAAAGCAAAATTTTGCAAAAACTTACCTGAGAATGAAATATTCAAGGTATATCACTTTTGTAGAAAAGAGAGTGAAAAATATCAGTGCCAGGATAGGCACTTGGTGACAGGTCGTTGCAATAAACTATAACAAATTCCCATGTGCAGGCCCTGTATTGAAATCAATGCATGTTGGCGATGAGATATGCTAACTCTGTGTATTGCCCTCTTGTTTTTCTTGTACCCTTCGGGCCGGTTTATGGTAGCGCTACGCTTTTGATTGTCTCCTCCCTTCTTCACCCCTCCCTGGACAAATTTCCTTCCTGGTCCCCAACAGGAAGGGAAATGATATTCAAATCGGACGCTCCGTCCGGTCAGAATTCCCTTCAGAGAACAATGACTCTCAACATATATATATTATCGACATGTGAACACATGTTTCCTTTCATCTGGTCAGTCCTTTTAGCTGTACCTTACCCATACATTTATTAATTTGTTTACAATGATACCACCCATTTATCCTTCCACTGAATGTCCTTTCCTCTCCCTCTCCCCTCCCTCTCACCCAGGTAATTTGTCGACCCCCAACCCCCTCCGCCTTCCCCGTCTAAGTATAGCTATCTGTCTTGGACAGTCCTTTATACAAAAGAACAGTTTTAGGACAGACAGCCCACTTTCTGCAGCTTTATTTGAAAATGATGTCAGGCAGAACCCCAAAAGTAGCATTCAGTGAGAAACCAAGCGTAACCTCTCATTTATATCCCTGGCGGAAAGAGACGACTTACGTATCATCTGCCCGTAGCCTACTTCACTATACGCTCTATGCGTATTTCAGTTCTCCTGAGATTCAATTTCATTAAAATGCATAGACCACGCACAGGTTCTTTTTATATGAAATATTGCTATACTTCGGCTAATTCTTCAATTCCCAGGTACTATTTACTAAATGTCTGAGTGGTTATTATCCAGGCGGGAATGAAAGGATATCCCCTAGCCTCTCCAGGACGAGAAATTAAAACTTAATTTGATAAAGTTAACTGAGCCTACAGATGGCCACACACCTGGAAACAACTACATATATGATGCTGTGTGCTCTTTATTTTCATCGAGTTACTTCATCTTTCTTCACAATCTTATTCATTTCACCCAGAGTGCATGTCACGGAGATAAAAGTATGTCGACAACATCCAATGATACATACAGGTGTCAAGTTAATATTCTCTCATAGTACTATAAGGTATACACACATGTACCTTCTCCGGGCTACGGTGATGTGCAACCCCTCCCCCTTCAGGCAATTGACTGACTCTTCTGCTTATTGACCCTGGTCGTCATGTAGCACTGTTTCTCGAATTTCTCCATCGTAGGATCATTGCAGCAGCCTACCTCTTAACAATAGTTTTGCTTAGTATTCTAATTTCAAAATAACCAGACAAATTCACCATGAATTTCTTTGAACCAGATCATCCGTAAATAATCAACAATAACCCAAGACCAGAATTGTCCCTATACCATGTTGATTGTAGATTCGCAGACTCTTTTCGAGAAGTGTCCAGAGGATATCGAGGTAGGGGTGAAACCAGACAATCGCCAATTCAAACTAATGCAAAAACAAGCCTGATCCAGGGACCGCCATTTAACGTCCCCATCCGACGGACGTGAGTTTATCCCCAGTCTTTAGCCACTTTCCCAAATGTTGGGAGGAGTGGAGAACCTGTCCAGCTCAGCAGCCCATCAACTGTTCCAAGCAACATGAAGCGGACAAGAGCTAAATCGGAAAACAGGAACCCTAATAACGCCCTCAACAACACTGTAAATAACTTCACTGAACAAGCCAAATTTGAATCCCCATAAATTTTCCAAGTAGTTCCCCCGGGATTTGATCCAAGCGATTGCAAGAATGCCCATATTTTCTCTCCTTCCTAATTCGTGAATAGATAGCGGGCTCCTCCCTTTTCTGTGATGGAGATCCCTATAACTAAGGGGCCCCCTGCACGATATTTTTTTTTAAATAATTATTCACTTTTGAAAACATGTGAAAGTATTATTACGTTTTAAGGATGGAAAAAGAAAGAAAACTTGCAGCATATATATAGGCCTATTACTTCGTTACACTGGACAATCTGCCAAATTTCCACCTCTTTTGACCCACAAGCAGCCATGTGTAGATCTCTTTCACTCAAAACCTAAACACAGGATTTACTCCATAGTGGTTCCGAAACTTTTGGATACCTAGTGTACTCCTATTATTTACCACCACATTATTCACTTTCTGGTACACATTCACCTGCCATTACATGCGAAGAATGGAGAACCATCTGGATGTATCTGTCATGGCTATTTGGACATCATGTTTATGTTTTACTAATGCAGTTGCTCATTCTAATTTCCCTAAAAATCTCCCACCCACATTTGATTAGTATAGATAGCACTGCGTTTCTAATAAATTGTCTAAGAGGCTCCCCCCCCCCCCCTTCGTGTACACTGGTATCCCCAAGGCATTACTTCTTCCCCACTTTCTCCGCTTTTGGACAGGTACCACTCTCTCATATGTAACAGTTCAACAACTTCGTCTGGAGCCTCGTAATGTGATGAATGTGCTTAAATGTATTTGACAAGATGGAACGTATCTATTCGCGGGCTGCTACATTCAGTTTCACCAATTACATCAAACTATGACAGACTGCGTAAATGGGGACGAAAAAGGAACTAACCGTAATGGTTTCTAACCTCATATTTCATCACTTAGGGCCCACGTAACCAGCTCAATGATGAAGGTCGGCAGTAGCCCTGCTGTTCGAGACGCCCCAAAACCTCTGCCTGTCTTCAGGCCAACCACATGTTGGTACGAGGTTGTCCTTTAGACTACCGAATTCGCTTAAAGTGTTAGAATCAGAAAAAAAGATAAAAAGACTTACAATTCAATATCTTAAACAACGTTATGAATATTGGTGGCGTATCGCTTAACTCAGTGCAAGTGTGTTCCCGTTGGGTACAGCAACCTGAAAATAAGCCATGACATAAGTATTGTTAGGACAACTTATTTCTTATTAAAAGACCAACCTCATTTTACACGTTACAAGTTGTACCTTGGACTACCAGATGAAAATTTGCCTGAATTTCAACACTGGGGCAGCAGCTTAATCGAGATTGTGGGTTGAATTGTTAATAGAGCTTCTAATTAGCTTTCTTGTGTAGCTACGTGTTTATGTGGAAGCATCATTAGTCTAGAAACACCTAATAATGGATCTTGGCAATTAGTGAATGCATCCTTCACCTGACCTTAACACAGGTAACTCTCGTCTTTAGCATCCTTGACAGCTCAAATTGAAAGCTTGATATGGAAGGCGTTAGAGCAATGATGTTTGGCATCCCCGCAGTTGAACATGTACACGCTCACAGCTAGATAACATCTCATCGGGTTTGAAAATATTATGATAGTTTGCAGCAGGTGCAATTTATGACAAATATAAATATTTTCTGATCGTATTTAAGTCAAATTTTAGCTTTTCGTTTTTCACAGAAGAGCAAATTTGGCCTTGTGACACATATCAGTTGATTCATTCTATTTGTAAGTGATTTAAGAGAGTTTAGACCTATGCGGGCATACATAGCTTTGACATAGTTACAAATGTGATCGAGAATGCTCCAGTATACTTTATAAAAGAGGACATATCCTCTTTGCTTTGCTTTCATGAAATATTTGATGTTTCGAAATACAATAACACACTCTATACAACTATATCGTGGCGAAGTATTTGCATTTTCCATCATTTTTAGTTATTCTTCTTAACACTACATCCAAAGAAGAGCGGGGGAAAAAAAAGCGCTGTGGCACCCAAAAAGCACACAACGGATAAACATTAACCCTAATTACGGAAGTAGCTAAAATTACTCATATAAATGTCAGCGATTTTCACTCAGCAAATGGTGTAAGGAAAATATATTGCACTTAGCTGTAACGCTTTACAAATTTCTTGTACCTTGGCCTAATTTACGTTTGATCAGTGTCTCAGTATGTATGTGCGTGGGTTTACGTGTATCTGTGTTTGAGTTCTTGTCTACCTGCTAGAGTGAGTGCGTGCTTGAGTATATATGTATGTGGGCAGTTAAGTACGTATGTATAAAACAAGGAAAAAAAAACTGAAAGGAAGGAAAAGAAAATTGATGTCAAAGGCAGACCGAATCAACGGTTTTGTCTTAATGTGTAGCCTAGTTTATTTAGTCTGTATTTGAAATTTAATGCTTTAATGAGAAGATAGCACTGCTGTATATTGAAGATGCCACAATGAATGTGCGACGAACTTTTGATAGTCGCTGAAAGAGTAAAACAAAAACAATTAACGTGACGTTCGAAGAATTAATTACATGTACATCCGTGCATGCAGCAGCGCATGGGATCTACAAAGTATGGTGAGTGTTTCGACAACAAATCAGAACAAACTTAGCGTGTATGTATGCATGTTTGTGATACGGTATGTATAGCACTAACGTATAAGTTGTAAAATATTGTATCCAAGACTTCTTTCATGTGAGCAGTAAATCAGTAATTCCCTTTGTTGGGTTTTTTTTTTTTGTGTGTTTACCTTTTTCATACATTGATTCGGACAGTCATTATTTTGCTCTGTTGTTATCATAAAAATATACCAATTTGTATTGAACCAAGAGTACACGGAAGACCGGGAAATGACAAGAAGTGACAGGTTCACCGACAATGTCTCCCTCAAGCCCCCCCCCCCCGACAACCTCCCTGGACAATTACAAGCGGATAATCGCCACCCGCCCCAAAAAGGAACACTTTCCCTGCAGGAATTCGTTATAGAGGGGCCGACGGGAGAATTCTGAGGTTTGGGGATTGTCCAGCCGGTGGGAAGTGTCGGAGGTAGGTTGTTCGAGGGGTAATTGTCCGGGGGAGGGGGGAAGCTGTCTTAGTAGAAA
Organism: Stichopus chloronotus; assembly: GCA_021234535.1. Lineage (NCBI taxonomy): Eukaryota > Metazoa > Echinodermata > Holothuroidea > Aspidochirotida > Stichopodidae > Stichopus > Stichopus chloronotus. The sequence goes on along the minus strand of CM037829.1, from coordinate 31,661,023 downwards.
TTGTCAGGGTGAGACATACATGTGTGACGTCAGAATGATTGAAGGTATATTCGATTGATAACTTGAGGGCTCTTCAGCGATTTCTTTTTCCACTTCAAGCACTTCAATCCCACCCAAATATTTCTTCGTAACTCAAGTCATTGCTGTTTGAAGTAAGACCTCAATGGTGAAAAGAGATTTTCGGTTGCTTCAACCTAACAAAAATACCACATGACATCAAATCACTGACATAAGTCTTTGTTTTTCTTTGAAAATGTAAGTCATATTTAACGTTGAATTTTGACACAAGTGAAAAAACCAAAATTGAGTTTGTTGTAAATTGACCGTAAAATGTTGTTGAAAATGAGGTTTCGCCTCTTTAAAGTATTGTAATGTTTTTTTGTAAGACAGACATACAGACAGACAAACGAGATAATGTAGGATTACAAAGAACAGTCCAAGTAGTTCTATCTGTGTGTTATCATGGTTTTCCTATATACCAATGTACCACTGTAAATAAATACCTTTAAATTTCATAAATAAGAACAAAAAATACCATTGAAATATGGTTAAACAAAAATCCCTAATTAAAAAAGAAATAAGTTTCCCCCGTGACCTCAGGGATCTCTTTCTGTGGATACCTAGGGTAAAATTATAGCATGTTGAGCTCGCGAGAAGCGTATGCAGTCCCATCCAGCGAATCCTTTCAACCAGCATTTAAATTTCATGTTATCATGTTCCACGAAGCTAAGATTATATAATGTGATAGTACCTACAGTATAATCAATAAACTTTAATAGACTTGCCTCAGCAGGAGAAAGATAGAAAAAAAAAAAACCTGTAGAGTCGGAGTATTCTAGATGCTCTATAGTTACGATCAAAATTCAGTATTACAACGGACAACTCAAATCCAATATATGCTGCTATTGGCTACTTGCTTCTGGTGACTTCACCTGTGCGACACAATCACCCGATTCTATAGCGGTTCTGTTCTCTCCCTGCATGTAATACCACCGAAATGATATAAACAATGCGTATATAACATATTAGTAAACATCTATCAGCAATAACCAGATTCACGATCTCAAAAGCTTTACATTGTCAGACACATTACTACTCGCAGATTCGTCAAGACTCTAACAACGAATCTCAATCTTTCCTTCGTCTCACCAACGAAGAAAACATTGGTAATTCTAATAGGTTGTCGTTGCGCATGTGCGCTATTTTCTTTTCGGAATAACGACAAGAATCTTCGCCTCATTTAAATTGGCAATATCGTCAGAAGAGGCAGCATTGATTTCTGCGTGCTTCAGCTGTTTACAAGTTCGGAATATTGGCAATGGCGGTACGTGTGTGATCATTTTAATGTGGCTGATTAACAATTTGCAATTCAAAACGGTTTTATTTTTTGTGTCGAACATAGTTTGCCTGTGCGGGTACATGTTGCAGATCGTGTGCCGTGCTCCAATCCACTTATGCGGAACTCAGCACGAAAGTGAGAATTAAAGAAGAGAGGAATTGAATGAAAGATGAAGACTGTGCAGTTTATAGGTATGTCTTTAGTTGTGATTCGTTTCACTGTTGTTTCTTTCACCATCCACAGAGCCTAGACAACAACAACAAAAAAAAATCGACAAATTGTCTCCGTGCCCTTGACAGATTTTTCAGATTTAAAATGATTGGAAATTGTTTGCTAATGATCGACATACTGATGTTGTTGGCGACGGTCGGAGCGCAGTACATGACAACAACACCAAACGAAATATACGAAGAAGAAGAGGAATACATTCCGTTCTTGGAGTATCAACCTGTTGCAAATTTACGACAACTGGAGTTACTAGAACAGAGGGAGATCCGCTTAGGCTACATTGCAGCTGGACAAGTTACAGTTGATCGTGTAGCTGTGCAAATCAGCGGTGCTATGACATTGGCGGTCAAAGATGTCAATGAAGACCCGAATCTTCTACCGGGGTATAATGTCTCATTTTACTTCGGTAACACCACGGGGGAAGAAAGGGACAGTTTGCTAAAAATGGCGCAGCTGTGGAATGAGGGCGTGTTAGCATTTTTTGGTCCAGAGCTCACGTGCGACATCGAAGCCAGATTTGCCGCAGCTGTTAACTTACCGATGATATCTTACGTAAGTAGAAGAATTTAGATGTGTTAAATACACGTTATTTCTCGCACAACGTTAATAGTATTTCACGGCATGAACTAACATTAATTCATACACCTAATTATGAAAATTAATATACTTGTTGTAAAAAGAACATCGATACATGAACCACGACCATACATATGAATATACATATATATATTTTCCGTCCAAACTTTTTTCCGTCCAAACTTTTCTACATGAAATTTCTACAACTTGACATGAAACCCTTTTGAAGTCATAATCTATGCATGATCATGCTTGGATGTTGATGATGGGCACGAACATGATTGGTGATGGTTGATTGGTCATGATTAAGACTGATGATTAATGAAGCCTGGTCGATTGTCATGATTAATTAATGGTCATGACATGAATTATATGATCATGAATTATGAACATCATACTGTCAAGTGACAGTTAAGGTCATGTGACAATTGACTAATTTGCTGTAGTAATAACATGTATTAGACCTTGGCCTTTTCCATGATGCAACTAAGAACATGAGAGGACTTTAAGTTATATGGTTGTCATTTGTGTGAATGACTCATTTTACATGATTGAAAACCGCATTTGTATTGACAAACGTGAAGACATTCACTAGTTAGGCCTATGCAGGCGTGGATCCGGGGCTTTGGGGAGGGTGGGGGGGGGGGGACTTGGGGGTACAGCGTGGGTGTCCTCTGCTCACGTGTAATCGTATTTTTATATCTCCGTGACAAGGAGAACAACAGCGCATGTCCAGCCTATCTGCAATCACCAAGTTAATTAGGTCACGTGACCCGTTTTCTTTCATTCTCACCTGCTGGAAAGTCTCAACGAATGACATGTCGCGGAAATGGAGTGACAAGTGACGGCCAACTTTTTGTCGAACAACGCAAAATGAGACTTCCTCCTTTACATTATACCAGGATAGATGGACACTTTGATCTTCCATCTCCTCGGAAATCAAAGGATTTTAAGGTATCATGGAAGGATATTTGAAAAAAAAAAACACAATCTAAGAGGGGTCGTTATTTCCCACGGTTCAAACGGTGTCTTCAAACTTTTCGATTACCTTACTCATTTAGTGATTCTAATCGATGTTTTTTAAATCGACGTTGGTAGATGACAACATAAGCTTTCCGTAATAACAAAATTACGAAGTTCAGTGGACAAAATCACCTGTGCTCAATAATTTAGGATTATAGCGATTTGACTGTACATTTTGTATGCATTGCATATAGCCTATACACACAGAACACTCACCGGCGATCGCAAACTTGCTCTATCGTTGTATTTCTACTAAATAGTCCTAATACGAACGTGTATATAGCGCCGCGACTGATTCGGCTTAGATTTGCCGAGTACTTGACCCAAATTTAATGGTGCAAACTGATACCAGTGAGTAGGAGATAAACATTACCCTTCCATTTTAGTAAAAAATTGAGTGGTTTTACAACTTCTACATTTTAATACAGGATAATGTTACGACCTGTGGGAAACACGGTAAACATTTCGCTAAAAGAGAAAAAAAATTACTACTTTTACACATCCTTGCTTGGCCCGAATTGTTGTTGATATTATGATGAAAAGAGAGAAATAAAGTTTTACGTGAATTAATCAACACGTGGATCATATCATAGCCTACGTATACATGTATCTATACGAATTGTGACATTCTTATAATACAAGACATCAAGACTACATCTCTCCGATTACCACACTATAACTCAACAAAAAGTTCTTAAAACAATGTTTAATCGTGCATCTTCCACATGAAATGCCCTCCCCCATAAAATTCGAATTACCTTACTTATGAAAAATTATAAACATGTACCTGAAACATTGCACAATTACCAATTGATCAGTTGGTATTTATTTATTTTGTATGCATGTATGCATGTGTGTATTCTATTTTCTTTCTACTTCTGTGCACGGAAGAAAATATTTGCACTAATTATCTTCATTGATTTGCTGACAAGCGTTATCAAAGTCAAAACTTATTTCATATTTTAAAACTGAGGTAAAATTATGTAAGTTGCTATTATTACAGACCATGAGAAGGCTTTTCTTGGTAATGATTAATCGATAATGAGTGAATATTTTTGATTGATTTTCGATGGTTGAGTCATGTGATTCATTCCATCAACTCACATTCTAGAAAGTTGACTTTAAGCTTTTGCTTTGTTTCCTCATTGAATACTGAAGTGCTATGTATAAGCTGTTTTTATCAACTCGCTCATGATGTGGCAGTATCTGTTTGATCTTGAACAGAGTTCATTGTGACATATACACCTACTGAATGCATTAAGTCTTAAACCAAAATGTTGCAGTACACTGGAGAAATCCAAGGGACGGGGGAGGGAGGGAGGGAGGGAAAGGGAGGGGAAAGGAGGGAAGTACAAGGGCCATGGTCCCACCCAAAGATGGGCTAAACAATTACTTGTAGAATTAATATCTATAAAAGAAAAACGAATTTTTTTACAAGAAACGTAACGTTACAATTGTTCACTCATGTTGCATCTGATGGCATTCATTATATTATAGAGAAACTCCCCTTCTACCACCAGTACCACCAGTTTGGCCCAGCTCAAACCAAGGGCCTGGGTTATCGACTACGGTACCGCAGTGCGTGTCTTGGTTGTAGTATGGATTACAAGTCAACATCATATTTGGAGATTCATTTTCCCTGTAGTCACACTACAGCAGACTCTTTGGCCTTCATGAATTAAAACATAAAACCATTACGGGTCTTTTGGAATTAAATGTGTAACTCACAATTTAGAAATGATATCACATGGCCTTTATATCACATACAAGGTGTTGCTTTTACTTTATATTATACCAACAAATGTAACCAACAGTTGACTGTGGTAATTCATCTCCGTCAATAGGCAATCGATTTCAATAATTTGTTTGATTGTAGTCGCGTTGTATGATTGCAGTTGTTTAAGCGCGTGCAAAGGTTTAGTATACTGCGTGTTTTCCGGCAAATTCTGTATGAATATTCATGTATATGTGCAAACACGCTTCCAAACCGTAGAATGATATCATGCATGATAATAAGTCTCAAGGATTCTAACGCTACCGTATGTAGCGCTACCATTTTCTCAGGTTTTTTACCCCAGCGTTACCGTGTAACATGATGGATGTACGATGTAGGTCTATGACATACATATCTCGAAACGAGAATATCAAGCCCATACAAACGTACAATAAGTGAGGATTTGGTATCAACCACAGGCATTGTTCTAATTTGCGCGTATTGTTGCGGCATGGCTAAGATATAGTTAACTGTACATGATAATTACCAATTTATCGATTTAGCTGGATTCTGTTTTAATTGCTTCCTTTTCTGTGTTATGATATGTTTTAAATATTGTCGGCTACATTGTTTTCGGTTTTGACTCTCATATCTCAGAGGAGGAAGGATAAATGAATAAATAAAATATTGATCATACAAAGCCCAGTGACATGTGGCGTGGGAAAGTATGATTGTCTTGATTTTGTCAGAAACTAACCAAATTTTCAAAAATTGATCTCTGATGAGCTCGAAGGAATTATGTAGAAGTATCTAAATACAATTTTAAGTTTGAGAAATTACGATTATTTATATTATATTGTATATACATCGTAAGCTATTTGTCCTCTTAAAGAGACACATTACCCAGTCATTTTGATTCGTACTTGCACTAATGGATGTCAAAGGTCTAAACCTGTACTCCTGTTCAGTTATTAGCGCACGTCACATTTTAAATATCTCTTTCGTTCATCAACAGTTGTATTGCCATCACTCATTTCAGCCATGAATAAAATTTCTCGAAGATAATGTATGTAATAAACAGTCCTCTCGCTTTGACCCCAGTTCACAGTGACGTAATTAAAATGCATTCACACAACAATACGCATGTACGTTCATCTTCCATCCCCCCCCCCCCCCCATTACTCTTAACTAAGTAGCCTATGGTAAAGAACAACGTGTACAGTACTATCAAGCTCCTGTCATTATCCATGTAACCGTTCCAAGACTAACCAATCAGTAGTAGCAGAATCATATCAGCTGGAATCTGTCCATCTTTGATTCACATTTTAACCGGTTCATCATATGGACACTAAAGCAACAGCCTTCTTCTACTCAGTATAATGCAGTTCCGTAACAGACACTGAGAACATCAAATAAGTTTCTTATATATGGAGGTATTGTGCTTACCTCTGTACTGTGAAAATCGGACAGCCCTGTTTATGTTTATACATAATTTCTATACTCAAGATTTTTTCAGCAACTTTCTATTAATTTTGAGTTATTTATACGTAGCCCACATTCAGTTGTATAGTGCATAGGACTGTGAAATATCACGTTAACCCAATGTACTCAGTAATATTAAAGGTAAGTAAACACCAAAAGGGTGTTTTTATACACAGACTGCGCACAGGAAAACATTGGTCACTTAATTATGGAGTTATGGTATAATAGAGCTGAATGCTACAAATCATATGAGGGCAAGTAACATTTAATATGCAGCTTATAACATGAAACATACCGTATATTACTCTCATGTAAAACCCCGAACTTGCAAAGCTACAATTTTTTATCATGTCACCTCGTGACCTAATTAATATTCATGACATAAATATCACACACAAAACTTCTGCTCACAATGATTCATTCCCAGGCGCGCCACCTTGATTTAATCTTTAGCGCAGGGGACATATTGTCCTGTTTTGGGGGACACATTGCCTATGCGGCTACGATAGATATGTTCACTTTCTAAGCTTAGCGCCACCATAGGTTGGCAAGACTTGTACCAGAAATCCTTTGCCACCGAAAACAAGTTTCAGATCACGTCGAAATGGCATTTCCGAGCCTGTTTGAATTTCACCCAGACACATTCATACCTCCTCCGCATTTTTCTGTTTTTTGTTGTTGTTGTTGTTTCATTTCTCCCCAGCCGGTACACATCAATTTTCAAATAAATTTATTTTTTTGGGGGGGGGGTCAAAAATGATTCGGGGACACACAACCCCCAGTTCCCCCTCCCGTTTGACGGAGCAATTCTTCCTTCTCACGACTAGTTAGTAACATCCTGCTTAGTCGTGGCAAAACTGCTACATGTCACGGCTATTAAGTTGATGGAAATGCATTTCCTTATACCCTAACCAGTGAGTAAACCCCGTCCCTAACTCTGATGATGTTATAGAAGGTGAATTTTCTTGTGCTTAGTCGACCTTTCAAACAGTAACTGGCAGGTACGCACTAGATGATTCTATGACCGACGTAATGCATATTCATTAAAAAGCTGCAACTGCCACACCTCTCATCAATTTTCGAATGCAGGCCTATGAAATCACCCAATCCGTAACAAGATATAATGCATTGTTATTGTCTCGAGGGCTGTAAACCTAACCTTTCCACATTTCTGCAACCATAATCCGCCATAGTGACACGATAGTAGGTATGATAGGCTATATACGTCTTGAGAAATCATTGGGAAACCTTATAAAACAAAACGTGAGGATTTTGTGATGAAATATATTTACTATACAGTGCTGGAGATCTACGCGCATAGAACTGTATACGTACGTTGGTGGATTTACGATGCACTAAAAGAACAAGATGTATATTTTAAAGGTCTTGACAAGAAACCATGACTGTTTATTTCTAGGGTAATGTAGCGTGAAACATGAAAAAAACCTTGAAATCCTTTAGAGCACCACAAACGCAAATCTGAAACTAAAAAGATACTTCTACTATGAAATCAAGTACGTACTTACTGTTGCCCAACATGTACAAGAGAGATACATTAAAAGTACTGGTAGAATACCGATTATTACAGAACAAGAAGTTTTGATTGTGGCCTTATATCAGAGTTTCAAGGTTTTGACCAGGGCCGGATCTAAGCATGGGCCAACCGGCACAAGACCACAAAAAAAAAAAAAAATGGGATAACCCACAAAATTACGTTGTATTATTTGTGCAGAGAAAGCACGCAAAATTTATGATTGAAGGTAGGTCACACGAGGAAATAATATACAGTGATGGTAACGATGCAGTAAACGTTGGTATTTGTGAGATTTTCGAGGCGTGCAACGAAACCTACAACGGAAGCTGTGGAGTTCATCCCTGCAGGGAGAGGGAGGGGGGGTGGTTAGGGAGTGACCACAAACTTCAGTTACGTAACTTCCGCCAATAGAGATTAGTGGAGAATTGAAATTGAAGGTATTCGCCATGTTTTCTTTCGCCTCCCCAGATAATACATAAAGTATAACACAATGGGTGGTGACTAACGTGACGCCAACAATGGCATCACACGTACCATTGACTTTGACATTTAATTGACCAAAATGTGGGAGCCGCCTCCAAGTATTTCGTAAAAGCTCTCCAATTTGAACGAATGTCGACCCCCGATGGCCTGTTGTTTTCCAATGGCCTCCAGTGAAAAAAATAATAAACGTTTTTTTTAATTTAACATAGTGTATCTATATCTACCAGTATAATGTCATCCCAAGCTTCTCTGGTCGTGAGATATCGGGTTTACAAGATAAACTTCTTGCACTGAAGCTGGTAGGCTACACTGTGTGCTAATTTTTCATTCTCAAGGTTCCCTCTAGGAGGTCAAGCATAATGCTTTCATGCAGCGTTTAAAGAGTACCCGAAGTCTAGAATTACAAGAAAATATATTTTTGGAGGTTTGAAAATAAATCCTACTTATCCAACTTGACTTCAATCGCCATGGTTTGTTCCATCGATGGCATAGAAAATGTTGGAAGATATTATTCATTTTATTTAAACGGTCAATTTCGCAATCAAGTTTTTATTGTCTTCCCACACAACTCACATTACTTGCTTTTGTTTCTTTTTCAATTGCAGTGTATATGTAACCTTGTTGGACTGTTATCTTGCATAGCGTGTTGTATGGATACAGGTTGTACAGCCATGCTACCCAATAATATCAAGCCTGTGATCACATTTCGTGACACAGTGCGAAAGCGTTCAAAAAAAAGAAAAGAAAGAAAAATACAAAGAAAAAGAAAGAAGTTAATTTGAGTAGTGCGAGAAAGACATCACAAGTTATAACGCAGTTTACCATTTTAGACTGAGTGAGTTAACTTCAACATTTAATATCTCGTCTCAGGAACGTCCTGTGAAGATGGGAGTTGGTCCATTTGGATTCATTTTCTTTTTCAAAGTTTTGTGACATATTACGGGGAGAGTTTTTCTTTCACGCTAGGTACTCTTTCAACTTTGCTAATACCAAATGACCTTCAAGCAGACTTCAAAACATAAAAAAAAAATACTTTTATGATGATCGAACACTTTTTTTTTTTAGAAAGAATAGTGATCCCTCGACTGTATTGAATGTAATACACAATGTGCAGTTCTAGACTGTAGCTTCACAGCATGTGCTGGTGTGTACGGCCGTTAAACGTAGGCCTACAAAACCATACGAACGCAGTCAGAGCTGATGCATTAGTAATACACGTCCGTTGTGCGGGCATACAATAGGTAACCGGTTGAACTGAAACAATAAGCAATGTCGGCTTTACTCAAATAAATTAATGATGCATGTCGAAGAAATAGTAAAACAATGGAGCGATGTACTTAATTAAGTAGGTCAATTGACAATAATGGAATTACCACAAAAGTATGCAACAATATCGGGAACCATATATGCACACTCAGAGAGCCACGGTGATCCATTTCCAAGACACGTAGGTCTTGCTTGCAAATATGATAACTTCAGGGCAGTGACCCAAGGGGCGGGGTTGGGGGGAGTTGTCGGGCCCTTACGTAGTCGGGGTTTATCTCTGTGTTAATTTTTTTTATAATGCAACGTAAATCACGCTCTAAATGGCAGTATAGCCATCACACAAGTGTGTAAAAAGCCTTCCGCTCACTTCAACTTCATGTTAATTGGGTGACTTCCAACCTAACAATTTAAGATCGAATGCCACATTTTTTTTTACAACGTCAATTCAGATGGAAAAAATTATATTACTCTTGGACGAAAAGTCCTTCTTCATGTGACCCAACCTCGGATCGAACTGCGAAACTTCCGTTTGCCACCACCTTTATCTACACGGTAACAGAACCATCTATTCTGCAAAAAAAAAAACTAGTCATGTAGATTGCACAATTTTGCATTTCGTTTTTATTTCACCATAAAAATTGTCCAAAAGGGGAACGGGAACACCCCTCTCTTTAGACAAAGACCCCCATATCAGACGGCCAAGGGAAACGCAGTTAGTATCTGCCTGATTCATCGTCCATCAAACCATACCTGCGAAGGGTCATATTTGGCCAACATGTAATTTGATATAAAAAGAAACGTGCAGTCTAAGGTTTACAGACACAGATTTCTAAAAAAAAACAAAAAAAACCAATTTACTACGTTATCTTAATTTGGTCGACCTGTGTAGTCTGTGTAACTAAAAGCTACTGTGTAAAATGTTTACAATTTCGCAGAATTCCAATGATAACTTTGAAAGAGTTTTGTGGATTATCATATTTTAATGTTACCAAATGAAAGAAGATCTGTAAAACTTTATGTTTTTGTCTATTACAGCATACAGCCTTACCTAATACAGCATTTAGTATTTACAACATACACAGCATTGTTCCTATACCGCTTACAAGTCTTAACTTTTATGATGAGGATGCAAAATTGTTACGATAAAGTTCTTTCTATTTATATAGGCCCATTTTAATGGGAATTACTTTGATCGACAAGTAAATGGGCTAACCATTAGACCCCGTTTTAGCAGATCTTTTCATGCCTTGGGTTATTTGGAAAAGTAGCAACTCAACAACATGCCCGCAATGTCCAAACCGTTATACTACCGCAGATATGTAGATGCCGTTATCTGCCTTTTCAGAAAGGAGAAAGACGCAAATCATTTTTCCAGTTTATTAACACTTGGCTCCCTAACTAACATTTCATCCTAGAAAAAAAGAGCAAAACAGTATCTTGCCATTTCTGGAGGTACTTGTTTCTAATACAGAACAGTGACGCATTGCCTCAGTGTATCTCTAACCAACCGACAAGGAGCTGCTAACAAATTGTTTCAGTTTCATTCCTCACTCGTATAAAATTGGTCTTATCCTTACTGTAGTAGACAGGATCTACAAACTCAATAATAACTGGAAAGGATTTGACATAGATTGAAAATGATTGTTTTTTTTTCTCTTGGTAAAAATTAGTTTCCACCTCACATAGTTGATAAAGTCGTTAAGTCGTATACTTGGATAACAAGGTTTCCCCTCAAGGTTCCACCGATCTGGTTACTCCCACACCACATTTTACACAGACTCAAGTAAGACATCAAATCATGTCGTATTGTTCAAATATAGATATCAAGTTTGTGTTTACGTGTTTCAAAATTCGTATATGTTTGTCGATAAAGATTTTAATTCCTTTGCGCCCGTAGATCTCATGTAGCGTGTAACTTTAGCTGTACAAGTTGTAATGCTTGTTGCATATATAGGGAGACCCACAGACTTACAGATTTACGAGCGTCTTAGGACAGACAAGAATTGACATATATTTCCACAAACACTTAGTCAAATCCTATTATTGTAAAGCCCATTTTTAACCACTTCTCTTTCAAAATCATTTCACCGTGGAACACACCAAGCTCCAGCTAAAGATTGAAGAAAGCGGCAACACACAGTGGCGGAGCAGTTTCAGTCAGAGTATAAGCAAAAATGGCTTAGGGGGCGCTGTATAATAGAAACACCACTGATCTTTTACGATATTGGAGGGAGAGGATTGGAGCGGGTACGGGCAGGACTATTATAGTTCCTTTAGTAAGAGTGGTGTGATTTAAGGCGCCATTTTGCCTCAATCTGAGCAAACATTGTATGTAAATGCATGTAGGATATTTAAACGTCATACATGATTTGACCTTATTAAGTGAAAAACAAACATGTAAAAGGGCCATTTCAGTGCTCATCATGTTACAAGAAAATCTGGGTTTTTCAAACTCCCCCAGATGGCCGGAAACAGCACTTTCTGGGTGTGTTATCAGCTGCATATGCACAGTCTTGAAACACAGAACTCATGTTTGCAATTTCTCAAATTAGTGAGAGCAAATTAAAGTAAATCTATAGAAATGCTGACACATATCAGATAGGTTGATTTGATGCAAGAATCATAAATTATACACCCTTTTTCATGTATTCTCAGAGCACTTGGCAAATACTTGATTGGGGGTGAACAGATTTTTAGACCCACACATTCTTTTCCTTGGGTGGTGGAGTCACATTGATCGTTTGCATGGGGGGGGGGGGCAAGAGACTCTAAGTGAGCCCGCAGTAGTTAGGTTTGCTTTCTTACTTTTCTTTATGCCCCTGTTGCATAGACGCAGACAGAATTTTGGATTAGTGGTGAACTGAAAAATGTTTGAGAACTGTCTAAGGGGAGCGCCAGCATTGCTTGGAGCGAAGCGAACCAGAAAAAAAAAATACATAAAAATATCCCCCAGATTGTCGGGAATCGCCCTTCCCAGGTTCAGAAAGTAAGCACCAGAAAATGGTATTGTCGGTATTTTCTTGCGGATGGAAAATTAATCTCATTTTCCGCTTAAAAAAGTCTGATCCAATTTTGGCTTTCCATGATAAATACTGTAATTGATTGAACTTTCAAGCAGACAAATTGGCAACACTATCATCATTTGCTGGATGCTGAGCGAGCTGAAGTACTCAAAATTGCATTTTGTTTAACTTAATTCACCATCTCTTTCCATTTTTTTCTCATTCTTATCTTTTTTATGTTTTCTCTTTTTGTGAAAATCTGGATCTGGCGCCGTTAATCCATTTGAGTCCGAGGGGGTGGGGGGGGGGGAGGGCTCACCTTACGGTAGCTCCGCCACTGCCTACATATTATTTCGGAGACACCATATCTTAGCAGACAAATAGCGAGCCTATTGTTGACCCTACTGAACTTATCTTCCCTTTTTTTCACAGGCATCATTGACCTCAACCTACAGTTGGTTTCAAGTCTTCGTTAGAGCTTTGCTGGCTTTGCTGCCTGATTATGAAAGTTGTTCCTTTGAAAAATGTAGCAGTTTTGTAATGGAATAAATGTTATCGCTGAGAACGTCGTGTTCTCAATTATTTTTTATTACGGTATACAGGTAACCATATTTCAAAATCTTTTTTTTTAACCTTCCTTAAACCTTGCAAAAGAAGGTGTGCACACGATGTGCAGAAGTGTTCATATAAGCAACCCCGTAGCCAAACAAATGAATTTCGTTGAGGGGGTGGGGTGGAGCATATCAGTGTTGTAGTTTCACCCCCTTTCACGTACCTGCGTATAAGGAGCATACAAACAAACATTGTAATCATTTTCATTCATGGGATGGAAGTGTCTGCTCACATGTTGTTAACATGTTACCATTGGTGATACTGAGTAGGCTACGACTAGTATAATGTTTGTAACTGAATATACTTATCATCGAAGAAATTAAGTTGCCGAGTTGGGTCTCACTTAAGGTGACTTTGTCAATCCAGATGGCTTCTTTCCTCATCCCCATGGCTACTTTTGTCAACCCCCCATGGCTACTACTTTTTGGGTCTGGTGCCTGAAATCGCAAAGACGATAAGGAAGTTGTGACAAATTGCATCATACATACACTTTTTACACTTTCTTCTTTCAAAACAGTGACACTGTGTAAGTGTGTGTCTCTGTCGATTTGAAAGAAAGTGCAAAAAGTGATATATGTATGATGCATGTCACAACTACATTTTTACACCTAAGTCTGAGCCCTGCTTTCGCGCATGACTCAATCACGGGGTGGATTCACCACTCTTGTTTCTCGCTAACAATCCGAATGAACAGCACAAGAAAAATTTTGTAAAGCCTGTTCGCTAGTCGATAAGATAGCTTTGATGGGCTAGGGGAATGCCTAATATGACGTATCTTGTAAGCACAAGGGGCCCTCCAGGGTCACTATAATGGAACCGATAATTGTGCTACCTTTAGCATTTCCACCAATGCAACCGAGAGGCCGCACGCGAATATATGGTTGGCCATGCTCAGAAAGGGACAAAAATCGAGGATTTATGGTACCGTATATTGGAATTTATGGTACCATTAATCTGTGAATCGTTTTTCAGATGTACATTTATTGGCTGGAGCAGCGCATTTGTTGGCGGACACCAACAGGAAGGTGGATAGCTATTGATTTAACCCCTTCGCCACATTTAATGACGGAAGCAGTATATTTGTTGAGGCCCTCGAAGGTCTCTTTTCTACTGAGTAATTCAATGAAACTATTAATGGTATGGTGTGCCACCTGTCTTTACTTTTCTGTTGATGCGCCAAAATACAGTTACATGGCTATACGGTTGGCCAAACTCCATGGCACATCAGTGAACAAAACCTAAAGAATTTATAATACCATATTGTTTGAATTTATGGAAACATTAAGTCAATTTATTGCACCATATATTCAAATTAAAGATAACGATCATTAAGACATTTTTGTGCTGGTGCACATATCTAGGCTTAAGCATTGTGCATTTGTTGGCTGATTCCATGCGGCTGAAAAAAAAAAAATAGTCCTCGCTCCTGCTGTTTGACGTAGGTCTATCATATTTGGGCTGCGATGAATTCGAAATAACTTGTAGAAGTAGTTGAACATATATCGGATTTTTTAGGTATAAATTTAGTTGTCATCTACCAAGACGGGGGGGGGGGGGGGGGGGGGGGGGGTCGTTGCGACATGACGGTGGAATAGCGTGTAAACCTTAATAGGTTAAAGTTCACCGGTAGATCACCTAGAGAGACCTCGGAGACTATAGATGCAATTATTTTGATGATCAGAGTTCCATTTATTCAGTGATTCGATTCGCACACAAATCGATAAGAATTAATTGATTATAGATCACCTGAGTGAGGGGCATGCAAACAGATAGGGATGACGTGACGTTGACAAGGAGTACAGCAACAGAGGGGAAAAAAATAATGAACAATGAAGAAGTTACATTTTGTAAGAGAGAGGCCCCCCTCTTGCCCTTGCGAAGATTAGATCACGAGTGTCACGGCTTGGGTCTCCCGAAGTTTTTGATGTTTCAACCTAGACTGCAAAAGCGGGAAACTGAGTTTACTTGATTACGTGCGTGTAAACCAATGGGACCGTCAGATATCGGTTCACTATGAAGAGGACACATGCATGCAGGGTTGATAAATAATCAGAAATCTGCCTGTCTACAAAAGCTAAGCTCCTCCTCCCAATTTTATCTATTATCTATGCCAGCCGCAGACGAAGGTGGTGGATGAAAATCGCCAAAGTTAATCACAATAGTTTTTAGACCTATTTTTGCAGCCATGGTAAGAAAAAATGATACTGATGAATGAACCTTGAATGGATATTACTGCACGCATATTAATACATAACGATACTGTAACACAGAATAAATTGCCATGGTAACATCAAGTCGATTTTAGGGTTCCATTTTATTTCTGCAAAGTGTCCGCATCCACATTTCTGAGGTTGTTCACTCTTCTACCTCCTTCCGTCACACGTACCTCGCTCCACATCGTCATAATTAACTCGTCTCGTTACATCCTTTGCAGAAAAACGGTAATAAATGTAAAAGTTGAAAGGATGCACCCCTGTAGAATTCCCTCATTGCCGATGGTGAAACTTTCTGTGTCCCAATTCGAATTTATGGCACCGTCAATTCACGAGTTTTTCCTTCGCTGAATCCCTGTGACCAACCTACTCACAATCTGCTCACAAAAATTAACAACCCGGTCCAATTCTTCTCCTCGCCTCCGATGAAAAGGTTTCCGTAATTATCGGAGAATCACTGTGTAAGCTGTGTGAATAATTGTCTCAGTTTCAAGTTGAATGATTTTCAAGTAAAACCGGCATCGCGGAAGTCGAGCAAAGGTTGTTTCAAGAAAATTCACCCCACGTTTTATCACATTTTCGTATGAAGTCCATATGATATTTAATCACATCAAGGTTGTCTCGGTTGTTTTATGGGGGCGCCATATTCCATATATCTCTGAGAAGCTCAATGGCAAATCTAGGATTTAATTGTCCATGCTGAACCCTTCGAGACTAACGCTATAGCAAGTTGTTGCCTCTGTAAAACGTATATCCTACGATGCTGGCACCGACTACGATGCTCACCCAACATTTGGACATCATGCACGTACCGCTTAAGTGTGACTCGTGGAAGCAGAAGTTAAGGACAGTGGCAAGCGCAAGATATGAATAGTGAAAACACGAGTAAATAAGCACCCCATTAAAAGGCCGAGTCCACGTTTAAGTACGATAGATGAAAACATTGGCATTAAGTCGAGATAAGTCACTGTAATTGGTTACACATGTGTTACAGTTATTATTACTATTATGGCAAGTTAATTGTCGAAAATATTTGCACGAACAACGGGCGAATTACGGGCTAATAACCTCCGATTTTTGCATCTCTAAACTTGATTTTAATAACGATCGCTGATTGGCTAAAATCTCGTTCGTGCCGATAGTTCGGTTTTATCGTACGAACAGCCACGATCAAAGTGAATATTATGGGACAATGTGACGTTTTACCACGATACTTGATAACTGACTGTTGGGGCTAATAAATTAGTTACGTAATCTACAGATAATGCGAAAGACGTCAAGTTTTCCGTTCACATTCAGAGATAATCAACGACACAACTTATTTAACTTTATAAAGACAAAAGAAAAGTAAGACTTAGTTCTGAAACGTAGAAGGCAAAACTTATTGCATGCAAAATTGATCGAGTCTCTCTACTGTGCATACATCAAGTTAAAGTTACTGCTTCAGTTGATTTTATCTTTGCAGTGATACTGTCAAAGCGTCCCTGTCCTTTAGTTGACACTTTGCACTTTTTCTGTACGTTAGAATAACGCCAGCTGCAGATGCTGTTATTTCTCTTTATTCCTTACACTAGTCTTCCTCCCGGCAAACCTCGTGGTGCAAAGATGAAAAAAAAAAAATCTTTAAGAATTCTAAAAGAAAAAAGTATTTTTGAAAAAGAAAACCTTGTTTCGAAATTTTCAAAGCTGGGGTAAAATTACGAGAACAATTGACATTTTGTGGCAACATTTCGTTTCGGAAAAGCGAACAAACTTTGAGCCATTTTGCATCTGACCCCCTTCTGTCAAAGCAAAACCTCAGACAACGAACACGTACACATCGAGGAGTGTATCCAGCCTGGAGGGACTTCAGAAGCACAGCACGTCCATAATTTTGTGGCACTTCATGAAATTTAAATAGAGTAACATAGGCTTAGGAAGGGGTTGGGGAAGAGGAGACAAGGGGAGGGGTAAAGGTATGTTCTCCCCCCACACTTTAACACACTAGTAGAGGGAAATTAACTGTGACCAAGTGCCTGAATGCACAGACGGCATTTTCTCATCCACAGTATTTCTGGAATTAAATGAGGTGCACCACCGAACATGCTCTTTCGCTTTTGCGATGCAGGGTATTCATCTCCCCATAACCTCACCTTCGTTGTTCTCGGGTGGAATGGCGCGAAATCGGAAAGGTGAGGCGTGATTATTGGGGCACCTCGTGTGCTTGGGTGGTGTTTATGTGTACCATGCTTTACACAGAGATTTCTACTTTTTCAATGCATAGTTTTATATGTTTATATAAATAAATTATTGCATACTAATTTCAAAATGGCTCTTCTTGGTAGCAAAAAACCCAACAAATTTCAACATCAAAATGTATGTTTTGGTCTTGGTGTAGGGTGAGGTGTACAGTGCCGAAATTTTGTCCCCACCCCCCACTTTCACGTTGCTTTCATGTCCACGTGACTGCTGGCATGTGAATTCTGATATGTGGATGCTGGCATAGGAATGCTGACACGTGGCTGCTGATTTAGAAATGTTGACATGTAATGTCGAATGAAAATTGATATGTAAAAGCTAGACATGTGAATACTGACATGTAAATGCTGATATGTGGAGTCTAGTTTGACACGGTGAATGCTGACACTTGGTTGCTTATTCTTGTGTTGTTGACGTGTGGCTTCTTGCAGCTGCCTGTTGACATGAGGGTGTTAAAATTGGCGCCATTGACTTGCGAAAAAAAGGTTCCTCACAGTTACGTCTGTTTGTAGGTCAAAAACCGACTTTATAGGTAAAAACTCTTGTTTTTCGAATAATTGCACATCATTGCTCTTGCTTTATAAAGTTGCACGCAAAACCAAAACCAACCCACAAGCATACAGACAACTTTTTATTTCAACTGCTTAAAAGAGACCTTTAATGCAAATGGTGACTTTACCACCCTGTAGCTTCTGGCTTATCAATAATATTTCCATGGCAACAATTCCCACATGTAAGTTTAACCCAATATGGATGAGATAATTACGATTCATTCTCTTTGGATCCCTGCCTGAGGCAAACTTGTTCTATGCATGGTGTGTGATACTTCGGTATTTAAACATTTATTTTATCTCAAGAAACAAACTGTTTGAAAATCGACATGCTTAGTACTCTTTCATAATGTTAAAATGTTGACGTTCGATTTTCGTGGCGGCCTAAGATCACTTGAGATCAACAGATGTTAATATGTTTATGATATATTCCTCGTATTTAGATATCTCAACAATTAAAATTGTATTTGACTTAAATTTCAGTAAAGAAGTCGCAATAATGAAGTATTTGATCCCATATCCTTTTGATGAAAGTAACCATTTGGGGCCAACCGTGACCAAAATGGCAAAGTTAGAGAACAAATTGAAAATACAACATTTATAAGTTGACTGAACTTTTCCATTGTTGTTTCTCTTAATCACGGCAAAGGAATCCACATACAACTTAACGGTATACGTTCGCTATTAATTTTATCGGTTTTATTAACACATGTAGGTGTTGTAGAATACATGGTCACGTGATCCATGATAGGTAGTTTGGGTTAGGTTATGTTTCCTTGTTTTCTCCTTGTTTTCTGCATTAACTAACATAGGCCAAGTAACATAGGCCTCTCTAAGCAGTCATGACTTCCTACGTTTTCTGTTTGTGTCGGACAGTGATCAGTTATTTTAATCACACATTAATCATCACATAAGCCAACCTTTCAATGGTTTCTGCAGTAACCATGATAACAAAGAAAGTCGTTTGTACTTTGTGATATGCTTCCAGAAAAGAGCTCCCTTTATGCAAATGTCACAAAGTAAAACCCTGAGTGAAACTCCGTTGGAATTTTGTTTATATCTTTTACCGTTTTTGAGATATGACTTTTCAAAGTTTGAAGAAAATGCAAAACAGATGACGTGGAGTGTTGCACAGTGTCAGTTTTTCTTTTGTTAACCCTATATATTTTGCCTCTTAATTACTTAATTACTGAGTTTCACCTTGGTAAGTGATGTCGATATTTTTGAAGGAGAAAACACATGCTTCCAAAATAAAACCCTCTAGGCATATAAAATTCTCAATTGACCTTGAAATAAAGGTTACATAAACAAAGGATTAACATAAGACATATCCTTGGAGTCCCTCTCCTGACGTGACAAATTTGCATATTAAGCCAATGTTTATTCATGACACAGCTGTGAGACACTAATTTGCCTGTAAATTCGTCAATTTTTGACGGATTTTGACGCAATTTGTGGCTATTTTCAACATTTTGAATGCCTAATGCACCCAATACCTCAAAATGTCATTTTCATGTCACCAGACCTGTAAAACATTAATAATATGATAGTCCTCGGTGTTAAACATCTAATTAACTAACTCCTTTTTGCCAAAATCAAAGATCATTGAGGTCAAATGAGCTCAAGCTCTAAAAATGTTGTTCACACAATAACTCGATCAAGACCAGGACAGGACTTGTGGTACGTACGGTGCGTACTGACTGCACATTCTGGAATGTAAAATTCTGTCAGAGAGAATTGCCTCTGGGGACGAACTTCAATACCTTAAGGACCAAGCATAGAGGCAATTCGGTATTGACGGCAAACAGTGCGATATGTAAGTTAGACCTTCATCTTATCGGATTCTCATAGCTCAAACTGCAATGCAACACAGACAAAATTAAAAAAAAAACCACAGTGTAGCTTTTCTTGCAAATATTGCAACGTTATCAACATGAGCTTATTCCCATTTCATACCCAGATTTGCTCATACAGCCTTCATGTTCCTCCCTTGAATAAACCTGCCCCCTGTCTCCACTTGTTTCCACCGCAGATCATGAGCTGAAAGGGTCAACAGGTTGATTAACATCTGTTGGTTATCTTCCTGGCAGAAGCCCGAGTAGTGCTAAAATGATGGAGCAAAACTATATAGTGCTCCAATTTCAAATGATATGGAATGATGCCCTGTGACCAAATGTTACTGTGACCGATTTGTTAAACATTTACTTACAGTATGTAATCACGCTAATGTCTGCAGAGCAGTAAAACCGTGTTAAATATGGACAAGTGATTAAGAGAAGGATACCGCGCACAAGAGAATCCGAAGCCGTTCAATCCAATTTAACGTACGTCCTTAGAGAAAGAACTCCCCCAATAATTGGTATACGTTTACCATTTAAAAGAGTAGCAGCGGTTTTTGAATTAACAGAGATACCGCAGTGTACTCGGATTGTGTTTACGACGTTTAACGATTTTCAAAGGTGCTTATCTCACAATTCTGATCGCTTTATCACATCAATTGTTTAAATCCATCAACGAATGGAAGGCTTACCGTTTTGCAACGGCTGATATTGATATGATGCCATTCTGAGATTGCCTGCTTAGTCAGGTCTTTCAAACATTTGAAGCATGATTGAAAAGCGGTAATGATTATGGAAGTTAAGTTTTACCTTTCTTGATGGTACTTTTTTTCGTTTCACTGTAAAATAATGATTGAGACACGTTCTTTCTCATCAATAACTTTAATATTTTTTCCGGTTACAAAAAAAAAAATAAATGAAAACTTCTCTCAAAAGTGATGTAGTGTTTAGACTTAAATGAACTGAAAGTGCACACGGTCTGTTCACGGTCTGTTGCGCCGCATAGTGTTGTTTGAAATATTGAACTCATTCATCAAAGTGGCAATCAAGGCACTGTGATCCACTTGTATTGAATATGGGCTTCGATTTGATGATTGAGAATTTAAAAGGTCGGGGGGTATACATTAGGTTTAAACCTCCCCTCCTCATAGTCGGGCAAGCCCGACTGGGTGGAACGATGAAATATTCGGGGTTGGGAATGAGTGCTGAGCAGGACTATCTGTGCGGAGCGCCACCATCAGTTGGCGCGGAGCGTGCAAGACAATTTTGGGCTTTGCAACAGATGGTGGGAAACAGCACTTCCCAGTTTTTCTAAGCTGCATAAGCACTTGGTAAATGTTACAGACGACCATACTCTCCCTTCTCGGTTCCTCTGCCACTGGCGTAAGCATACTTTGAGGAGGAGGTTGAAGTGGGTAAACCGGTAATGACTCCATTTGTGTTGTATATTTTCTCTACTTGGAATCCATCAAAACCGAGCGCCGCTAGGCAAGCCTTTTAGCAAATACCAGATATCAGCATATTATTTGCTGATATCGTCAAACATATTTCTGATATCACCAATAAATTGTTGATATAATCATTCACGGAATAAAAAGTAAAACGGTCTGCCATAAGCCACCATTGGTTGGCGCAAGGCGTACAGAAAAACTGCGTGATAAGAAATATTTCCCAGATTGCAGGTAATAGCACTTCTCAGTCTGTCTGGTCTTATTATTTTCTGAATTCCGTTTACTGTCTAGAACATCAGTTAGAAAATTTACATTTCCATTGAGATAACTGTAATATTTGTTAATTTCAGGTTACAAAAAGTAGGGGACAAATGTACTTGTGTCTTCTCCTCCTAAAAAAGTGTGTGTGTTTGTGGGGGAGGCCCATTCCCCCTCCCCCTCCCCATCAACATACATGATATCTAAAGTATGTAAGCAGTGATCATTATCTTTTGTATGAACAGTAATGGTATGAATTTTTAGTCGTCAAGGTGATGTGATATTTTCAGCAACATGGACCTAAGCGGCATTGATCGAGATGAACCTAGCATATTCAAATCTGGCAGTTTGTCGCTGCAGAACTGGACATGCTGCTCTTTTTAAGTACAGTAAGACAGCTACAGATATAGATGCAGTACATATACAGTGCAGTCTAGTTAGTTAACCATGCAGTGCGGCAACGTTACCATTTGCAAAAGCAACTCTCGAACTCTCAAATCTAGGTATGTAGGCCTACATAACATTTAATTTTTTTTGCCTTTTTAGAGTTACGTGTACGACAAAGAGCTTCTCAGCATATCTTTATTTTTTTTATTTGCCACGGGCTAGCTACCACATTGGCAACGATTATTCAGTAATCCTCGTAAAGATAGGTAGGCCTAGGCCTCTTCTTACCGTACATACGTTCATTGAGGTCTCACGTGCAAGTACAAACTTAGGTGCTGGTCACAGCGCGAGCATTGCAACGTCTATAGCTCAACAGCTTTGCTTTCATATCCATGTTGACTTGAAAAGTCTAATCAATCTACGACGAAAATGGCTCAACCATCCACAAATTGCAACAAAAGGATTTTCATTAGCTTCTTTGGTCTAGCCTAGTACTAAAAGTGTTGTTAAGTCCAAGCTAAAAATCGACTGTAACTGCAAGACCTGTTTTCTTAACCAAAATGGCTCATAAATTCTGAATGGCGGATAACTCTTAAATCAGGCCTTGACTTGAGTTTTAGATTTTCGAGGTGTGCTACAAATCCTATTTTGCTTCTAGGTGTACAAAAAAAAATGCACTTTTCACAGAATTTGAGGCCTGCTTACAG
Organism: Stichopus chloronotus; assembly: GCA_021234535.1. Lineage (NCBI taxonomy): Eukaryota > Metazoa > Echinodermata > Holothuroidea > Aspidochirotida > Stichopodidae > Stichopus > Stichopus chloronotus. The sequence continues at coordinate 31,638,121 of CM037829.1, read as the reverse complement.
TAACTGGGAAGTTTTTGCTACACATTCACGAATGTACAGTACTTGTATATGAAAGGCTGTAAATGCGTGTATGGTCTGTCCATGCAAAATTTAATTTATATCACAGCTGGGTACTAATTAAAGTGATTTTGTGCAAAGGCAAAAACATTGAAATTTCATCTCCAAAACTTTGGTAAGGCTTTTAATTGCACCATTCAGATTTCAGACAATCTGGAAAAATAAATAGGTTTCAGTTGGTTAAATCTGCCACATTATTTCAAATTCATCTCACACAACGACAAAAGGTGTAGAATACAATAATGTTGTGGTTGACTGTTTTCATTCAAATCAACCGTGTGCTTCTTTGAACAAGCCAGTGGGAAGTATACTAGTATTGAATATTCAGTTAGTCAAAACAACTCAGGATCACTGAGTCGCTATGATGTGATTAGTTTGTGGGTTATTTGTACATACAGTGCTTCCTTTCACCAAGTACTACAATTACCGATACCGACCAAGGAGTAAGTATGTTTTTTATACACCGGTGAAACCTGTACTGTTGCGTATTCATTACGTAGGGGCTTTTAGTAAGAACCGTTAATTTTCAAATATGATTTATATTTTTTACTGTTTTCATGCCAACCCCGTTGCTTTTCAAAGAAGTTACTGTCATTTCCCTTCATTGAAAGGCGTAGTCCATCCATGTACAGTACAACCTCTCGTGTACATTTAAGTATAAAGGAAAAGTTAAGATCAAGCATAATCTTTTCCTTATGGTTTTTCAGTACACACGCCATGACTTTAAGCATTTAACTATGAATGAGAAATCTGTAGAACTGGAATGAGGGCGCTCTTCAATTGAGTAATATTATGTCTTTTTCATCTAATAGTACTGCATACCTTTCATGGAAATGGAAGGTTTTTTATTTAATTTTGACTCTCAAACAAAGTATTGACAAGAGTGAATGAGGATGGGATTCCATAAATCAAGAGGTCTGAACAGGCAGGGATTTGATGGCAGCCAGTTTCACCATACTGTGGCAGTGAGGGGGATCCAGAAAGGGTGGTCAGTCATTAATGATTAGTCCAAAACTGATCCACCAAACATTCCGTCAGTCCCATCTGGTTGGCAGAGGAGAGCTGAGCTGAGAACATTACCGGGAGATTTGATACAAGTTTACATGATTGTTCATGGTTTTGGGAAAAATGGAGGTTTTCCAAGTTTCACTACTTTGTCATTTTGCTTAATAACGATGTAGTTCAGAATGGTTTTTTTTTCTTTGAAACACAATGCACGTTGGGATATTTGATAAAATTTTGGAACAGCTATTGCAACTAAAAGTTTGGATTTACACTCATTTAAAAGAAAGTAAACACCGGGGTTAACTTCTTAGAAATGAGGGAAAAAAGAGTAGTTTGTACACTACAATGACCTTGGGATATATGCTGCTTTGTCTTGCTCTTACTAAAATCGTTGTCATTCTCACATTATTCATATGGAATACCAAAAATTAATACAGGGGACTGTTGGGGTACAAACACCACTTGACAGGAGCTGTGACAACATGGGGAAGTATGACTATTAAAATTTTACTGTAAATTGACTTAAGATTTTAATTGACTTAACATGAAGTGACTTGTGACTTGAATTGACTTGGTTGAAAAAATTTGACTCAAAACTTGACTTGTGACTTGTCATTAATTGACTTGTGATGACTTTGTGATGTGACACAAAGGGACTTGTCAACAACTTGCAGCTAACACCTTTCAACATTTGTGACACAATTTTCATGTTCTTATCACAGATTCTGCAATAACAGCAAAAGTGAGTAGTAACAGAGGGTGTTGAAGGTTTTGGAAATCCACTGGAACTACAGTATTTGCAATTTGCCTCAAGAAAACAGCAGGAAAAACTTATTCCTCCGAGGAATTTTGATAAGAAATTAACACTGATGGCACTTACAAGCATCTGCAAATGTTGCTTGTACAGTATGTCACAATGGTGGATACATTTTGTCCTTTTAATCCGTTTCTTGTTCAACTTAATACATCCTTTAACATATGGTTTAAAAATTCATTCATCATGTTTCAGTTATTAAAATGAGTCCAGACTTTATTTTTTATGGGACCTTAACGTTATGGACCAGACTAAGGCTCACCGCTTAATTAACTAGCCTACTGTAGCCTAATGTTCGGCCTAAGCTACCTTGCAAATGCTCATATGGAGAAATTGGCAGAAAGAGGATCACAACAAATACCATAAGTTCAACAGAAAATTGATGTTAATCATCTTCAGAAACTTAGAAATCAAAAGTGAAATGGGGAAATTTGATTCTGAAACAAGGTGTGCAACGTTTGCAATACTGTACAATACTTTTTACAATACTTTTTACAATACTTTCAAGATACTGTGCAGTGTGCTAGGTTAGACTCACAGTCACATGGTAATGTAACACCTAACATCATTGGTCTAGATGCACTTTGTAAATTCCTACACATTAATTAAGCTACTGCTAGTTATTTTAATTGCAGCAAGTTCTTCATTAGGTGTACAGCTGCGGTGCACTTTCTGCTCATATTCAGTGACCCTGAAATTCCCCCCATGAGGATTCTCACTTCCACAGATCATGGTAATAAAAATAATTACTGACTGTCCAACCAACATAAACAAATTCAGTGGAAAATCTTGTAATAGATTGGGGCAGTTCTCCTTCACTACTACAGTGCTTACTCTTTACAAACAGCCTGGCACCTGTGAGGCCATAGGGTGTTAAGAAAATGAACAATGATAGCCAAGCATCTGTTACCTCACATGAGGTCAAAAGGCAGTCATGTTACACCCTGAAATAGAGCATTTTTCGAGGGGGGGGGGGGAGACACAACTTCTCTGGGAATGAACACATAATGTTGGATATCTTGCAAAGTCTAATATGACCTACCTGACTAAAATTTCTGAAAACAGTATGCAGGATGGTGAAAACTTTGTTGGAGAGGACATGAAGATCGTGACATGCAGCATAGCAAATAACCATAGCAACATGGTGTCAAGATTATACCGAAGTCGATACTAAAACGTGCTTTAACCGCCATTAAACTTTCAATTTTGGGGCCCAAAATTAGGGTATATTCCAAATGCCGATTTACAGTATGTCAATTTTTAATATGTTAATGAAATAACTTTATACTACCTATTTCTGTGAAAATACCTTTTGTTGCAATATTTTAAGGTCAAACCTTACATTAACTGGACTTGAATGTATATCCAGCTGCTCCACACAGCATAGTGTCACATCTGTGTGTAAAAGATAAAAGTGTGTGGAGGTTATCTGTAGCCTATACTACTGTACTATGCATAGTGGCACCTAGAGTGACGCACCTGATGAGGATTTGATCACGAAGTAGGCCTAGTTAAAATTCCAAAAGCACTCATTTCATTTTGGATGGAATTTTAGTACAACAGACCTGCCAACCCCTCTGACCAAAAAATAGGGAGATTAACATTTTCCAGGGCCAAAAAAGTAGTGAGAAAATAGGAAAATTGGTAATTTTCAACAATTTTAAGACAGTGACACAGAGTGAATCATCACCCACATGCTCAGCATAAAATTTGCCCACGAGGGCCTTTTGCCACGACAGAAGAGTCACCGGCAACTGGATTATTTTTAATACACAAACTATATGCACATGTCTCCTGCCTGGCATTAACATTGGTCATGCAACTTCACAGGTTGAGTGACTCAAACTTTAAGGTTGACATGTTGCCAATTGTGAAGCCACCCCTTCATGACAGGAGTTACACGTTTACAAGTGGTGCGACAAGTGTTCTGTAGTGGGGCCGACATCCTGAAGTTGAGATCCCTACAGTATAACAATCTACAGTAGGTCCTAGTCAAGACCTAACTGCTACTCTACCATATGCCTACAAATTATACTTTGACAAATGCAACTTAACAAATCTGAAAATAACTAGCTATTTACTGCACCAAATCCTTAGGTTGTCCGGATAACTGGCCCCACCAGGTCATTATTTTGCTCAACTGAATACTCACAAAACGTTGTACTGTAGACCTAGACTGACGATCATTTACACTTATTGCAAAAATATTGTAACAATCATCAAAATAATTAGCACAATCTGCTTGCATATAATTTCTGCACAATAATCTTGAACAAATTTGACATGATCATTCAACAGTTTGTTAAAAACAAAAAATGTCGTTTAAGATATTGAAAGAGTTAATGAGTTGATGCAATATGAAACTTGTCCCTTAATTTTATAGGCATAGTGTGATATGGTTTGATAATTGATTCAGGCTTAGTTTTCTTTTTACAATATATTTATAAGCTCAGCATTTCATGGCCAGTAGTGTGTGATAATTAACACTGATTAAGTTACAGTTCTTAACATAAAGAAAGCATGGAAAAACTGCACAGGCAACAGCTTCATAAAGCAGGTTAGCCGTAAAAGAAAAATGAATTACAAATGCCCCTTTCCTGGGACAAACTCACCCCCCTAGTCCCAGATGGAAAAGTTTGCCACAGCACTGTAGGTGTGTTTGTAGGATTAGAAACTCCTACTGGTGCAGCAATAAAAACAACTGAGATGAGTGCAAATAAAAAAAAAATGATGACCATGCAATCTAACTACAGTAGTAACGAACATTTTTTCTTGTAGTAGGCATACTGATAGATTCTGATATGTGACCGACAATATTCTCCCCCTGCAAATTCGCAGAAGGTGGGAATGTATATTACTCTTGAACTGCAAAAAATGTTCCCTGCGCAGTTTGCCAACATTCCAATCTGACAAAAGGCTGTGTACACTAGAACATGAAGTCACTGTACCTAATTATGTTAAGTGCATCATAGAAGCCCTCATAAATGTGCGTCATGAATGAAGAAAGGGCTGCTAAAATTTTTAAGTTGGGACTCGAGTTTATTCCAAAATTAAAACAACAGTGTTAGGCTGATTCCGTAAAAAAATGACTCATACTGAGATGGCAGTAAATTATGGAAGAACTTAGGAAAATAACTGTACTCCAAGTTGCAGTTTGTATGCCACTGACCGTGTAAATCCAGATTTCCAATTCAATTTCCCTAGAGAACCTGTTACAGTGAGACAGGAGAGGATAAACTGATGTAGAATTGCATTCATGATAGAAAGACTTGATGGGAAACAAGAAACTTGATTTTATGGTGGACACGAATAGTTCTGGACATCTTCCTACAAACGTAATCAATATGACCTCTAGCCTAAGTATGGATCAAGGATGAAACCTTAATGATTCTTTTATTCAAAAGGACATCGTAATTGGCAAGTGCTTTTGATAGTATTAAATGCTCTTGATAGTACAATATTTCAAGTGTTGGCTCTTTTGTTTTTAAAAGCAGAAGCTTTTATGAAATCAATAAATAGTGTTTTCATCAATTCCTAAAAATAGGAACCAAGTAATTGTTTTTCTCACGTTTTTTAGGTATTGTCAGGTACCTGACCAAAACATTGCCTGTAGGTTTAATCAGCATTTGTCATTTTCACAAAACTGTACATCACATTTACTTGGAGGGATCTTACTAGTGTACTACATACAGTGCATCTGCCTACACCTACTCATTAACAGGGCAACCGATTGTTCCTGAGAATAAGAAGAAAATTCTGTTTTGAAACGATTTGGTTTGTAAAGTACGCAAAATTCAACAATCTGACAGTGTTCTCACTCAGCAGATGTGTCGTATTCTTCTTTATGAAGTTAGCTTTTTTGGATCTTGGTAGTTAAGTACAGTGCGAGTCCTGAAATACCTGGGTTATCAGGGAAAACTGTTAATAAATGCTGGGTGTACGGTCCTGATCAAAACTACTCGTCAGATAAAGTGTGCTTATCATTCGCAAGAGAACTTGTGCTTAAATAAATAAATAAATCTCCTTAATAATTCTAGATAGAGCAGTCAGAATTGATATATCTAGGTCTGTAATTTGAAATGTCGTGGTACAAGGTACAGTAGCTTCAGCTTCGAAAATAGAAGTATGTATACCTCTAGTGAATTTTGCTGAGCCGATGCCGATAGTGAAATATTGAAATTGTAAGACAGCTAGGTCCCAACTGACAGTGACACGTTTCACTGATTGAATAGTACATACTGAAATGTCATCAGCCCCCTTTGAAGAATTGCTTTTCAGTTTTCTAATGATATTAATTATCAGTTTCGGAGCTAGTAGGAGATAAAAGAAGAGAATCTCCATAGAAACCATGCAGATATTCTCTGAATGTTGTGAGATAGGAAAGAATTTTCTCAGTTATAGAAGAACCAGTCAGTGTAAAAAAATTATGCTATAAACATCCGAGTAATATCTCTTTCATTGGTTAATTATATTAAAATTTGAAATGCACAGGACTTTGGAGTCTACCATCTAACTCTTGTCAAGTTATTGTGGAGTACAGTATACTGTGTTTGTTCCAAGGTTGCTTTAAGCATGCATCTTTTTCAATTCTTCTTTCTTCACACTTCATCCCTATTTACTGTACAGCAATACCATTGTGCAAAAGAATTAACGTTCTTGTCTGCTCGTTATAATTTGGGAGAGGGTTAACATGAGAATTGCCAAAATAAAAACATTGATTTGCTAGAACCACTGACTACTGTATAGTATACTTGAATCATAATTTTAGCATTGTGGTCAAATTGTCATGTCAATGGCTCCAAATAAACAAAATTGATTGCTGCTGCTGAGTAAATGGGAATGTGACTTGTACATTACTGAAAGTTTTGTGTAGGGGGATCTGTGTTCCATGTATTGGTTCAAATACTGTACTTTGAAGTCCGCTGTTACTTATTGTAAATACTGACAAAATTATTTTTCTTTGTGATAATTGTAAGTTACTAAACAAAAGTCACATTTATAATCACTCTTTGAATACAACACCCAAGTTAGTTTGTAAACAGAAGATATGTCCCATGTTGAAGAACATGGAAGATCCATCAGTGCCCCCGGCATCACTGGGGACCAGGTCTGATGCATCCACAGTACAGGCCTGTAGCCAGACTAACCAAGAGGTGATACAGAGTGACAGTCTGAATAACATGTTCCATGCACCATATATGGCACCAAACCTAGCCCTTCATAGTAGAATGGTTCCCAAAATTATCACCAACTGAATGCTAGAAATTAAAGAGTATTTTTTTTTTCATATCAGTTTTAGCATCCTCTATTTATAGGCAAAGTGAATTATAAGGAACATGCAGTAATTCTGTATGGTACTGTACAGTACATGAGTATGAGCGTATGTCAAAATAGATGGCTTTTTAGTCAGTGTAGACTATGTATTGACAAGTTGAACTGTTGTCTGATAAGCAACACCATTAAAAATGCTCTATGTGCAGATGTGCAGATCTGAGAAATTAACTTTGATTTGTCGCAGGGGAAGGTAGTGGACCACTAGCAAGAAAATAAAAAAAAACAAGGGGCTTTTGCGCTAGTAGAAATTGTACTTTGCAGTGATATCTCACCACGACGTTTCCCTGTGCATCTTGTGGTGCCCAAAAGGCCTGAAGAAATTGCCAATATTTCCACTGGACAAAGACACAGGAACTCTGAGCATGTAGTCAAACAGCACCTTTTTCTCTGATTCTTGTGCATGAAGTCGCAAATCGACATAAAGAGGCCAATGTACAACACTTGATATGGCAAAGAATAACCTCTTTAAAGCTTTCAAGGAGACTTAAAGATATTCTCAGAGCTTGGACATCATTTCCAATTTGTTATTCTCAATAAAAGTCTTTTCAGTTGTTTGTAATACAAGAACTTATAAATGATGCCCTTGTCATGTGCCTGTAACAAGGAACTGCTGCGCTTTAATTGGTGCTGCCACGATGTCAGCAAAAAAACCATCAATGTATCGCGATAAAAAATTCTCGATGTTGATGTATCCGATCAGTACTTGAGAAGAAAAATAGTTATGTAGTCTTTGCAACCTCAGCGGACAGTGATTGTGATACATGCGTGTATACATGCTTCTATGAAGTAATGAATATAAAACATTTTGTTGTTTCCCTTGCTTTACTGTATTTCATTTTGTTTTCTGCCCTTGATTTTTTTGGTGTCCTTTCGTTCAAATGTGAAACTCAGAAATTTGTTTATTGATGAAGCAAAACAAGAGAAAAAGGAGGAAGAGGTTTGAAAATTGATTACTTTTCATCCATTCACCTTGTTCTCATTACATGGCATAGCATTGCATGCATTAAAGTAAGTTTAGGTGTCATGGAGAAAGAGGTATTGCGATATCGTAGTAATCGCGATATCACGACAGCGCTGGTTTTCATTGTCATGCAACGTGTAAAGTAAGTTTTTTTGTCCTTTCCTTCCACCTGTTCAGTCATCCAACCACCTTTCCACCTTTCTCTAAAGCATAAAATCAGCCAAGCTTTTTTTTTACTGAGATAAATGACATTAAGATTTATAAAAAAATATCGTTGTATCCCTGTGGAAATTCTTTTAAGATGTTCCACAGCGTGCTGTCCATAGTACGTTATGCCATTTGTTGAATTGTTTACCTGTCCAGTCTATCTCTCCATGAATCCAAGAAGTCCTAAGCTTGCAATGTTCATTTTTATGACATCCTAGCTCCTCTAAATTTCAGCAAAGTCGTTTTCTTCAAACATAGCTGCAAGGACATTAATACATATTACTCTGATGAGGGCTTTTCTTCCTTTTCTCTCATATAAACGTATGAGAATGATGTCATTTGGACTTTGTTTACAGATACTCATAAAATAGAGAAGCATGCCCACCAAGATTGACGCAGTGTCTGTCAAACTTGAACAGGTTCTCTGATGACAGAGATTTTTACACCCTTGACTATTACTTCACTTACTGTGGGCTAGGTTTCTTGTCTTTTTTTTCAAATATCACTGCAACAAAGTTGCCCAAAATGCGACTTGAGATAACACAATGTCCTCAAAATAATGATCCATCTGCTACTGTAGGTGTACATGTTCATGTCTCAGGGCCCCTGTTAATGTACAGTGTCTGAGTAAAGGCTTTATGGCAAAGTTTACAACATATATGTGTGTGTTCAGATGCCTCAGAAGGTACTTTCAGAAAGCAGACGTCTTTGGTCGAAGTCTCACTCAATTTGAAGTTGTGAAGGGACAGTTCACATGTCTGAGGTACTGGTTGTACCAGAGCCCCAGCTGAATTCAGTTCTTTGAAGTTTCACTAATTAAATTATCATCCATCAACTCCTCCATGTTCTAGAGGCCAGTATATGCTACCACTGCATCCATAAAACAACTTTTTTTTTTTTCCAGTATTCCCAGAGCATTTCTATGATAAATCAAGGCAGTTAAGTTTTAGTTTCTGTACCAAAACCGTTGTCGTGTTGCTCTAAAACCTCTTGGAGATTTGGATCTAGCACGCTGTTCATAAAGTTCTTTCACTTGTGATTTATCTGTAATACCCTGTTCCCTGCCGTCATCAATCCGACAACTGTTAAAATGTCGTCAAGACGTCCTGCTAATAAAATTTCAACAAAACAACTCGGTTATAACAAGTGCAAGAATATTTAATTGCCATTACCATGTACTACAATTAACTGTTAAGTTTTACTTACCAGAACAAGTACACTAGTTACATCATTTATCGTTGTTTACGGGTAAAATAACAAGTCATCAATCATGCAGCAACTCTTTTTTAAATTTACTTGAAAATTTATCCTTTATGACTTTCAACCAGCAAATGTTACATACAAGTAGATTTTAATGTTAGATATAAACATTATGATCATGTTACTGTGGCAGGTTTTTGATGATTTTCAATATAGTCTTCTGTTTAATGTGATCGTCATTTCTCAAGTTGTTTTTGCGTGCCTTTACGACCTTCCAGTTGTAAAGCCACTGCTAAAATATCTCTGCTAGGACATTCATCGTTCACATTCAAACAAACAAATTGGCTAGAAATATAGTGGAAGAATAGTCCATCGCCATTTTCATGTTTCTGCAACAAGGAACTATCGTGATTTACAGGAAATGTGACATACATAAACGAGTGACGTCATTTGTGTATTGTTTTCTCGAAAAACAACCCCTCTCGAATCGAGCGACTTTGCAAAAAAAAAAAAACGCTCCTAGGACATCCGTCTACGTGATCCCTGCAACCTTTGTGTTAAACATGTGCAATGAAACTTGAAATTTTAAGTGCTCTCATAAGACCTGCTCCAATGAATTATGTAGGAATAAAGAACAGCATGCAGTGGCTAAAACTGGCTTGTGCACAGAGATTGCATGGGATCATCAAATTTGAGTAATACTGTAGTGTACTTGCCACAATTACAGCATGTTGTAGGCAGGAAAGTTTCAATTATTCATCGTTCAGCTCGGGAGTGGTTATAGAGTGGCGTTACCTCACAAACTGGCCTGCACCAGGTGTTGAACACACTTTGAAATCACAGCTATAGTATGATGACGCTAATTGTTGCTCTGGAAGACTTTTTCATTCACATTTAAAAGGAAAAGGTGTTATTAATGACATCTCTGGTACAATTTTATTCTAGCTTATGTGCAACTTGGCCACAGCACTGTAGCAACATTGGTTAGGGTAATGGTACTCAAGAAATACAAAGTAATACCATCAGACAGCCAGAATGGAACCTTTAAGCTCACCTGCCCAATAATGGCAATTGTAACAGCTCAATGCAAAAAAAAAAAAGAAAGGAAGAAAGGAAAGTGAGCAATGGCAAAAAACTGTTCCACATAAAACTAAGTGCAAACATGCCTTTTGGCAACATCAGAAACTCAGCTTGTGCCAGAAGGTAGCATTAGTATTACACAGATTGCATGCAAAGGAGATGAAATCCTGTACACGGTGCCTAAGAAATTTAGTTTCCAGACAATTTAGTAACATTGAAAGTAAAGGGAATGCAAGGATATACAGCATGGTAGCATCCCTTTTTTTTTTACAGCTCACAGTCATGTCTGTTAGCATAGTTACGTATGGATGATAAAACTGCCTCATCCATGCTTGCAATTCTCCACCTTATGATTTTTCCACCTTCACGCAATTATATACAACAAATGCTGAATTCATTTGTCCTCTTCCATATCTCCTTCTTTCCTTTTGTTTACATTTGCATATATGCTACTCTTCTCAAATTTGCTTCTTTGCGTTAAAATTTTGATCGCCCAGTGTGCCGTGTCTCGTATCTTATTCACTCGCACAACATACATGAATCCCATGGCACGCCATTAATACGCCTGTAAGAGCAGATGTAATTTCTTGACTAAATATGATATTTGGTCACTAGGGAATATATAGTGAAGATTGTGGCATCTCATTACATTGTACTATAGCTATACTAAACCGGGAAAAGCGATGCCTTTGACAATACACATAAGCATAATGTCAAAACTCAATCGTGGCTTGATCTCCTAGCACACGCTTGGTGAAGTGTTTATAAACTGAGAGAACGATGCAAGATAAATGCCTTTTATCCATTTTGGGGGCTGATTTTTTTTTTTTGGTCTGTTTTCAGATGACTACCTATAAATGGATGATACTTCAGCAGTGCCTGCAATTTATTTTTATTTGGAAGCGTAATTGAGTCTCCTATTCGAATACTTTGTAACGACGCAGTCGAAACATGTCGTGGCCTTGTCGCTTTTGCAGAATCCTACCGTAGTCACTTTGTGTAATTGCTCTTTTTTTTTTTGTATGATCTTTTTATCTGTTCACTGTTTACAGAGTACAAGCCAAACAATAAGCAATCATGTGAAGAATCTGTTATCTTTCATGTTCGTTTCTATGGTTACTTCATCATTTTTTTTTTCTGGGGGGGCTATACATGGGCTTATAAACCAACCAGTGTTGATTGAGGCTGGTCAACAATAACGAATGGCATTTCTTTAAAGTGAAATGAAATTTGATGATTCATTGTATAGGTTGTACTATGTGTTGACACAAAGTAGAAAAGGGATGCTAGATATAAAACTAGATTAATTATACTATAAGATTAAAGGAATAAGAAGAGAGCAGCTATAATGGTATCATCATGGATTCTAGCAGCAAAAGAGCAACATCATGCAGCGCTAGACTGATGTTATATCTGGACGTGGGAGTTATTGTACCAGTAGGGTTTGTGGAGTATATTTAAATCGCTTAAAAAACAAAGGATAGCCTTCTCTAGACTTCTATCTCATTTGCAGTAATTACACATGAATTGATGAGATCAGCGGCTAGATACTGAACTATCGGACTAAATGAATAGCTATAAATGTGTCTGAAAGGACTTCAAGAGAGTGAATTTTAAATTTGTCGTAAAGAAGATGGGTTGATCACAAATCAGCCGTAAGAATTGATGAGAGGTATTTGTCATGGTGGGATTTGCAATATTGTGGTCCCGATGCCCCAAGAAATATGCTCAGGCTGGTAAATTCTGCAGGAAAGGGGCCCTTTTGGCCTCCAATGTTTGAAGACTTATTTGGACCCTACTTGCCATCAATTAAGTGAAGTGAATTTTATAACTTTGTCACAGGCAATTACCATCACTGCATGGCATTTCACATGAAACAGAAAGTGTTGCAGACATTTACGAAGTCACAAATTACAGTACATTAAATTCATGTGAGGAAGATGTCTGTAACTCTGCATCTAATGAGGGCCAATGTGTTTTAAGATTGTGGAAAATCACAACATCGAAAGAAAAAAAGGATGAAAAAGTATGAAACTTTGCTAAATTTGAATGAAACATGTTGAACATATTGCAGAAAAATCTGTAAGTGTAAATAAAGATTAAAAGTCATAGCGGTAATGACATATTTTGTTTTTCTGTATGCTTCCTCGACAAAATTTCCAATCGATGTCAAGGATGAGCTGTCAAACTAGATGTGAAACATGATACACAAGTCAGCCCCTAGCAACTCTAAATGAGAGAGACGAGTTGGTAGAACAGAAGTAATGGGTGACACATTTAAGGAGAAGGCAGAAAGTGCCATACAGCAAAGTGCCACATTTTGAATGTTGAAGAGCGTTAAGTCACTCTCAGTGTCGTGCAGAAAAGAGTGTTAAAATGACTGATGTTTTAAAACACATCAATTAAGTGCCTAAAATCATTTTGCTCCCACAACTCCATCCATTAAATTTGCTAGTGTACAGTATGTAGGTGACTAGCTTTTGATGCAATTTAATTAATAGATGTAAATTTAAAACTTGAAAGCATTTGAAACCATTCTGAGAACATGCATCACTGCCAAAAAGGCCAGCAACAAATCTGTGGCATCATCCAGAGGTGGTAATTGGCCTATTTTACTGATTATTGTGTTAAATACCAAGTAGGTCGGAGTGAGAACTTGAAAGGACGGCATGCGCAATTAAACATCGATCCAGCTCACACAGAGTCTTGGCAGGGGAAACTAAATCATGCATCGAAAAACATTCCAGATGGTGGTCAGAGAGGGATTTTTTTTTTTGAAAAGATATGTAGCGACGACGGAGATAGCATAGATCTCATGTAAATCACTTTCAATCACACAGTAGGCCTACAGTACTTACAGTATCACAGAATTATTCATGTAGAAACTATTAAACTTTCCCTCTGAAAGAAACAATTAAGGGATAAAATTTTAACAAATATGAAACAAAATATGTACAATATCCGTATGTAAGAGCTACGGTTTTACAAATGGCAGATCCAGGTTTGTTGGAAGGGGGAGGGGGGTCAGTACTACTAGATTCGCACATTTGTTCACACTGACGGATTTACACAAAGATAGTACTCTCAAGATACAGTGTGTAGTGAGTGAGTTTCAGTACCAAAGCCGTGAAAAGACCAGCAACGGTGAGATGTCTGCTATTTAATAGTAAAGGCACCAATTAATTGATCAGTCCTGAAAATCTTGAGGTGAGCGTCTGCACCTTCATCAACACTGCCACCCTGCTACTGGTTTTATCAAATTTACTCTGAGGCATCTATGTTGACTTTCAAATTGTGGAAAAGCTGAAAGAAATAATAAAAATCAACAAAAGTAATTATGGCCAGAATTGTAAGGTGTCTTGTTTTATTGACTCCAGATTTTGCTGATGCAAGTATTAGGTACTGTAGATAAGGAGTGTGGTCAGAGCATGAGAAGAGGATTAATTTACTTTGTCCAAATATATGTTCTCCTTCGCATAGTATCAATCACGTATTTTGGCATCTTTGAGTTGCACCTTCCAAAAACACAGAATTTCATGCTACGACAGTCTAGCTGTGTAGGTATCCCTGAAACTGAATCGTGGTGTATTATTTTGTGAAATGATTACTTTTCAATGGTTTAGCTCAAAGTTAATACCAAATAAGCTCTAGATATGTGTGAATCCTTGCACCAAAACTAAACCATTTTAAGTTGTTTCAGCTGTTCAAACTGAATGCATGATTTGTAATAATAATCTCTATAGTATGCTTTTCTTTATTACTTGGCAGGGTTGTGAGGATTCAAAACTGAGCAACAAGAAAGAATATCCAACATTCGCCAGAACCACGCCTACCGACAAACAAACGGTATCGGCGCTCTTGCATATCCTCAAGCACTTTGATTGGAAGATAGTGTCCATCATATCGGCAGCGGAATCACAGCGAGAAAGTATCGTGTCTGGGTTGGAGGAGGCTTTCAGTGATGCAAACATCACCATTCAACGCATCGAGTACTACGAACACCCTTGTTATGATCGTTTTTACGGTGGCGAAGATGCCTCGTGTACATTCCAAGAGATAATTGAAAGGACAGCACCGATCACCAGAAGCAAGTATACACGTTTAAATCCCTCTGAACCTCATTAAATTAGGATCGACTAGAAACGGTGATTTCTGGAAACGAAATGTCAGGATTCATTGATGTTTAGTAGTCAAACTATAAACTAAGAAGAGTGTAAAGACACTTCTAGTGTATTTCAATGATAAATTGTGATAGTCAGGCCCATAGCCAGTTCCGATTTAGAGGGGGTGAGGGCAAAGTAGAAATAGCTGCTCTCCCACAAGCACATGTAACGTTTTTGTAGCTTTTTTTTTACACCAAAAGTTTAAGGGGAAAACAAGTTTTTTAGGAAATGGGAGTGTTCTCCACAGATTTCCCAGAGAGAGGGGTGGCCATGAGAAGCAACTGAGAAGCAACTGCACGGGGGCCGGAAGAATTTGAGGGAGCTGGTACAGAACTTGTTAACGACTTAGATACAATTCATTATGCAACAGGTGCCATTAAGAGAAGATACTTGCTCCTATGAGACAGTGATAACCTATCGCCAACCTTTTTCAAATGCAGAGTAGAGCTTTTGCGGGAGGTTGCAATTGGAGGGAATTGTAGGTATTTAAGAGGGTTGTAATTTTTTTACTCAGAGAGCAGGCCACCCTCTAAACCCCTTGTGGGTATCAAGAGAGCTATAGATGTGGTGGTAATGTCCTCACCATGTCTAAATTGATGAATAATAACTGCACATTGGCTTTGATTATTAAGCCACATACAGTATGCACTAGTCTTGATGGAGTGTGTGTGCTTATGACACAGGACTCTTGTTGTCAAGATAAATCAGGGAGGGAAACTGTGACAGTTTGCGAACTTGGTACGTAGATGCCCCATATCGAGAGGAAGAACCCTATTGTTTTTGGTGGGGTCAACATCATCTGAGGTCACCAGAGGTAAACACTGAAAATCTTGTCAACACAGTATCTCTAGATAGGAATCACGTATTCTTTTGATATTGTACTTAGTATGCATGACATGATTCTACCCATTAGGTGAGGTGGAGCAAAACTAATAAAAAACCAACCACAAGTGATCTCTTGTGTCAACGCAATTTCAGCTAAATTTGCCTGGCATGCAGTCAGCGAGGAGTGAGGATAGTACTGAGTTCATAATACTGAGTAAGTAGGAGCAGGATGTAACCTGTAAGGAAGTAGCCACAGAACGTTGAAGCCACTGACCGTCACTTATTACACTTCCCTGTCCTGTGCCTGCCAGGTTGGGGAGGAGCTGGGTCTAAGGGGCGTTTGAATGGCATACATGTGTGAATGTGTTGCATCAAATAGAAGAGCAGTATTGTTTTTGGTGAAGGTCAAAGGTAATCTGAGGTCACCAGAGATTAAACACTGAAAATTTTGTTAACAGCATATGTATCAAGTAGGAGAATCCTGTTGTTTTTGGTGGGGGTCAAAGGTCATCTGAGGTTTCAAGAGGTCAAACACTGAAAAAGTTGTTAACCCCATATCCCAAGGTAGGAATTATATCAGTATTGGATAGTGTGGTATGTGAATGTGTCATATTAAGTAGAAGAATCCTATTGTTTTTGGTGGGGTCAAAGGACATGCTGAAAATCTTGCTATTTACTTCACTTCTCACCTGCCTGTCTTCTCAACACAACAACTGCACTCCCATCTACCATGAAAAGAGTGCTGGGTACCTTTACTGTAACACTGTCTTTGGTGACCTCCTGTCTAATAATGGACTAGCACCCTCTTCGCATTTTGCCATCCTATGTGTTAAGTGTGTGGAAGTCTCTTGTGTTTTCTGCCTTTAGATATCGTTCAATTGTGATTTCATCTGGCCTTCCCTGGTCTCCCTTTGGGTGTTGAACCAACTTTTGCACAAGTTTTTCACCGTTCCACTAAATATTCTTTACTCAGTAAAAATACCAATTGTGGTTTTTTTTTGGGCTGGTTACGTACAGTATTTTTCGTGCTCTTTTTATCGTACAGGGTGTAGGTGTGTGAACTTCGTCCTTGATGTAATCTTACCTCCCATTTCAAAATCCCTTCACAGACTTGGCCTTTCTGCTTATACCAGGAGGCTTTTCTTGGCGTTTTAAGCCTTGCTTTCATTACTGTTCTCATTTTTCTGACCCAGTTGAAGGAATTCTCAGCCTTTCCGCTCATACCAGGAGTTTTCGCTATCGTTGTTTGTACATTGTATACTGTATAATTGTGCCCTCGTATTTCTAATATGTAACTTGTATGCTGTATACATACAGTACTGCGTGTTTGAAAAAAAAAAGAATGAAAATCTTGGTCATATTTCTTATGCTCAAGATTCTACTGTATGTATTCACTCTGTTAAATACTGGTCCTCCATAAGGATCCTCTCAGCATGGCCTCAAGGGCACTTCTCTGATGCCTATCGTGTTCCATGTTTAGACCTGGAAGTCTCTGCAATGAGCACCAGCAGTGCACAAAGTGTAGGTCCTCACAGAAGGATCTTTGTGCCATTTGTATAGACTTCACGCCATCCCTGGTGGGTGGAACTCGAGACAAGGCTAGCGCGATAGAGAGGCAAACTGCGCTCAGGTGCAGTTAGATCAACTTCCTGCACCGGACCTGGAGGTCTTGCCAGAACTGCTAACCGGTCCTGACGCAAGAGAATGTGAAGAGAGAGTAGTTTAGGACAGTCTGCCACCAGAGCCGGAGCACACGGATCGAGTAGCGAATCCACAGTTGATGCTGGCATTGTCCGGACCCTCACCGACCAAAAGAAAAGAGAGAAAAAGCCTTCCTTTGACAAAGGGTAAGTCAGTAACGTCAGTGAACTTTATAGCATTGGAAAGAGAAAATGCGGTTGCATCCATCGAGTGGCCCAAGTGGTGAAGTCCAAAAACAGGATGATCTTGCTACCATTTAGAGGTCACAAGCTCTTGGCTGGCCAGTTTCAATCCAGACCTAAGGAAGAGCTTTCCGGCAGAGGAGGCCAGAGAAACCAGTTGAGAGGGGGAAAAAGATGCTGAGGCAAAAGCAGAGGTTAAAATTTCTGATTATGGCAAGGCTGTTCCAACAGAGGGCTGTTGATTTTCAACTTTGATGAAGACTGATGGCAGCAAACCCACCAACAAATTGGTGACCAGTGCCCATCCTTAGGTATGCCCACCTCATCTTGGATCTGCCAGAGGTGGGTGGGGAGATACTCTTGATCTTTGCCCCTTATGTGGGCAACTATTGAGGCAGAGACCTGGGTAGCCCAGATGTTGTTCAACATCTACGTGATAAATTGTGGATTAACCATGGTTAAGACTGCATGATTACAGTTGAGTTACAATAATCTTCATGCAAACAATCATAGTGCCCTTGGACTCTTAGTTGGATCTAAATAATCTGGGAGGTACAAATCGTAGTCAGTTGTGTCAAGTCATTGTTTTCAGTGTTGTTTACAGATGAAGTTCATTTAGAAAGCCCTCAATTTGCTTTTTTCTTTGTAGACAAAATGTCACTTGGGAATAACTTGAGATAATTCTGTGTGCCAGTCTGGGACGAGATTGATGTAATTAATGGCAAAGTATCCATGCATTTGTGTATATTTGTGTTGGTTACAAGGGATGTTAGACAGAATTGTCATGACTTAATGGTCTCTCCCTCAGGATTTAGTACCAAAGGACCATCCTGTTGGACTGGTTAATACTGGGCCAGCCAGAGTCACAGATCAAATGAAATATTCAGGTCATGCTAGATACGCTTAACCATCTTGGATGGATGGTCATCTTCAAAAAGTCAAGCTCAGTCCCATCGCGGATGGTATCATTCCCAGGGGTGATTCTCAGACTTGCAAAATGGAATGGCACTCCCTTGCCAACCAGGATCAAAACACTAAAAGGTCTGATGTCACCATTCTGGAAGAGTGTCATTTGAAGGTCCTTGTCTGCTTGAGGGCCCTTTGCTTGATGGTCAGCTTTGTAGATGTGACAGAGTTCTGCCGGCTATGAATGCAGCCCCTCCAGATTCATCAGCTGCACAACCCAGATACAGGGGACACGAGAACACAGATCCCCCTGGGGAAAGACGTGTCAAATCACCTCAACTGGTGGCTTCAGACTGACGGCTGGACGGGAGAAGGCCATCACTTCAACCTGATGAAAAGTCCACTTAAACAGCCATGATGATGGATGCTTCAACTGTTGACTGGGGGGGGGGCCCACTGGTAGGATATAACGGCCACAGGGGAGTGGCATCAGGATGAGAAGCACTTCCACATCAGTCTGTTGGAACTGAATTCAGCAGAGAATGGGCTGAAGGCCTCATCGCGGACACTCTGTCCAGTGGGTTAGTGAACCTGAACGAGTGGTCGCTGTCTCATATCAGGAGAACTGCAACGACCTCTTCCAGTAGTGGTGGGTAACCACACATTAGTCTGTTTGAAAGACAGGAAAATGCGATGCGGAGCTCCTTTTGCACAAGGAACTTCCATCCAGAAGTGGCAGCAACAGAAGCTCTATCCTTCATGTGGGACGGGATAGACGCGTACACATTTCCTCCTCTGTGCCTAATATACAAGACCCTGACCAAGATTGCTCAGTCGAACCACGGAGGTTGATAGCCCCCTTCTGGCCCAGACGACCGTGGTTCCATGACCTACTCATACTCCTAATAGACATTCTGCTGTTGATTCCAGGCAAATCGAACAAATTGGAGTGGGGGAAAGACCCCAAACAAATCAAAGACCTTTGAACCTCTTGCCAGGAGATTATTGGGGGATCACTCAGAGAAACACGCCTTTTGGATCACGTGGCAATCCCAGATCCAAATTTAAGGAGAGTCTCAACCTTTTGCACTTACGATTCCAGATAGCAAAGGTTCCAGGACTGGGCCTAAGAGTGGGTACCTCTCATACTGAGGCACCTGTAACAGAAGTCTACGCTTTTCTCCGAACATTGTTACATAAGGGCAACTTTGTTTCCACAATGCGTAATTACATACCCGCTCTTGCAGCAGGTCACAAGGGTTTGGAGGACAGGTTGAGGATTGGCAATATAAACAAAGTGATTACTCAGCCTCTGAAGGGTATGAGCAACGATCAACCAGTGACGAGGTATCTTGCCCCCTGTTGGGGCCTGTCAGAGGGTTTACTCCTTACCGCAACCCCCCTTTGACTTTGAGCCCATCCACAAGGCTGCAGTAAGCTCCCTTTACTCATGAAGAAGACGTTATTCCTCATGAGCGGCAACATCTGGTATAATGGTGGTTCATAATGGTAGTTCTAGCACATCAGGATTAACCATACCTTCATTGGAAGAAGCCACTAGTATGGCGTTAGACTGGAGGGTACTGAAAGTGGTGTTAAAGGTTACAAGCACACTTGGCAATGTAAATGGGAGTACAGTTGTTGTGTTGAGACAGATAAGTGAGGTCATTGGTAAATAACCAAACCAGGTAAGTTTCGGGATAATACAGTATAATATCTTAAGGCAGAAATCATGGAAACTGTTCATATGTTGTATGTGAATGTCATATCAAAAAGAAAAACCCACTGGCACTTGTCTTTAGTTGAGATGAAAGGTCATTTGGTGGCAACAGAGGTCAGATTGTGAAAATCTTGTATTATAAATTTGATATTTGAAGAAGGGAAGCTTGTACACATCTTCTTTGTAGTATGTACTTAGGTGTACCTTATTGGGTGTGAGATGCCTAATGTTTTGGTGGAGGTCAAGGGTCATTTGGGGTCGACAGTGGTTGAATAGTGCAAACCTTGTAAACACGATATTTCATGAAGGGAAATTTGAGTAGATCTGGTATGTTGAGTATAGGTGTATGTTGTTGAATACAAAAAACAGATTGTTGTTGGTGTAGGTCAGATACCATTTGTTGTCAACAGGGGTCACATTGTGAAAACCTTGTACTGATATCAAAAGAAGGGGAGCTTGGACAGATTCCCTATTTGGCATGTACTGTAGGTTGTATGTTTACCCTATTGACTACAGAAGCCTATTGCTTTTAGTTTAAGGCAGAAGGTCACTTGTGGTCAAAAAGGGTCACATTGTTAAAATATCGTGAACATACTATCTCAAGAAGGGAAGCATGGAATCATCTGATATGTCGTATGTGTAGCTGTGCTTTATTGAGCAGAAGTAGCCTATTGTTTTTTGTGGAGGCCAATAGTCATTTGGGGTCAACTGGGGGTAAGTTGTGAAAATCTTGTCAACAGGATATTCGGAGAAGGAGAAGCCTTGACAGATCTCATATGTGATTTGCAGATGCATCTTATTGAGCACAAGAAGCCTATCGATCTTATTATTGGTCAAAAATCATTTGTGGCCGATGTAGCCTCATTACAATATGCAATATGCCAGATTCAATGAGATCATAATTGAATCATCGCAGCCACAATGCCTTTGGACTTTCTGATTTTAAAAGTGAGAATACAATGAAATTACCAACAACTTGATCACTGGAAAATTAATACAGTTCAATCTTATTACATTTGTCCAGTTGACAATTCTCTGAGGTTATTAACCCCGTCCAATCATTAACTATTGATACATCTTGAGCACTTCCGTAGGCGTGATGTAACTTTCAAGAAATAGAGCACTGTGAACATGAAAAGGCTTTTTGAAAATGTAAGAAAAGATCATGTCATAAATTTCTCGTTCACCAAATTTTTCTTTCCAGTTTACATATTCCTCGGTGAACTGTTTGAAATATATGCATTCCTGGAAGAGTGTTGGAAGATAGGTTTGCTGGAAAACGGGGAGTATCTCGTTCTGTACGTCAATGTAGAGGAATACAGCCCTCTAAAGGTGCAGCAGCTATACGGAGGTAAATAGCTTCACACTTTCAATCATTGCTTAGTTTGATATCAGTGTCGTAAACAAGTTCTGGCAGAGCGAGACTGAGGCTGGCCTTGAACAGATCGGGGCTCGTCACACTGTATGCATGATTTCTTCGAGGCTTCGCGGGCCTCTCGAGGCCTGAGACTTTCAGGCAGAGGCCAGCCTTGACCACAACCCTGTTAAATATACGTTGTAAATCATCTGCAACAGTTCAAATATTCGACCGCAACTGCCATCTTTCTTGTGGTAGTCACTGTCACCCTTTTTAACTTGTTAATCTGACTTTACAAAATTCATTGCAAGATGTTTGTCATCTTCCAGATCCCTGTCATCTGGTGATGAGATGAAGAAAATTTGAATCTGTTACTGAGTCCTTTTTGTTCTGCCCATCCTCTAAAAATATCCTTGCATCACTTTTGAAAAAACAGATCCATATGAGAGGCAGCCTTCATTAGCAAGTGCATACGGCTACAGGTCTGTGTTGCAGATTTATCCCTCACCTGTATCTGGGGACAGATGGATAGAATTCCGAAACAAAACCCTGGAGTACCTGCAGTTGGAGCCGTTTTACTCCGTGATACCGGAAAACATGGGCACGTCCGACCTCATTGTAAGTCCTTTTGTGTAACAGCAGGCTTGGGCCGGGGCGATTGCATCTGAGTGTAATGTGTTACAATTACTTCAGATTTTATGATTAGGATTATGACTATGATTGCAGCTAAAATTAAAGTAATTGATTACGATTGCAATAACATTGCAATGTAATCATGACTGCACTCGTGATTACATTATTTTCTTACATCTTATCTGTATCTCTAGACTTCTACAAAGACAAGACATAAAACAAGTCTGGGATGCAGTCCACTTATAGTATATCGGTCTTCTTGTAATTTCTGATAGGCTAACACCATTATGATTTAGCAGACGTTCATTAAGGCAGTGCTATCCAAGTGCGGTTTTAGGGTGGCCCTGCCAACTAAATGACACACCCCCTGAAACATCGCTTATTAAACACTGCCCAATGTGCCCATCCTCCCAAAAAACTTGGTTTGGCCAAAAAAAGTTGACAATATACTACTGAAATATCAAACAGAACAAAAATTGTCCTCAAGTGGCACCATTTTGCATCTCAATTTTCCAAAATTTCTGGAGGTGAAGTTGAACCCTTCCCTGAAACCTGTGCTGGGCTATTACTAAGGGATCATGTACATGAATGCACTCAATGTGTGACTGCATCTCTCTCGTGGAAATCTATTAAAAACACTGCGAAGATTTATTTCTCATAAGTCTAATATAAGAGACAACAGGCAAATAACATTGAACAGTGCCATGTAAATACCAGTAAGACAACTGCCACTGGGAGTAGTAGGTCTATCTCTTGTCTCAACACATGTGGAAGCTTAGCGTAAAATCAGTGAAAGTAGTATTAACTTAATTTTACTTCATATGTTGCATCCAGGCTTTCTACTGCCCTGGAAGCATACATATACTATAGGAGGAAATATGGGGAGTTTTCATCACAAAATTAGAATTTATAGGGATACCAGCTAGTGTTTTGTATAGCAAATATTGGGTTTTATAGGGCTTTCCTCAACACAGTGTATATGAGTAATGTTTCCTTAGTAGCATGGCATACAATAACTTAAAAGAGGAATTTGAACAATTTGTTCAAGAAATTCGCTTGAATTCAGTGGTTTGAATTATTACTCAAAAAGAGTGATGTTTGATCCCACATCAAACGATGCTTTGCGTGCAAATATTAGCAAACAAAGACACTTCTGGGCTTCAGGGGAACCTATTCTCAGTCGACTGTTAGAAACGATACCGAAATCGATCAAACTTGTATCTACAGTAACCAATAGAACTGAGGGTTCACCATATACTTACTTGGAGGATCTCTGAACCATAAATGGCACGTACGTAAGTGTCTAGCTAGTTCCTGAACCCCAGTACTCTTAACATACTGTATCAGGATGTAAATTTCATTTCCGTTATCATTTCCTCAAAATCTGAATTAAGAAAAAACATAGATGTGTATTACATTGACATATATGTATGAGGAAATTGTGAAAGGAAGCACCCTAAAAAGCCCCCAAAAGACTTGTCTACAGTAAGCCACTTCCCCAAGATATTTACCATTCAACATCAAACTGTAACCTTTCCAAGAACGTGCAGTATATTGTTTCCTGTCTTCAAAGTTGAATAAGTACATTTTAGAAACAACCCCCCACCCTCTTCACTGACTGTATTTCAAAGTAGGAACTGTCAGTCAGACTGTTATTGCACGATCCTCTGAATTTTCATCCCTAAACCGGTTTTTCTTTCAGGTACCTGCGAATGCTGCTTATCTATACGATGCCGTTCACAACGTGTACGTACCTGTACTTAATGAGATTATTATGAGGAGCAACAATAACACCGCCAATAGATCCATCTTGGAAGAGGCCATCGACGGGACCAGAATCATGAAAAACATCGTCAACCGAACTTACAAAAGTGAGTCTTGCGTTGTCCTTTCCCTTCCTGTTACATTCGATTCAAGTTCTTTGGTGAAATTTTCCATGCTGTGTTATTTTCCGAGCAAGTTGGGGAACTTTGAGTACAAACTTAATGAGGAAATTATTTTTAATACCGGTAGGTGTCGCTGGAAATATCGGTTACATCGATGAAAACGGAGATGCATTCGTAGATTTTGTCGTCGTCGGTGCCCCTCTGAATACATCCAACGATTATGGATACAACATTGAAATCTTAGCCTATCTAAGAATTAACGAAACCACACGAAAGATGGTAAGTGTTTAAGTTTTTGGTTTCGATTATATCATTACCTTTGTGCCGTGTGTGTAGGTTTGTGATGTCTACCTTGTAAACACAATAGTCAAGAAGGGAAGTTTTGACAGATTTTATATTTGATCTGTTTGTGTACCTTATTGAGTACAAGACGCCTGTTTTTAATGGGGGTCAATGGTCATTTGGGGTCAACAGGGGTCAAATTTTTGAAACCTTGTAAACCAATATCTCAAGAAGGGAAGCTTGGATATATTTCATATGTAGGTGTACCTTACTGAGCACAAGAAGCTTGAAACTTTTTATAGAGGTCAAAAGTCATTTTGGGTCAACAGGGGTCAGATAGTGAACACCTTGTAAACATGATCACCCAAGAACGGCAGCTTTTTGACAGGTATTATATTTGATACGTAGGTGTACCTTATTGATTACCAGAGCCTATTGTTTTGATGAAGGTCAAAGGTCAGTTGGGGTCATTAGGGGTCACATTGTGAAAACCTTGTACACTTGGTAACTCAAGAACGGAAGATTGCACAGATATCCTATTTGGCATGTCAAGAAGCAAAGTTTAGGTAGATCTCATATTTGATATGTAGGTGTACCTTATTGAGTGCAAGAAGCATGTTGTTTTTACTTGAGGCCAAAGGTCATTTGGGATCAACAGGGGTCAAAATGTTAAAACCTTGTAAACACAATGTCTCACGAAGGGAAGCTTGGACAGATTTCTTATTTAATGGGCAGGTGTAACCCTACTGAATACAAAAAACCTATTTTTTTTTATGGAGCTCATTTGGGGTCAACTGAAGTCAAATAGTGAAAACCTTGTAAGTACAATATTTTAAGAAGGGAAGCGTGCCCACATTTCATACTTGATATGTAGGGGGAACCCATTGAGCACAAGGAGCATATTTCTTTTGGTGGAGGTCAAAGGTCACTTGGGATCAAGGGGGTCAAATTGTTGAAATGTTGTAAACATACCTCTGGAAGGGAAGCATAGACAGATCTGATATTTCTTACGTAGCTATGCCTCATTTAGCAAAAGTTGCCCACTGCTTTTTGTGGAGGCCAAAGCTCATTTGGGGTCAACTAGGGTTACATTGTGGAAACCTTGTGATCATGATATCTGAAGAAAAGGAGCTTGGACAGATCCCATCTTTGAGTTGTACACGCTGTTTTGATAGTTTTGTTGTAGAGGACCAGATTTCATTTAATTGTGCTTCATGCTTGTCCATGTACTTTAACAAATGGTAGTCTTAAAATACAAAGAAACCATTGTGAATTTATTCATCGTTTTTGTTGCTTACTTTTTGAGTATTAGGTCTATGAATGTATTCTTTGCTGTTTTTAAGCTTTGTAAGTTCTTTGTAGACTTATGTTTCAGTTCCCGGTGTGAGCATCCCTTGGATAAGTGGACCACCAAAAGACAGGCCCAAATGCGGATTCCATTGGGAGTATTGTCAAACTGACAAAATACACGCTGTTATCCTTGCCTCGATCTTTGCCTTTCTCCTCCTCAGCGTGCTGCTGACAATAATTGTGAAGTACAGGTAAATTACTTTGTACATTGTTTAGAATTAGGTGTACTGTTAAGTGACTAATTTCTGATTAGACTTAAATATGTCAGTCAGTCAGTCATGCGTGCATGCATGCGTGCATGAGTGGTATGTATGTATGTATATTTGGGTTTCCTAACTTGCAAACATGCTATCTCCAGAGAGGAAACTTGGACAAATCTCATATTTGGTGTGTAGGTGTACCACATTGAATACAAGAACCCCATCGATTTTGGTGGCAGTCAAAGTTGATTTGGCTTCAACAGGGGTCAGATTGTGAAAACATTGTAAACTTGAATCTCAAGAAGTGAACCTTGTACAAATGTCATATTTGTTATGTAGATACACTGCATTAAGTACAAGAATGCAATTTATTATGGTGGAGGTCAAACGTAATTTGGGGTCAACATGTTTAAACTACAAAAAATGTCAGTTTCAGAAAAAAATCCTCACAATGAAATCATCCAAACCATAATGCATTTGTGCATTCTTGTCCTGTCTGTTGGTCTATCCATTGCATTTTTCACTACCTGTCTGTCTATCAAGCCACTAATCTATTTGTCTTTCTGTGTTTGAGGATCTGTCTCAGGTCCGTCTTTCTAAATACTTATTTTGTCTCTGTGTATTTAGCTGTCCATCTTAATGCATTTTTCTAACTGCCTACCTTTGTTTGTATCTATCTAGCCAGGTTACTGACCTGTCATTTCATTTGTCTGTCTATCTGTGAGTCTACCTGTCTATCTATCTGTGTGTCTTTTTATCTGTATCTTTATCTGTCAGTCTGTATCTTTTGCCTATTTATTTAATAGTTATATCTATTTATCTGTCAGCCGGTCGGTCGATCGGTCCATCAGTCTCTCCGTCGATCAGTCGGTCGGTTGGTCTCTCCATCGATCTGTCTCTCTGCTGGTCTGTCTGTTGGCCGGTCCATCTGTCTGTCTGTCTGTCTGTCTGTCTGTCTCTGTGTCACTTAATTTATTAACCATGCCATTGTTACCGTGTCTATCTTCCTTCTAAGTCTTTGGGGATGAGAGCGTATAGACAAGCACAAATTCATGATAGGTAAACGCTGGCAAAGAAAGCATCAAGAACCGCAGTAGAAATAAACCTCGACGCAACTCCTGTCTGAACATATACATTTCAGTGGATTAACAGAAGAGGGCAATTAATTCTAGGTGAAAAATTAAGCCACAGTGTAAATATTACTTGTGAATGCAAGTCCTTTAAATAAACTGGCCTTTATTTTAATTTTTGTCCAGTTGTTACATACGGTATGTGCATTTGTAGAATTGAAGCGTTGTGAACTGGACAAATTATGAACTATGTTTCACCAGCAGGTGCTGACAATTAAGACTGATGACACAAACAATCCTTTTTTCACCTACGTGTCAGACACAACTAACTGTAAAAAGGAATGCATCCCTCTATTCAACCCTTCAAATAGATGGGTAATTGCATTGAGTACCCAGGTACCTCGTACCGGACAATGTCACGATTTGGGTTATGAAGTTGGTATCTGGATCCAAAGTTTCACTGATGTACAGTACGTTGTATGTGTGACAAAAGAGTAACTTCGCATAGGTTTGTCTTTTTAAAAGCCCGTCATAGCGGCCATGCATCGTTAATTGAACCAAATTAAGCTTGTATGACCACCTAGGAACAATTTGTTGTCACGTCAGTACATGAGAAACATGGTGTTAATTAATGTGCAAAGGAAAATGTCATAGCATGACTTCACAACTAAACTAGCAGCTTAAAAGGTAGTGTGACATGAAAATGACATTTTGGAGTATTGGGTGCATTTAGCATTGAAAATAGCCACAAATTCCATCAAAATCCATCAAAGATTGACCAATTTAGAGGCAAATTAGTGTCTCACAACTGTATCATGAATAAACATTGGCTAAGTATGCAAATTTGTGACATCAAGAGATGGTCTCCTATGACATATCTTATGTTAATCCTTTGTTCATGTAACCTTTATTTCAAGGACATTTGAGAATTTTATATGCCCCAAGGGTTTTGTTTTTGAAGTATGTATTTTCATCTTAAAAAATATCAATATTACTTACCAATGACTCTACAAAGTAATCTACAGTAGAGTCAAAATCTATAGACTTAACAAAACAAATACTGACACTGTTGCGCAGTTTTCTCAAACTTTGAAAAGTCATATCTCAAAAACGGTAAAAGATATAAACAAACTTCCAATGGATTTTCACTCAGGGTTATATTTTGCAGCCTCTGAATGAAGGGTGTTTTTTTTTTTCTGGAACCATGGCATGCAACCATTGAGGAAAGTTTGTGGTACAAAGGTTTTGAGGTACTACACAACTGCCTGTGGACTTTACAGGGCATCCAACTTGCCAGCACATCTCTTTGCCCCGTAAAAAACACTCGGACTGAGTCAAGGAAGAAAACAGGACAATTTCTTTGAGAGTTCCAAAGTATAGTTCAGAGAAAGACTGTCCAAAAATGAGATGTAAAGACAGTGAAAATAAAAATCAAAAGAGTTTTAGTAAGGTATACTCTTCTGTGCAGAGCACAGAACTCCTCCACAGTGGACTGGTGAACTGGCACCGCATCCCCCATCTCGTCACACGGGTGAGAACAGCCACAAATGAAGGGATCTGATTCTAATTTGCTCGACAATAATCCAGCTAGCAGAAAAAAAAAGAATTTTCTACTCTCCAAAAATTACTAGCTCACAACAATCTGTGGCATCATCTATCAAGGCGTTCATTGACAAACATTTGCAACAATTCACCTAAAAGCAACAGTCACTTCCGGTTTAGGGCATGCTCTGGTCATTTTATTGTCATGTGGACAAACTGACACCAGTCCATCAATTGTGCTCATAATTCTCTTGATTGACTTTTCTTGTCACACAAAAATCTGTTGTCCATCCTCGCGTGTATTATAGGATTATCGTGATATAATGGGAATCCATTTGCATAATGGTTACTTCTTTTTTCTTCTTCAATGTTGTATTGTTGACTTACAAGTCTCCTAAGCACCAAATGTGTGTATAGAGTTTTAGTTAAAATCCTTTTTTTTTTTTTTGTTATCATTTACATAGAACTATTTTCATGCCAAATATTGCAAACAATAGGTTCCCCAGCTGAAAAGAAAATGGAGGGATTTTGCCAACTCATGTTTATACATGGCACAAAAACTTGTGAACTGCAAGAAAAAGCTGATCCCAGGGGAGACTTGGACTGGCCCCCGTAGTATTACATGGAAATGACTTCTCTTCACTTGATAAAAGGATTTTATGAATTCCATGATACTTTGTGTATGGACTTATTAAATTAGGTAGATTTTAAGCAGTTACCTTGGAGCCTTCAAAGTGTTGCTCCTCACAAACACATCTACTTAAGAATATTAGTTGTAATTTTTTCATGCTTTTATCATGCAACATCACACTCCCATAAGGGCCCCGGTAACAGAATATTTTATCTACATGCACTTTGTTTTTTGAGCCTCCGAGCCGAATGCACGCATGACTTGCGACATGTCATAGACCTGTTTGATAGCAGCTCGGTTATTTGTTTATTATAAACATCATGTAACAAGATCTAAACAAAACTTCTAGCATGCTTAGCTTAGGCAGTAAGTACCCCTTCCGAGCTCTCAGCTTTCTTACTTTATGTAATTCATGATTTCGCAAATGCTCTAGCTTTACACTTAGAACCCAAAGACTAAATATAAGTTTCACGTATGTAAAAATTGCAGGAACTACAGGTATGAACAAGATCTTATGGGCTTGCTCTGGAAAATAGACTATGAAGAACTGGATTTTCGTATCAAAGGTGGATCCCAGAACACCCTTGGTAGCCGGGTGAGCATTATTTTTTTTTTTCCTTTTTGTCGTAAAAACATGGTTATAAATGTGTACAATTTTCATATTTTGCACACTCATTTCCCATGTGGCATCTTTGTGATCAAATAGTCGTTAGTTCAAGACCTTTGAATCTGTCCAAATGTACCATCATTATAATCATATGAAAAATCAAATGCAATATGGTTCTCATCTCTGAGATATGCAGATGCATCAACGTTTGTTGGAAATACATTTTAGCCATTTGCGAAGCGACCGGCGCCGCTGAAAGCTCGTACTTAATACGTATGTTGAAAAGCTCCGGCACCAGGGAAGCGTATGACCTTTAGTAATACCAATAGTAATGAACACAATGGATCTAAGAAGGGCTTTATGTATAAATGACAAAGAGCTGAATGTGAGTTTTTGCGAAATTTCTCGGAAAAAGTAAGTTTTAAGAATTCGATGTAGTTTGTGTTCATGCAGTGACACTGGCTCTCTCAGAATACATTAATTGTCAGAGTTCCACAGCCCAGTTGTGTTCATGATATGGCTCATCTGGTTTGTAGATCATCTCACTGTCATTCATAATTTAATCGTCTAATGGATTCAAAATTAGTCTCGATTAATTCTGATGGAGAAATGCCGAGGAAGTGCCTTTGACGCGATACTTTAACAAAGGTTACATCTGGATGGAATACTTGAGCAAGATAGTTTGACTCTGCATCCATGCATCTGTAGATGTATCTACAATCTTGGACAAAATTGTTGGGACACTTTGTCGTACATTGCAAATATAACACTGAATTTTAGGTGAGAGCATAACATGAAACCACGCCCCCCTTTCCAATGTTGCGCTATAGAAGTGAATGTACCCTTTGAACAGCAATCCTACAGCCAACATTGAAAGGGGGCGTGCGGTGTCCCAAGGTATTTTGTCCAAGATTGTAGGTGCAACCAAAGGACACAGTATGATTCAAGCAGAGAAGTTGTCCATTTAAGTTGGCCATGGCTACTGAATCCTGACACAGGATTTGGAATTAGACATGACATATTTGGTCCTGGTATTATTCTTTTGTTCTAACCGCTGAATTTGCCCTGCCTTGCCTATTCTCAATCAACAATAGAATAAGAACAAAAGAGAACCCCGCAGAGATGCCAACTAATACATTTTAACAATATTGTTACCTTTTTTCTTTAAGTACCGTACGTTTGTATGTTTTACTGTGCTAAAATCTGTTTTTTGGAAAGTTAGAGTATGCATGGCTGTGTGAATGTGGCGGGCTGTTATAATGAGCGTATGCAATGTTCCGTTGTTGTGTTCTGTGTAAATTGATTCCAACAGCTCACGGGGCAGGCACAGGTATGCACAGTACACATATCGATGACTGCACATGGGATGCACCAACAATTTCACTGATAACTTGTGAAAGTTACGTTCCCTGATAACACTTGAACGTTGCTTTATATTTGGCACACTAATTGTAAACGTATAAAGATAATAGCTATATGTCAGGGTGATAAAGGTAGGCAAAGTTTAGGTTCTGTAAGTTCCACAAACTACGTCAGTTACTTAGTAAAACTTTAAAATTCTGTGTAAAATACTCAACCTTAAGTCATGCCCATTATTTTTGAAAATTTTTCTATTTAGCACTTTTCTTGTAAGATATGTTTTCCTTCACTTTGCTTGCTTTGCTGCTATGTTACTCTAACAATCCTATGTATGGAGGTTAGTTCAGTTAAGCTTATTCTCATGAACAAACTGGCACCAACAGGCAGTTGCCGATTCGGTTTGAGTATGGCTTGGCACTAGGTTGCTTTGTATGCAGTAGAACCACACAGCATGGGATCATGATTTGTAAGAAGTGAAAATGAGCATGGGAAATTCATGAAATAATCAAACCTCATGTATTGTAGCTTAAGTTAGATCTAAAATACTCTACCCTTTTTAGGAGTAGGCCCACGGTACAGTAAGGCATGGAAGCCTCACGCTGATGGTCAAAGTTTGCAACTTCAGAGCAGCAGGACTGAGCTGCTTATAGCAAGAATGATCATAGCAAGAATAATAAAGTGGTGATTTACTGTAGGTTGTCAGGGGAAAATGCCATATTGCACTGTCATGCAGAAATTTTTTTTGGGTCTCCCCCTAAAAATATGTTTTTTTGGAACTAGAATATACTTTTTTTGGTAGTGACAGGTTAGCAGCTGTGACCCAAACTAGATCAAGTTTATAAGATCACATTGATAAGATCAAGTTTGTAAGATTAAAACAGATGTTGCCTTCTTACTCCATGGGGTCTCCAGATATTTGCATCTGTCTTGCTGTTGGCGGTGTTTGCTGCATTTAAAATTTTGAGCAGACATGATAAATACTGTTATGTGAATTTTGTTCTGGGTTGTTGTCATCCTTGCCTTTTAAAGGCATGCTTAATAGATTCCTAATTAAGTCTCATTTGTCATACAGCTTTGATATGGAGGCTCATGTATAGTCTGCAGAAATCAAGAGATACCTGTGGCTACTGTACCACAGAAAGTCTGTGGTGACTGCAGGGTACAGTAGCTCTAGGACATATCCCTATCCTTTGGCAGACCGGTACGTGGGGGTAACCATAGGCATGTGATGCCTAGGTGTAGCATTTTTGTCATTTCTACCTTTGCCGTAGCAAATGATAGCCACCGTGCTTTTTTTTTTTTTATTTTCCCATTTTTTCATGTTAGTTCCATGCACCTATTGCTCCAAAAGGTATAAAAGGACTTTCTGAGTTATTCAAATTCTCTGGTTATTGTTTCTGTCTCCGCTGCATCCGTCTGCTATGAAAAGATGTGTACATATCCTCAATAGGCTAATCGGCTCGGGTATTATTCCTCCATGTAAAAAAACAGTGGCATGTGCACACTAATAAATCTATTCAACATGGTCCTAAAATCCTTGGCTCATATTCCCCGTGATTGAAACACGTAGATACATTTGATTTTAACAAAAGGCTATCTAATAATTTACTTCCGTTCACAGAGATGACAATAAAAAAAACTTCCACAATCATCTGACATCGCTGACCTTGCTGTCTCTCTTATCCAACACTAACCTAAACACAATTCATACTACAAGACTACTTTCCTCATAGAAGGACTTTTATTTGAATGCTGCAGACCGAATGTGTACATTACGCGCTGCGTGGCTTCGCAATGTCAATTCTGTTTGAGGGGCAACCGCCAGTGACACATTTTAGTACCAAGTCAAATATTTGCTCTTCAAAATTGCAGTGATTGTTTTCAACCTGTTGACAAGACTCTTACATAGAAAAGAGAATTTTCAAGGCTTTTGCATTCTTCTGCGACAAATCTTGTGACATACGGTAACTCCTCTCTGCCTGACAGGCTCTGGAAACCCAGAAGTTGGTAGAAATGTTTCTGCATTAATATGAGGATTGTTGTATTTCTTATTTCCAATTCCATTTTGTTGACCTTAAATGAATTCATATTAAAGCACAACTTTAAGACCTCAGAGGAAACACTTCCCTCTTGTAAATGGAATGGGGCAGATGAAATCACTTCAAAAACAGCAAAGCTATGACAGTTTCAAGAGCAAAGCAGTTGTAGTTTGGGGCCAACTTTGGGGCGTATTTGAGGGCAGTAGAACTCTATCTCTGAGGTTTCCATATGGAAGCAACTTTATAGTCAGTGCAGTTTACAGCTAGAGAACTCGCCCTGGCTTTCTTCACTTCTTAATACTTTGAAAGGGTGGCACGGTACGTGACAGGGATTAGCATCGTCAAAAAAATTTGGCGTAAAGTTGGAGGTGAATGGTCTTCGATGTTATGCCAGATCATAAATTTCGGTAGTAAGTTTCGAAAATTCCCAGCGTTAACTCCAGGTAAGCAATGTGTCGGCACTAATACACAGTGACTACATTGGTGCACAGCATTCTTGGTCGAGAATTCCCGAATCTGTCGGTGTAATTATCAAACAGAAAAATGTACCATAGTCCGTTGAATTAAGTTTGATTTTAACCAGCATCAGTAATGGGTAGAAAAACACCATTCTGGCGTGAAACTCCCGCGAATGCTGCCCGTGAGCCAGGTGTCCATGACTCGAAAAGAATCCGTCAGAATCAGTTCAATTGTGGATGATACAGAAGAGAATAGAAGAGAATAGCAGGCCTGCTGTATATACAGTATGATTATTAATGATGATTCACAAAAACTCTGCATGCATACTGTGCAATAAAATTAATACTTAGACACTATTCTATGGGGGACTTTCTCCCAAAATTTTGCAAGCTCCCCCCCCAAAAAAATTGAACAAATGATACATACTGTATAAAATTACTGCCTGTGCATTAATTGGAGATTGCAGAAATTGAGGAGGCAATAAAAACAGAAAACAAGAAAGTTGAATACTTCTGAAACCATAATTGAAGAACTAACCTTGTGCCTTACACTGTAACAACGGATAGAAACAATTTAGGGACACAAGTAAAATAAATATTAGGCTGGTGGCAAAGAGTGGGGAAAAGAACTTAAATAAAATTACAACTACTGTACTTACAGAACACCATTCCCCTCAAAAAAAAACATAAGTACATGGCACAGTTTCACTGGCTCCACAACAACACAAAAGCAATAAAAAAGAAATAGAAACTTATCCACCTTCTCCCGATGCAGGTTCAGGCAGCTCTCTCCCGTTTAGGAACAGAAACACCCGAACCCAAGAACCACCCTATTGTTATGCATAGCAGAGGCATCCCAAGCATTAATGCTGGAGATGCATACTATGGTAGGTTTAAACAGCCATACGTAACAATATCATTTGCCTTCATTTCATGAGAGAGTACACTTTTGAAACAAAAGATCTAAAATTAAGAATATCTGGATGCCTTTAACAAGGCCTGAGAAGTGCCATGTCCTGCAATCCATCTATGGGGCTTTGTTGAAAAAAAACTCTTGAAACGATGTGTCAATGGACAGTGGCGCTCCGCTTATAGACGCTAAAATGTGATTAGCCCCTCCCCAGAATAATTAGACCTGTGCCTGTTTCACACCTTTTTTAAACATGGGAGGAATTTTAGTCTGTAAACAGAGATTCCATCATGAGCTTTCAGTCAGTAAAGTGGTCACTCGGCGAGACTGGGTTGGTACCTGACCAACTATGAACTTCTGGTACCAGGGTCCAGTTTTTGCACCCAGTGCATGAAAACATCAAAAACTGCAATATCTCCACAACAAAAAAAATTGTGTGAAAGTCAATGATGTTTCTGATGACTCTGAATGTGTAAAATGCCCCTACATACTGTAGGAACGTTGTAAATTTGAATGAATTGTACACATGACATTTCAATATATTCCAGTTACCTTGAACTTGGTTTAATGGTGGCATGAACATAGCTAATTTAAGTAGATTACAGCATTGTTTCTCATGATTTGTAGGTATTTCCTAGGGGGCATATTGTTTCTTTCAATTCTCAAAGAGGATAAAGATCAGTGGGGTCAACAGAGGTCAAAAGACTGAAACCATTTGTAAAAACTAATATCTCTAAGAGGGAAGTTGCCCAAATTTGCTATATGCGAGTAAAATTTAGTAAGTTTTGTTTTTTTAAACAGAGGTGTCGTTTGAAAACTTCTTTACATATTATTTCAAGGAATAATCAGGGATTCAACAACAAACTTGATGAGAAGACAGCCATTAGTGTTTACCTTTTCCTTAATAATTTTCAAAGGTCAGAGTTCACCTACCATGGCTCAGCAGCGGTAGCAGTTTGCAATTGATTTCTGAAATTTCACACCTGTTTGAAGTTTGTCCTGAATTGCATGTACAAGTAAGCAATGACCAGTTCTGCCAGACTCTTGAATTGTTGGTCATTTCCGGTTGGGGATTATGGAAATTGTACAAATCAATATATTGTATGCAGTTACTCCTTTCATGAATCACAAAATCTTCAGTTTGATATTATAGCACCATTGTTTGCTGGACAATTCCCAAGACAAATAACCCTCAAACAAACACCCCCTAAACAAGTCCCCCTTGGCCTTTTAGCACCAGATGAGGTAACACCCATGTTGGGACTATTTTCTGGGAGTACAGTATCTGTCCGTGGCTATTTGCTGGAGTGGGGGGGGGGTGTTTGTCCAGTCGAGGGTATTGCAGCATCTGTGATCTCATAATCTTCATTATCGTGGATATCCATGCAACTTGTCATTCAGTGCTTCTTATTTCAATGAAAGTTGCTCTCTGCTTGACAATTTCCTTATTTTATCTTTGGAAGGCTTCTGACTTCAGTTCAGTCCATTTTTGCTGTGACGAAATTTCTTTTGTGTCTGTAATTAATTCACGCATCGTGTCTGAGGCGCAGAGACGAACATTGCTCTCGCATTCTGCTCAGCAAAACAGCAAATATTGAATGTGCTATTCTGACACATGCTTTCTGTATTCCATTTCCCGGGTATCAATTAAATAGACTAAAACGAAGCGAGGTTTTCAGTCCTCCGATTCAGTGAGTGATTTGTCAATTTCTCTCACCCTAGGGGGGCAAATTACTGTAAGAATAATACTTTGGCCTAGCTAGGTGAGATTATTAAAATGGGGCAATTAATTACTAGGATGGGATAACTAAACAAGGAAGGCTTATTGGAATACTTCACCATCAGTTGGCGTGCACAAAGTGCCCCTCAGTTCCGGTCGTCGTCAATCTCGCCGTTGAAACCAGGTCAGCTTGCTCCTCTGAAGCCATTGCAGAAATCCAACAAAACAGAAATAAAATGCAAAATATGACTGCTCCTTCTCAAATGGACAGAAACCATACCACCACATTGTTCTAATGTTGAACTATTTCACAGTGGTGACAGAATGTGTGGGGGGCTTTGGACTTAGACCCCAGTGAAAAGTGTGGGGGGCTTTAAGGTTTCTTCAGTCTACCATATATGCAAAGTGCACCAAAAATACATGAAATGAGGAGACATAATTCACCATAGCTCTCATATCATCTCACCCCATCTGATATTTTTATTACTGTTTCCATTGACTGATGTGTTTCTCATTATGATTGATTGAGAAAGTGCATACATGAGATCTCCTTGTCAAGGCCGGGTAAATGCGCAGCTTAGAAATTCCGAGAAGTGCAGGTTCTGGCCAAGGGGGGGGGTTGTAAATCCCAAAATTTTCTGTGTACTCTCTGTGCCAAGCGACGGTCGTGTTCCACTTAGATAGTTCTACCAGGCACATAGACCCCCAATGTCTTTTTCATCCAGCTATTTCTATTGCTGTCTCAATTTATGTTGCCAGTGCAATTCATTTACTGTGACAATCTCGGTGTCAGTAATACATGTGTTATCGACATTTGATCACTTTTTTTTTTCAAGAATCTACAGCTGGCTTTAGTATTTGGAACTTTTTATATCACTTTATTGTTTACACTGTGAATGAAATCCAGCTCCAGTTTTGTGTTGTATCTACTGTACATGTACTGTAAGACACTAATCTAAAGAATATTTCCCCAAACATATAATTACACCCGTACCCAAGTATATTACCTTTGAAATTTACCCCATAAAAAACAGTTTTCCTCAGGTTTCTGAGACAATGAAACTCCGAACCTTTGCTGGGACCTTATCCTCCTGGACCCCAAGCAGGGCTCTTTCTCCTGGACCCCACCAGAGGCTCTACGATGGTCTGCTGGAGCTCGTATTAAGGGCATCAGGTTTTGACCTTTTGCTAACATGCGCATGCTTTATGAGCACAGTTTCAAAAACATTTGAGTCCCAGTCACCTTAAAATGTCTAAGTAACCCTCCAGTGTGGACATCGACTGGATTCTTTCAATAAGTGTAATGATATGGAGCTCCATATATTGTTTACATTATGCAAACAACATCTAAGGGAAAATCTTTCCAGTAGCAAATCATCCATGCATATTAGAATGGAACTTCAAGTGAAAAGATTATTGCAGGCTACTTTTCTGGAGAGATGGTATATTGTGTATTGGCCAGTGAAGTAAGCCAACTTATTGGAGTGAAAGTAGTTGCTAGTCCATAGATATTGATTAAAATGAAAAATCAGTCCCTTCTAATGCAATGCCAAATGTGGGACAAAATCCTCAGAACAGCCCATTTACCCTCTCCCTCAAGCTCTGCCTGTAGCCACAGGAGGGACATGGGAGGTGGCTCAGTTCCCCAAAAATTTTCAAGAAATTTTTAATAAAAGGTCCTCCTTTTTTGAAATACAAGTACCATGGAAAAGGCAAAATATTTCAGAGGGGATCTGAACACCCCCTCCCCTTAGATCCCTCCCCCAGGCTGGCAAAACTCCAACATTGATGTGCCCCCCAAAAATTGGTTTGTCTACCTACAGGGTTGGGCTATTATACACACTTGCTATGGACAGGATCATTTAATGTAAAATGAACAATCCAAGGAACTTCTCAAAACCCTGGCATGTGGAACTAATAAATGGTACAAACCCAAAACCCATGCATTGTCCATCACATAGTTTCTATTGATTATTGACAGATATGCGTCAGGCCAGATAGATGTGAAATGGTGTAAAAAAGGGCAAACCTGTGATTCAGCGCTCATAATTCCACAGGGGAAACAGTTACAATCGGAGATTGCAAATTGAGAAATCCTGCCGGTTTCACCTTATGATGTACTCTAATATTAGACTGCCTGAAAGGAACATTTTCCTTAACAATGTCTCATCCTCCCTATTCAGGGAAATTGCGTCTTAACTCCCAGGATGTGAACATGCTCTAGAAAAGGTTTCACTTCTCCAGTGGTTCAGTGTCTTCATAGAAATAAAAAAAAGAAAACGTGCACCACATATTGAGGCTTCATGTCCTCGACTAAAATTGAAATGCAGTGACACTGACGGTCATACTCCTGCTGGCCCAGATATATATCTATGTCATTTGAAATAACCCAGATAATCTGAGATAACCCAGATATACCTCTATATAATTTGAGCTAATGTGTGTGGACAGAGACTTAAGTCAAACTGTTAATTAAGTACATACTCTTCATTCCTTCCACATGTTCTGATACGATAAAGAAAAAAAAAAGGCCAAGTTGAAACAGATAATTTGGAATGATATTACCACAATGGATCATTCTATCCCCTCGGGAATGGGGAGGGGGGATACGGTGATGCATGCTGGTGGTGGAGCTATATCTGGCCCTTCACTCTGGAAACCTAGGAGAAAAAGTTGCCATGGCGACACTTGGCATTAGTCAGTCAGAAGTGACACCCCATGAATACCTGTGGCATTCAATCCTGAATGTGGAAGATCAGTCCTGTCAAATGGAATATAAAAGTGAAGGGGAGTGCTTTTGTCCACATAGGGTATCCTTCAGTGCATTCTGAACAAACATTTGAGGGAATAATAAAAAACTAGTTGTTGCAGTACCTGATTAATAGATAATATATATATTATAATAGGTAATATATATCTCTATATATAATATATATTATAATATATAATTATAGATAATATATATATAAATATTTACATTCTGGGACAGAAAGAGGGATTTTTTTTTTTTATTGCAAAGTTGGTTTAATGTGCAGCAGATCTTGAAACCTGTGTCTGGGATCACGTTAAAACTGCATCGTAAGGATGTTCTGTAAGGTATGAAGAATTTCCAAGATATATCATCTTCATTGTAAAATAGGTAATCAAATTTTTAGGTATAAATTATAGAAAGAATGACATTAATGAAATAAGTTTAAATATAATAGCATTTATGTTTGTCCTGCATGTCTTGCAACAACTATCTCAATACAGTAACTTAAAACTTACTATGTAATAATTGTTTCCAAAGTGGCAAATTAATATTTTGGAGAAAAAGAAATGCAATTTTTTATTCAAATTTCCTAACTTAATATAGAATGTCCCCCTCTTTTTATAGCATAATGCTCCTACAATCTCTCGACAAAATCCTGGTGAATGAAAAATGACCAATTATATTTTATGGATAAATTGGGGGAAAAATAGCATATTTTCATTCAGCACACTTTCCAAGCCAACACTTATGTTAGCCTGTGATATTTTCATGCATTTTAAGAATATATTATACTCAATGACCAGCAGCAAAGCAAAACTCTATTTACATATAAATTTACACATGAATGTAATGTGTGCCAAATAAGTGAAACTCATCACATTTTTGAAATTCTCCAACTTTCATGATTTCTGTCCATGTAACGCTTTCTGTACAAAACGCACCTCTAAATTTGTGTTTAAATGTACTTACAGTCACAAGGATTACTTTATAATTATGATATGTTGAATGTACACTTCAGTATGTAATATGGTCCCCAAAGCTTAGGATGTAATCAAGTTGACTTCAAAACCCTATATTGCACAACTAAATGAAAATTTGAAGTCATTCAAGCTGGTGATGAGGTATGGTCATCCATAATCACTTTCTTTGTTTCTTTATGTTCATTTGCCATCGCTGTCTTTGTTGCTTTTTGTTCATCTGTGATCGCTATCTTTCAGGTTGTCACCTAATGTCCAACTATAATAGCTCTCTTTGTTTCCCATGTTTGTCCGCATT
Source organism: Stichopus chloronotus (assembly GCA_021234535.1). NCBI lineage: Eukaryota > Metazoa > Echinodermata > Holothuroidea > Aspidochirotida > Stichopodidae > Stichopus > Stichopus chloronotus. The sequence goes on along the minus strand of CM037829.1, from coordinate 31,597,895 downwards.
CTTCTTCTTTTTCTCTTTATGTTCATTCACGATCACTTTCTATGTTTCTTTACGTTCATCCGTGTTTGCTCTGTGTTTCTCCACGTTCATTTGCAGTCACTTTCTTTGTTTCTCTTGTCTTCACAGGTGAGCCAAATGACAGCAGACAGTAGACAGTCCAACGATCCTTTCCGTGTACAAATTTTTACAGAGGTGGCACGGTACAGAGGGCAGTGTGTCGCCATCAAAAAGATTTCAAAGCGTTCCCTGGACTTAAACAGAACTATAAGAAAGGAGCTTAAAATTGTGAGACGCTATCAAATTGTCATCAAACAATGTTACATATTTTTTGTTGAATTTGCAACAAATGTAATTGTCTTTTAAGCTAATTCACTCAGCATGCTTACATGATTAATCAACTAATAAAACAGCACTTGTGAAAGTTTTTATAGTTACCTCCTCCTGTTATTACACATGCTTTCTGTATCAACTCTTTCACAGATGCGAGAGATAAAGTATGACAACCTCAATGCATTCCTCGGTGCGTGCATTGAACCGACTCAAGTTTGCATCGTCAGTGAATACTGCCGGAAGGGAAGCTTGCAGGTTAGTTTTGTCTTTTATGGTTTGCTGTAAATGTGTCAAAATTTTCAGAGCGATTCTGTTGTTCTGTGAAGATAGCATTGCAGAATATATTCAGTTATGCAACCAAATAGTGATAATAGAGTGCATTTTGATTCTTTGGAAAAGACAAAAAAAAAACAAGTTTATTGATTTGTGGTGAACGGCTGTTTGTGGGCTGCTACATGTACAAGACAACACATTGGTTCCTCCAACAGAAGACTGTCTTTGCACAAGCATGTGATAGGCAAAGACAAAGCAGGGTATTTTAATCCCAATGCATTGGTTATTATAATTATCACACATTTTAAATGCTCTTATTTGCTGTCCCCCCCACCTCCACATCAATTCTTTTTCAAGTTTCTTTTCAATTATAACTATGAATTCATGAATACTGAACAGGAACTTTATTGTATATTCTTGGCTTGTTTTTGTTACTGTTTAATGAAAGCACAATTTCTTAAGAGCAATATACACCCTCTTAAATGATTAACCAGCTTCATTTTAAAACATGAAAATAAAATACCTATTTCAAAAGTTACTACCCATCCTTCTGGACTTCACTGCGGGAATTATGATAGCAATTCAAGGAAATATTAAAGCATCTTTCAGAATCAATTTTAACAACAATTCTTGCTATTAAGAAGTTGTGCTAAAATGGTGGAATCTTGTTGGAAATCCTTTTAAATGTTTTAATAATAGGCTGTCCTAAGTTAACCATCTGAAACTTGGAACTGCTATATTTTGAAACCACACACAGTATTACTGTATTTCAAACTCGAATGTTCAATTATCTCATTTCGCAGGATATCCTTGAAAACGAAGACGTGAAATTAGATCATCTCCTGATTGCGTCTATCATATCAGATATAGTTCGGGTAAGTGTACCAGGGGTGGATTTACATGCTGAATCGAAGCTGTCAGAAATCCTGTTTTTCATACCACACTAAGACAAAAGAACAGTGTGGTATATCTTGTTACCAACCATGTATTGTCTTGGGTCATTTTTATCACCTCACAGTGTTTCTATCCCACTCAGGTAGTGGACAATAACATGGTCACAAGACAACAGATGCCTATAGGTCTTCTTTAACTGTATTTTCTGTTATGACAAGATTTATTAGTTGTCGTGACCACAGGCAAAAACGTGTAATTGAGAAGGTGAGAAGACTGTTCTGGACTTTTTTAATGAGAGCAATTTATCATGTAACATAGACAACAGGAGACATATACAGAGGCCCCACTCAAAAGGAGGCCCCCTTCAAAAGGAGGCCCTCACAGAATTACATTGTTGTATTCTCGGATATGGCGTACCGGACTGAATCCAGGGGTAGCCACCATATAACGCAGACGAAATCACTCATTGTTGATTACAGTACCTTATGTTTTGCTGTCTCACGTAATTATGAGGCTACATTTCAGATCCATGTAGCTTGTTTTGAGAGTGGGGGCGGTAAGGTGACCTAAGCCTGTGCCATCCACATGTGACTTAAGCCGTTAGTTTTGTTTTGAGATTGTCAGGTGGGGGGGCTCCCCACATTAATTTGTGTCCATTGCCTCCCCAAATGTAAATTCAGTCTTGGTACAAACACTGTTATCTAGTGATGTTCATGTGTTTGACAATTGCATCATACATTGTTTCTGCTTTTGCACATGGGAACCTTGGCAAATTCTCTCTTTTGCTTTAAAAACTACTGCTGTTTTGCTCTTGAAGCTGTCATAAATTTGCCATTTTATTTGCGAAGCAATATCATTCGTCTCCACATTATTTTCAATAGAAATGCGTTTCCTCTTGCGTCTTAAATAGGCAATTAAATTTGAATTCATTTAGGGCTGTAGAAATGAATCTAGAGGTACTAAATGTATCACTCATCACATCGACGTGAGACCATTATCCGCTTGGTTCCTAGCTTCCAGTGTCTTTCAATCATCAGAATAGTTAGACAGCAAATTTTGTGTCAATGGAATACCAAAAACTGCTTTATTTCCAAACTAACAAGTTACCTGTGACCTCCTTGGAAAGCTTCAGATACATCAAGGCAAGAGTTAGCTGTTTGGCATGGTTACACTGCCGAGTCACCATAACTTACCGGTGTGGGTATTTATGAGTGACCATATACTTACCCCTTGCCAACACAACAATCTTGCATGGTTGAATTGAAATAGCTCGTCGTGAAACGAAATGAAAGCGTTACCACCACAGGCAATCAGGTTTGAGTGGTAAAGTTGTGGTATCAACAATCAAGTGTGGCAGGTACATGAGATGACTGGTATATTTGGAACCTTTAGGATTGTAGTTCACTCACAACCAGTTGTCCCCACACTCTGTAGGATGAACTTGGACACATAGCAGCCATCAGTGAAGGGCAAAGTTTCAGTAGCTGAAGTCGCAGCTTCGTTGCTGTTAGTAAGATCTCAGCGACAGTTGCAAGGTTTTTAATCAGTTCATTTCAACCTTTATTTTTACAAAATTATTTTCAATATTTCATGATTGCTTTCAAGTTTTCACTGTAGTCTTCGATTTTTATGATATTACCAAAGTTTTTCTTCTATGCAATAAACAAAATTGAAACTAGTTACTACCTGTTTTGATTTTATGAATGCAGGTTTTTACCATGAAAGCTTTACATGAGTATCATTCTAGCATATAACAGTACTTTTGTGTGGATTGTGGTAGTGGTCTGTTAATTTTAATACCAGATACCTAACTCTACCTCACCCCCCCCCCCGATCCAGTTCACTTTGTTGACATGTTTTTTGTTAATTGTGCTCCTTTAAGACTGTTAAAACAAATTTGCAAGTGTAGCCTATCAAAGGGTTGTTTCCATTTTAAAAACTCAGCACCCTTTTCACTGAACGTTACTTTGAAATGGTTAAGAAGAATGGGAAAAAACTTCCAGTTTTTCCAACTTCCCTTGAAAAGGTGATCAAATTTTTAAATGCTTAGTGTACATTCAGGACAATCAGTGAGGACAAACTTATGGCATGCCTTCTTTTTCACCCTATAACTGAAAATTAAGTAGAAGTTACATTTTGCCACTGTGAAGTATTTCCTGAATATGTCATAAGAGTAATATATTACTCTTTGAAGAATATGCAAATTTCAAACAAATTTTGCTCTTCAGCTTCCATTTAACCCCTTTTTTTATGATCTGAGATTTTAAATTACCTTATATAGTCATGGAATAAACTCATGAAAAATGTGGCATTGCTAATTACATTGTAAATTAATCAATGATGCATGTTGTAAGATTCAAAATTATTTTCAACTTATTTTATTTTTGAAATATTTTACCTGTAAGATGTTATATTTGACATTAAAAAAACTCACATAAGATTGTTTTACTGAAAATTCATTAAATGAGAAATTGATACAACTATGAATTGGTCAAGAGTACCAATGATGGCCATGCCAAAGTGTTGGTAAGATTTGTTGCCATTACAGACCTTTAAAAGCATTAATCCAGAACTATCCTATTTGAAGTCATTGACAATCATTGTGTTTTGCTTGTAATACGATCATGGTTTTGTGAATACGTACTTGACAATTCGGGTGTATGCGGAAAGCTGAAACATGATTGAGCGAGCGTTTTGCACCCAACTGTGCACCATATCATACAAGCGTCAGTTTGTTGCTTTGATGAACTGCACAACTATTTACACATTTCTTTTTTCAGGGGGGTACAAAGTCTCAAAAATCGTGATGTTGCCCCTTTTCAGGTCCATGCTGAATCAATATATCAAAGTAAAGCACAAATAAAAGAGAAAAACCTCGGCTTTCAAATCACTTAGTTGTCCTGTCAGATATCGATTTCATCATTTTAAGTGGTTGCCTTTTTTTAAAGGGATGAGTTCAGTTTTGAAGGCTTTTTATGTTAGGTTTAATTTTAAAACCTCTTTTCCTTTTAGTTCACCCAAAATTTAAAGCTGCAGCGAAAAGGAAGTGTATCAGAGCTCATTACTGTCGAGTCTTTGAATTCCTAAGCGTCGCGAGCGATTTTAAAAATGTCTTGGATGGCGTCATCTGCTGCAGATGTCATAGGGAACCGGTTTTACGTCGAATCACTTCATGTTTATTCATGCTGACATGTTTTACGGCAATAAATTCAGTTTCGCAGTGCGAGAAATGTTTCTTGTTATTTTCATGTGATTGTTATTATTTTTTTTTGGTTTTGTTTTTGCAGGGTATGATATATCTTCACTCCAGTGAAATTCACTCACACGGGTGCTTGAAATCAAGTAACTGTCTCATCGACAGCAGATGGGTCGTGAGAGTGTCGGATTACGGTCTAGCCCATATGAGGCAAGTCGACGAAAAGACTCAGTTTCAAGCCGGGGAATATGCCTATTACAGACGTAAGTGAACGTAAACTCATCGATGCGACGTGTACCTCGTTGTGAATCTGCTCACTCGAAAAGACCGACGTACCTACGTTGTCAAGCACTAAGCGTATGACAAATGACTGTTCCTTGAAAAGTCCAATCATTCAGGTATACCCTCAAACAATAGCCTATCAATCTTATCCAGAGTGATTTACACAATTTGCTTAAATCCTCTTTCTTCAATCCTTCAGAGCTTCTCTGGAAGGCTCCGGAGTTACTTCGAGATCCGAATCCACCACTGGCAGGAACACAAAAGGGAGACGTGTATTCGTTTGCCATAGTACTATATGAGATTGCTCTACGAGATGGTCCGTACGGCAGCTGTGAGCTGAGTCCACAAGGTAACTTGGATACCACGTACGTAATTAGAGCCATAGGTGTCGCCATGGAAACTGCTTGCCTCGATTCAGTCATGCCATTTATTATGTGCTTAGTTTCGGTTTTGAACGCGTGCACTCTTTTCGACGAGTTCAATGAACAGGCAAACCGTTGGATGAATATCAAAGGTTGCTTTTCATTCACAGATAGTTCAATTTATATGTAATCGCATTAGACATGGAGGTGACTGCAGGGTTTCTGTTGATAACTAGATGAGGACAATTCAAGCAACAAGCTCTCTTATTGAGAACGGTGACTGCGGATGAAATTGAAAAATAAACATCGTCGCCTGTACAGGCAACAAGCACAAATACCATGCATCTTCTCTGGTGCTTATTTTACCAAAGAGCTGAGAATAAAAAAGTATCTACTAGGTCGACGGTGGGGAAAATGGCCTTGTTAATTGAAATCTAATATGCACGCAAACTGAATAATTTGGTGGAAAAAGTACGTCATCGCGAACCCCCTTTTTTTTTTTTTTTTTCAGAGATCGTCAAGAAAGTTCAGTGTCCTGAAGATCCGACGATACCATTCAGGCCGAATGTCATGGCGATCGAAAACTGTGAGGTGTGTGTGCTGAGTTGTATGCAGAAATGTTGGGATGAGGACCCCGACAGCCGTCCTGACTTTAAAGCAATACGTAATGAGCTTCAACCTTTAAGAAGAGGCATGTGAGTTAATAAGATTTTATAGTATGTAGAGTCCAAAGAAGTAAGTCCTCTTTTTTCTTTTTTTTTTTTAATGTTCTGACTGAAGGCCTAATGTTTTCCCGAGTCAGTCTTTTGACTGTATCTTGCAACCTTGTCTGCTAGAATTTATCTACTTTCCTAATTTACAGATCTGAGTCACAACACCATAAATTAGTTATTGAAACCCTGTGGGAGATTATTTTGCTTTAAAGCAAGGATTTGGGGGGAAACGTTCTGCAATGCGTTACAAGTTGCCGTCACCTGATATGTCAGGTGACTTTAATGAAATGAATATTACTTATCTCTGGGACTATCTAAAATTAGAGCCTATTGTGTCCTTCCAGTTCAGTCATCCCAAACAACATGAATCAATTAAAGCAGCATGAGCTGGTTGATGAAATGAAAAAAAAAAGAAAAGAGCAACCTTTGTCTTTTAATCTTCCATATAATGCTAACCTGGAAAACAACCTCTATGTCTCATTTCTTGCAAGGCAAATGTCACAGCTAATTAGATCGTTAATTACGGCAGAAGGAGATCAAGATTAATTTTTATTGGCCTAAACCCGTAATTCTGATAAGACGGAAATGTCCGTATTGGCACAGAAGTTCTTAGATGTACCAAAGGACATGGTTCGACTGAAATTATTGTTTGGCACAAACTTGGCAATTTTTATTGATTTTTCAAACAAATTGACTAATTGCACATTACTGTGCATAACTTTTTATAATGATGGAAAGTATAGAAAGTTCTCTGGTGCTCTTTCAGAATTTCAGGAATAACAGCACGCTGTGCTTTACACACAGACCAAACTGAGCTAATTGATTGTCTGCCAAAATATTGCATAGATAACTTATGCTAGCTGTCGATATGTGGCATCCCTGATAATTGTGGCTGTATATTTTGCTATACAGCACATGTTAATTTTTGGCGGCCCTTTAAGTAATTTTCCTTGACACCAAGCGGCATACCTTTTTTTCTTTTCTTATGTAGTTATCTCCGTCTGTGTTAATGCCCTATCAATGATACTGGTTTGTCGTTTATTAACACAACATGGAATACATTTTGTGTACGGGAAAAATTGTTTGCTAAACTTCAAACTATTTTGATGGCTTGTTTTTGAGAGAATTGCTTGTTTCGTGGGTGTTTTTGACGATGTCAGTGAATAATTTATAGGGTATGGTGTCTCACTTCGCTACACAAATCAATAAAATTGCTACACAAGTGGGATATTGTATAGCAGTTTTTGTGGTTATAATATTGTGTGTGTGTGACAAAATACAGAAGAAATATGAAAACTGGTATGCAAATATTCAATACTAAATTATTCCCTGTGGTGATTCTTAATAATGTGTATTGATTTACATATGGCAAATGTTAGTGGCTGTAGTCAGCGTACCTTTGCTTTTCCAGTATAATCCACTTCGAGCACTGGGTTAATCAGAAACCATTCACAATTCAAAGAACTGTAGCACTTCATATCTGATCTTGAAATATGTTTGAATCCCAGCTGTAGTAAAATCATTTCACCCTTTGTAAATCTGGCTCTTTGCAGGAAGTCTAATATACTGGATAATATGATTTCAATATTGGAAAATTATGCCGACAACTTGGAAGATATCGTTGAAAATCGGACTCAACAATTGATCGAAGAAAAGAAAAAGACTGACAACCTCCTCCATCAAATGCTACCACGGTAAGATATCAAGATACCTGAACATTTGTGCTGCTGAATCTCAAACCGTCAGAGCCACAGTGAGATATCAGGACACTTTAACATTTATGTTCTGATATATCTCAAAACCATAGAGACCATGGTAAGATATCAGGGTTGCTGAATATGTGTGCTGATGATATATCTCAAAAACCATCAAAACCGTGGTAAGTTATCAGGACACTTAACATATGTGCCTGTGATGTATCTCAAAAACCATGGAATTCTATCAGGACACTTTAACACATATGCTGATGATACATCTTAAAACCTTTGAAACCATGGTAAGATACCAGGACACTTTAACATTTATATTGTGATATATTTCAAAACCATCAAAACCATGGCAAAGTGTCAGTTCACTCGACATGTGTGCCTGTGATATATTTTAAAACCACGGTATTACATCAGGACAAAAATATGTGTGCCAATGATACATCTCAAAACCATGGTAAGATATCAGGACACTTGAACATTTACATTCTGATATATCTCAAAACCATCAAAACCATGGTAAGATGTTAGTTCACTTAACATGTGTGCCTGCTATATACCGTATCTCAAAATCACTGTATTTTATCAGGACACATTAATCTGTATGCTAATGATACATCTCAAAATCATCAAAACCATGGTAAGATACCAGGACACTTTAATGTGTGCTGATGACATATCTCAAAACCATCAAAACCATGGCAAATTATTAAGACACTTTAATGTGTGTGCTGATGATACATCTCAAAACACTGAGTCAAAATCATGGTAAGGTATCGAGACATGAGTGTGTGCCGATGATGCATCTCAAACCGTCAACCCGCAGTAAGATATCAGGACACTGATATATCTTAAACCACCAAAACTATGATAAGATATCAAGACACTTGTACATGTGAGCTGATGACACATTTCTTCCAAACCATCAAAACATTGGTATTGTATCAGGACACTTTAAAATATATCTCAAAACCAGCAAATGCTACCACAATAAGATATCAAGTCACTTCAACATATGTGCTGATAGTTGTAAATTGACTTGGAAATTCGGTTACTTTACAAGTCTAGTCAGCCACATATTGGAGAGACTCTGGCTTGCATGTTTAAGGACTCAAGTCGGTGTCTACCTACTCAACAGTCTTAGATCAAGTCTGGCTTCTTTTAACAAGGTTAGTTCAGGTATGAAAACCATAGATTGGTCTTGGATGAAAAGGCCATCTTACTGAGACCTGGCGGGGAATCAAACCGCATATCTTCTTCATCATCATCATCATCATCATCAACACCATCATCATCATCATAATCACCATCACCATCATCATCACCATCATCATAATCATCATCATCATCATCACCATCATCATCATCATCATCATCATCACCATCATCATCATCATCATCATCATCATCATCATCATCATCATCACACCACAACCCTGTCGACACCACCACCATACTGTACTACACCCTTTGTAACATGGTGTAATAAGGAAAGCAAGAAGAGGAAAAAAAACACAGATGTACTATATATTTATACCAACTAATCAATAGGTCACCATGCAATGCTTGCTATATTTGTTTTTGAAACTTGAAAGTGAGGTGCTGACTTTTATCTGCATTTGAGTGTATTCCATGTGGAAGATGTATGCACAGGTAAACCCTGCTTAGTGAAATTACTATCAACACCATAGGCCTACTACCATCATCACCAGGACCACCACTACAGTACACACGCACCACCACCACTACCAACACCATATTGCTTGCCACCACTACCAATGGCGTATTACCATCATCACCAACATCACCACCACTTGGCACATGATCCCACCACCACTATATTTCACACCCATCTTCACCATATTACACATCATCCTCACAGAGTATGTTACAATGACAGATACTATCTGTCATTGTAACACACTCTATGTGGCCTTATTGAGTGTCAAACAACTTAAACAATGTAGTCTGAAATAGAAGCCACTATAATAAAATACAGTTGGCAGTAAATTAACTGTGAAAACTATCTGTTTCAGTCTGTTTCTCATTGTCCTTAGATTTGTCAAAGTGCTTGCTGATCTTTTACATGAACCGTTTTTGTAACCTTACCGTATGACTTTATAATTTAAAGACATGTCATTTTAAAGAATCCAGCACGACTTTCTCTTACATCAGCTGATCTTAGCTCTGACAACATCTTGTCAATTCGATGGAGGATTAGGCAAAATATATCCTACCTGCCCTACTCCCCCACAGGAGGGTAGAAGTGTGACACTTCCAAGCTGACAGCTTACTGTACCATAAAATGAATGTAATTGTGTACTCTGTGGTCAATTCAACAATTAAACAGAGATGTTGATGACCAGCCTATAGTAGTGATGAAGTTCGAGTAACCACAAAACGGCTCTCCAGCCTCACCCAATGGTTTCAGTACGTAGGTCAGGTACGTAACGTTAACGTGGTGCATCATAGTCCGGAGCATTAAGTTACCATGGTGCAACCTCCTTGGCGACAGATTTCTCATTTTTTGCTCAACCTCTCATTCTTTGCTCTCACTATGATGAGACTTGCTGTCATCATTGGCAAAACTCATTACTGAAATTATTGGATATTCTACAATGATGTCACTTTAAAAAGGTTCTTACCATTTCTTTTCACACCATAATCAACTGACACAAAGACACAAATTAGTAGCCGGATAGCTCAGGCAGTAAAAAGTCTCAAACAAATTTTTTTTCAACCTCCTGTTTTGAAGCAATAATCAGATTTTGGTGCCTGTGACTTTAATCACTTTTCACTGAAATTAAATTTTGTAATTATCTCATCCTGATTGTTGTGACTAAGATCTCATTAAATCATTCACATCGTAAATCATCTCTTTTATGACGTGATGACGCTTTGGACTGAAATGCACTAGCTGAGAGCTATTTCTTTCTTCTAAATCTATGAACAAATTTACAACCATGTTTAAAGTCTTCACCAGTCCTGCAGTGTCAATCAGCTTTACACCATTTCCAAAGTTAAAATTTGGTCTTGGGAGCTCTTGTATTTGTATGGGAAAGCATTTTCATATAGCGTGACTTTTTACCATCATCATAGGAGCCCATGCGTGAGGCCGTAAAGTGACAATCACACACACAGTTGACGCACAGTTACAGTAGCAGTAGACTACATCTGTTAGTGAGTGCAGAGCATGTTTAAACGAAATAATGTCTGCCAGTTATATTCCTTTCATTTTAATGTCAAATTTGTTCCATATATTGACTATGTGCAGTTGCAGGATGCAGCAACCTTCTTTTACGGATGAATTAATGTAATAGTCTACAGTGATGGGGACGGATGAAAAGCACTTGATGATTGTGAACAAAGTTGTCCAGATTACAATGCCTGCTTTTTTTTGTTTCCCCTCTGGCCACAACCAGGAAAGAAAACATAAAATACTTTCCAACAACAAGCTTTCATGAGGAATCAATGCATTATTCACCAATATCGATGACTGTCGGCTTTTAAGGGTCTGATTTTCGAATGGATTGGCAATATTTTGGGATCAAATTGCAAAGTATGCAAAACTGTAATGATCAACATTTCAAAACTCTGGGTTTTAGGTGATATTGTGCATTTTAGAATGAAAAACATGAAATTGCTTTTGTCAATTTGCATCTGTTTTGGTCAGACGGGCTTGTGTTTTCCCTTGAACCGATGTGGTTGATGTCCACATCCAGAATGCTAGAAGGGTTAAAATGTTTATATTGAACTTACAACAACTTCCTGGAGTTTTTTTTTTTAGTTAATATAGAGGGGGGAAAAATCTCTGGAATGATATAAGAGTGGGTGACAGAAATAGTTTTTTTTTTCATCATTTTAGCAGGTTTTAATAAGAATCTCCCAGTCGCCTGCCTTGCCAATTTGTAGTTTTGAACTGGCAAACAAGTCTGTAGTTGGCTCTCTATTTAATGGGAAGAAACGGGTGGATAACTACGTGTATTTCATGGCCTGCTTCACTTTTGTCGTATATTGCCCTCGTAAGGCGATGGAAATTTACCACTTATATTGTTCATGTTCTTTTTTCGTTCATTTAATCCAAAAAGTCTCACGTCACAGAGGGAAAGGGTGAAAAAATTCTAAACAAAGAATCTCAAGTAGTAAAATCAATTTTTATGAAGCTCATACATCCAATGGAGGGAAAAGGTTACTTAACATTTTCTGTTCTGAACCCTCTCTTACCTTTAGTTCATTCCAAATGTTATCAGCTCGACTGCAAGAGTCAGAGAACAGAGCAAAGTTTTCTGACGTTCGAGAGAACGGAGAACTTCAGAGAAGTCTCAAATAGAAAATTTACGTGAAATCAATGTAACTATGTAAAATTTAACATTCGTTTAAGAGAACTTATTCTCCCAATTCCTCAGGACCCTGAAAAGAGATTCTAACATGATGAAGTTCACTTGTGAAACTTGATTTGTGGTCAGTTTTCGTAATACAAAGAAAATTTGAGGAAACCCAAATTAAAGTGGCAACAAAGACCTGATGGAAACCACTGTTTCTTTTCCTTCTACCTGTGACCCTCTTTCTCTACCAGAACTTGTGGAACTTGTTCAGCTGAGGTGTAACCTGACCCCTTTTGTTTATTGTACTCTAGCAGCCTGTGCCATTCTCAGTTATTCTAAAAGTATTAAACATCATCATCGCCACTGCTCTTTTCCTTGCGTAGCTCTTGCATTTTTGTTTCAATGCAGTGTACCTCTCAATTTGCTGATGTCATATTAATCATCGTTAATGACGCGACGTAGAGTTTGGTATAACCTTCATTATTCAACAGTCATGTTCAATGATGCATATTGTTTCATATCTGCCATTATGTCATTTCAATGTTAATGTCATATTCATCATACTTAAAAAAATATATAAACCAGTGACAAAAAATCCTCAGAATAACGTAAAGATACAGGGAAGACCTTCATATGATTCCAAAAGGAAATCGTGCCTTTTACTTACTGATGATGAGAAAAATTAATTTTCTGTAACGGTCCTACCCCAATAGCTGTGACTACGTAAAATAATGTTCCCGTATTTTGTATCAGCTATGGCAGTTAAACAGTATGAGTCACTTGTAAAGTGGCATTTTGAGTTTGTGAGCATTTTGAAGGATGCAATCTCATAACAATGCTTATAATTAGCATAACGACTGAAATTTCATATCCAAGACTTATGGGAACTGTCAAATTTGCTTGAAAAATGCTTGGTCACAGATTTTCAGAGAAACAAACTGAAGCAATAATGAATCGCTTAAACATCATTTTTTATGCGACACAATGTGTTCCTCTTAGTTTGACCAGTTTTCATTAGTCTGTGAAGGAAAATTGAGCGTTTTGAAAAAATTTAGGTAAATTTCACAGACCAGCGCAAGGTGTCCCTTTAAGTTACATTGGGTCAAATTATAACTTACCATCATTTTCAGGCAATTGAGTTATCTTTTTAATTGTTTGTCCGTGACAAACATTGCATTGGAAACAACATTATCTGGAGTCATTAAATAATTTCATTCGATACTAAGAGAGAGATTTATACAGTACCGTCTTCTTTGTGAGGGTTGCGGAGATTTTTTGCAGGTCAGAATTCCCAGTTTTGTGTTTAATGCTTTGCATTCACATCATTTGATGCTGTTTATCTCTTCCAACAGGGCTGTTGCTAATCATCTGAAGAGAGGGATGCAAGTCGTTCCCGAATCTTTTGACTGCGTGACAATATTTTTCAGCGACATAGTCGGATTCACCTCGCTTTCATCGCAAAGTACCCCATTTCAAGTAAGTCAGTAGTTAAAAGAATGAAAACTTCCAAGGCACCTTTTTTCCAAAACTGTCCCTTCCTGGTTTGTCTGATATTACATAGGTTTTCTCACCTTTCATCGGCATGCAAGTTGTGTCTTTTAGTGAAATGTCCATCACCTCTTTGGATTGGATTGTCTAAACAAGTGTTTAAACCTGTACATATTAAAAGCATTCCATTCAAAATCAATGTGTGTAATATAACGTGACATCTACTTACCCTCTGTCTCTGTTTTATCTTCTCATATGCTTCATTTTTTTCTTTTTTTTATGATCTTATCGTTTTTTCCTTTATCCCAAACCTCAACAGATGGATACTTTCATGAAGTGAGTACAGTAAGTATGACTTGGTGATGCTGTCAAAAAATTTTGGGACCAAACTCCTCTCCCCTGTTAAAAAAGTTTCTGCAGTCGACGTTTTTTTTTTTGTGTAAACTCTTCATTTTCCTTCCGTCAGGTCGTTGATCTTCTGAATGACCTCTACACGCTCTTCGACACGATAATCAGTTACTACGACGTCTACAAGGTGGAAACCATCGGGGATGCCTACATGATTGTTTCAGGATTACCGATCCGAAACAGCAACAGGCACGCGGGAGAAATTGGATCCACCGCGCTCCACCTGCTGGATGCAGTTCAGCGGTTCAGGATCCGCCATAAGCCGAATGAAACATTAAAGTTGCGCATTGGTATTCATTCAGGTAACGATCCATTCTGCCGTTTTTGCTGGTTGGGAAAAGGATAAGACTTTTTCACCAAAATGGCACATGTTCATCTGGCACACTTTTTTTTTTTTGGTAGCCTTGTCAGGTGCTCTAACAAGGAAAAACATTTTTTCTTGTTTTTTCAGTTTTTAATCATCAAACTGGTAACAACAAGTGATGTACATGATGGCTAAAAAAATACAAGAATGTAAATCAGATAAAATTAAAGGGGGAGAAGTACTTGTGACAAACATTCTACATAACTGTTTGTGCTTTATAATCCCCAATTGAATGTCTCCTCAACAGAACTCTGCAAGTAAACATTGATAACATTTGACCAAACAACATTCCTTATTCAAGCTAGATAGAGGTGCAAAGACATGCTCATGAACATTATCTACGTGACATCAAGATCATGAAAACTTAAAATGAAAAATGTCAGTTTTTTTGCTCCACTGGAGCACTTTCTGATAGAATTTGTCATCGGCAGATCATTTTTTAACCACCAGTTTGTTAAGAAGATCTGCTTATACCTGATTCAGAAGAAGAACATGCAGAAATCAATGTAGGATGTATATCACTACGACGTATCCCCCTCTAAATAAAACAAGGCAGATAAAAAAAATAAAACTGTGAAACAGTTTCATGAAACTCACATGCTTTTTGACCTGGAATATCCTTAAATTTTTGAGTTTTTTTTAGGACTTTGATTTTGAAGGAAATTTATTTAAACTTGAAAAGTGATAATGTGAGTTTATACATCCATAGAATGAAGGATAAGAAAAGTTTTGGGATGATTTCTTCAGTTATTGTAACCCAAAATATATCTTGTGAAGAAAAGAGAAGTTGCGTCTTGAAGAATGAATTTTCAACATCTAAAATAAATGAGCCAGTTACAGTGCAAATCCAAAATAAACGTTCAATGGTTACAATTGCTACACTACAAAGTGAGCAAAGAGTGGAATCCTTTATGCCGTTGTTGAAGATAACGGCATATTCATTGTAATGAATCTATGACTGAACTTGAAACGAAACAAAATTAAATTTTAGCCCCAGAAATGTTACGAAAAGGCACTTCAAAAAAATCGATGCCAAAAGTGTGAGAACTGATTTCCATTTTCCAGTGCCTGTAGGTTTACCTCAAGTATTATGTAATTATGTTTATATAGCAGTTATGAGATCAAAGGGGTATGTTTATATAGCAGTTATGAGATCAAAGGGGTCGTCATGTGATATTATGGTTATCTTAAGCATCTGCCGGTACAGACACTCCTCTCCAATTTTGTTTTTCTCAGTGGTGCATTACATTATGGGATCTCTTTGATGTCTTGACAGTTGAAGAATGAATAAAGAGAAGTAATACCAGTCATTTTTATCATAATGGTCATTAAATCAAAATCTTTTATGAAAACCCAACATCTTAATTGAATATAACAGTCACATGATTAAAAAGAATGAAAGCCACATGAAAAGACAAAGGTCAATTGTTGAAACTTATAAACAGCAAGTTTTTGCATCAGTCCTTGAGGTATGTGGCTGTCAAAGCACTTTTAATTAAAGGATAAGGAGTCAGTCATGAAAGACAGCTTCTATTTGTCGATTAACCTCTAATTACAACACAGCTCAAGCCCCAACTCAGGCCATTCAGTTTCAACTAAGATCACTTTAAACATTGGCTCCTATTACCTTGCCTTACCACACCATACACTGGTTTGCTGCTGTCACTGATTATGAAATAAGACCGGTTGACCTTTTCCACATTCCTGACGTCAGAAGGGAGCATGCCCCCATAGCACAGTAGCACTCTTTTGTGTACAAAAACTGCACGTGCAAATGCTTAGCCAGAAGTCTCTTTTTTTTTTCAAATATTCTTGTTTGAAATAAGCTCGTCTGGTTTCAAAATGGCGCAGTTGAAGTCATGTCCATCAAACTATTTCAACTTCTTCACACATATCCAGTAATTGTGGCGGTGTTAAATCGTCACTGCTTGATGACATCCTTTTTACCACGGTCGATTCTCACGTTTCTGTCATTTTAAGGTCCCGTCGTAGCTGGGGTCGTGGGTTCGACGATGCCTAGGTACTGCCTCTTTGGAGACACCGTTAACACAGCTTCCAGAATGGAATCAAATGGTGAAGGTGAGCATATATGCATTATTTAAATCCCCACAAACGATTTCAGAAGAAGTAATAGGAACTTTTTATGGCAAGTTTCTATATTTATTTCTGCAGATATTTAAAAACCAAGCGACATGCATCCAGAAAAGACCTTGTGTTAGTCAGAAGTTGCAGAGTGAAATATAGGCCTGAATGACAATATGTTGGAATTCTGTTTCTATCTACTCCCATTTGTGAGATATGACTTTCAAAGTTTATGAAAATGCAAAAGTGATGGTGTAGAGTGCTGCACAGTGTCAGTTATTTCTTACATTTGGTCTTTATGTATTGTCTCTTAATTACTCGTCATCTGGCGTTCTAAATTGTTAAGTGATATCTGTAATTTTAAAGAAGACGATACATACTTCCAAAATGAAACCCTTGGAGCATACAAAATCTCAATTTTCCTTGAAATAAGGATTAAGTGAACACAGGATCATATAAGGCGTATCATATGACACCCTCCCTCCACGTCACAAATTTGCATATCTGGCCTATGTTTATTCATGATGCAACTGTAAAACAGAAATTTCCTTTATAGAGAGGTCAATATTTTAATGGAGATTGATGGAAATTGTGGCTATTTTCAATGTTTTTAATGATGAATTTCTGTCAGTGCTCGAAAATGTATTTTTCATGTCACATGTACTTTAAAACATCGTGGGGGATACTTTGTCTACCTCAAACTTCAGCAAATGAGCATCAGAAGGAAAATTAATAGACTGAATAGCCTGTACTTAATTTATGATTAGCAGCTGTCTATTCTCCAGTCAGTCTGAAGTTAGTTTCCTTCAAGTATGCCTTCAAATCACCATTCATTTCTTGAATATCTGTCATCCCAACTGATATAGGGAAGAACCAGCAATTACATTTGAGTCTTGCACCAAGAGCGTGGGGGGAAGGAAGGGAAAAGTTAGGCATCACCAATAGCAAATGAAGAATCTTCAAGGAGGTTTGACAAAATTATACTCACGATTCAAGAATCTGTCTGCCAGGTCAATCAAGTCAGTCGGGGGCCCCAAAAACTGGCAATTCCAAAAGTGCATTCGACATTTCTCGTTGCGTGGAGAAGAATCCAGACAGAGGGACTGTATCCTGCGTCTGAATTTAAGTGGATGATATTGCTTAATTGTCGTGGGGATTAAAAATAACATTTGAAGTCAACACACGCCAAAGCTTGATTCATAAGTCATGCATGACATGGTATATTCCTAAATGAAATTGCAGACAACTTCAAACATGGTACACTGCAGCCCTTAATATGCTGGGGTAATTTGTGATACACTGTAGGTTCTGGTGTCCTTTGTTCTTTTTACCCCTTTGTTCTCTTAATCCAGCTTGCTTTACCTCTTATCTACCACTGTAACCTGGCCTGGTGTTCCCCTGTAACCTAGCCTAGTTTACCCTTGTAACACGTACAGCCTGGTTCACTCCTGTAATTACCCAGCTTGGTTGACCATTGTATCTCAAACTGCTTTACCCTGCAACCAAGCCAATTTACCCCTGTAACCCAGCCTCCATGGTTTATCCATGTAATCCACCCTGGTTTACCCCTGTTATCCAGCTGGTTTACCATGGTAGTTCAGCCTGGTTTGTAGTCCAGCCTGCAGATTGCCTTGTCTGCTGACTGCAACTCCATCCTCCCCAAATGGTCTCGATCATTAGCTCTATACATTGTCACAGCTGTGTCAAGTAATGGCTCATCTTCCCTTTTATGGTCAGTCTTAATTCATTGTTGGGATTCCACACACAACTCTGCCACAAATCAAGCAAGGTATAGTCAGATAACGCTAAAAATTGACATTAAATGGCTTTACTGTACTTTTTATTTATTAACTCAGTCAAATACTGATTGATCGTTTCTCCAGCTTTCTGGGCACAAGGGAAAAATTACTGTCATTAGTTTGTGACATTTGATTGGCCGGGGAATGCAATTAATCTCAAATTTCTTTATGGCAAGTACGTAATTCATATTCATGGGAGCCCTAGTTTTATCTCCAAAGCCCTTCCCTAATGACAGGAAGTAACATAGACGGTTTTTACTTTGTCATCTTGTCAGACGTATCCCGTTGCAATCATGAACAGGTTGTATTATTGCAGTATCTTAACATTCTTCACCATTCTACCGTGCCAAAAGCAGTATTTAGCATCCGTAACTGTCATTTTACGGGCAGTAGTGACTTTGAAATATCAGTGTGTCAACATTGTGACCTTTTAAGCCGATTCCATGTTCAAAACAGTGAAATTTGTGGTTGAGTAAGTACATCACTTTCCACTCTGCAGGAGGTGGCATTACATTACAAAGATGCAATTAACCCCACACAATGTGTGAATATTTTAAAAAAGGTATACAATCTCTGAATAACAGACCCATCTTCAGAATATGTAACTAAGCGCTGGTCTTAACTCCGATTTTGCTTGTATACGCACTGGCATACTGTACACACGTGTGTGGTACCACACAGACGGGTCATCTCTGAATGAATCGATTTGAAACGCTGTTCATAAATGAACACCACGTCAGTGATTGGTTGAATTTGAAACCGTGGCTGCATTTCAGCAATTTCGAAAAGGTTTCGAAAAAAATTCTCTGGCATACATTTGCTCAATGATCGAGCGTTTACCTAAATTACTCAGTAATTAACGTTAGTGAGTGGAAAAAGGTATGTGAGTATCCTACTTCATGTCAACATTACATTTCAAACTGTATGGATGTGACAAAATGGTGTGAAATAGTCGAGTGTTCCAAGCGCAAGATAAAGATAAGAAAGCCGAGGGTTGGTTACAAAATACTCATCTTTGAAGTCACATGGAGTCACCTTTATTTTGTGTCCAAACTTGCTGATTGTTAACATCTTAACTTTTATGTCAGCAAGTCTCTCAATTCTACACAATCAGAAACATTAACTGAGTTTCTAGAGACAAATACGTATACAATAATCTAAAGACTGTGACTATTCTGCAAGGCAGTTATTGTATTTTGTACTTGTATGGCAGAGGCTTTCATCCCACTTCTGACACCATGTTGACCATGTTGTGTTGGAATCCTCTACTTAAAGAAAGTGGTTATGACACTCAGGATTGTGTCAAATATGTCAAGATAGTTTGAAATTTACAACTGATAGATATCAAGATAGCCTGCAGTAAATTGATGATTAAAGGCATTTCTCTCCCCCAAACAATTGTATTAAAGTTTATGACATCTCAAAAACCACCGTGTGAAAAGAAAAATATGAGCTTGTAACAAACACATAGTTCATATAGTCAGTACAACACCTCATTAGTTTCATTCAAAGATGATTTCATTTTGTTTTTGGTTTCAGTGATAATCGTAACCTTCGTAATCATGCATATGTGTGTGTCTATGTGTGTGTGTGCGGGTGTGTTTGTGTATGTATGTCCATAACACCCTATCTTGTAAACACAATATCTCAAGAAGGGAAACTTGAACAGATCTCATATTTGGTATGTAGGTGTACCACATTTAGTGGAAGAACCCTATTGTTTTTGGTGGAGGTCAAAGCTCATTTGGAGTTAACAGGGGTCAAATTGGTCAAAATGTCAAGAAAGAAAGCTTGGCAGATCTCATATTTGGTATGTAGGTGTACCACATTGAGTAGAAGAACCCTATTGTATTTGGTGTAGGTCAACACCCATTTGGTCAACATGGTGACATAGTGTAAACCTTGCAATCACGATATCTCAAGATGAGAAGTTTCCAGGGAAATGATTTTTTTTTTTGTATATCACATTCAGTGCAAGAATCCTGTTGTTTTTGGTCAAAGGTCATTCACGGACAAATAACTTTTGAAAATATTGTAAACATGATATTTCATGAAGGGGAGTTTTGATATGTAGGTGTACCTGATCAAGTACAAGTAGCCTTCTCCTTTAGGTTGAGGTCAAAGGTCATTTGGGGTCAGCAGCGGTCAAATAGTGAAATCCTTGTAAACATGTTATCACAAGGGAGGGAGGCTTGCCCTGATGACATATTTGTTATGTAGAGGATAGTGTCAAAAGTAATATTGATTGTAAATTCATAGATTATATTTGGTGGCTCAGACCGTTTGGTTTAAACAAGGGTTAATCTTTTAACACCATGTGCCACATGGAATTCCATTGACAGGAACCTGAACATAGCTCTCATTTGGTATATATGTAGGTGTGTATGTTGAGTTATGATGGACGCATCCTATCAATCATTATCTTAAGGTAAAAGATGTTGCTGTGTATAGTTGTCTGTAACATTGCAATTTTGACTCAGTAAATAACTGAAACATCTTCATGACCAAGCACGTTGCACATCCTCACTGATATGTGGTGTGTCAGATTTAAGATGCTCATAACTGAATCATCAAAAAAACCACAATGCCTTTGGGCTTTCTGGATTTTTCATTATTACGAAAGTGAACTTCTAGTTTTCAGTCCGTAGCATTTTTTTTTTTAAGTTAGGGTTTCAACTGTGATGATTTCCATTCAACCTCATTTATGCATAATCCTTTGCATCAATTGAAGAAAGTTTGAGATTTCATGTCTAAAGAGTCTTGCTAATATTGGGTTCATTTTGTAAGCTAATGTCTTTTTATATCACCAAGGAAACAGTGTGAGAACTTCAAAAACAAAGATCCTAAGAAGGAAAACTTGTTGAAAATATAAGTTTTCAGTCAAAGGCCACTGCAAATGTCAAAGACTAGCATACCTGTTCTTGGTAAGGTGATAAATTTTAATCCCAATTTTGAACAATTCCTCGACAAAACGTGGAATTGACGGGGTACCCTGGACAAAGCACCCTTCGGATAGCTATTTATATTGACTTGAAGTAACTTATATTTCAATACTGAGAAGGAGTCTGTTTCATGCTTACTAAATGATCAAAACTTAAAGTCTGGCTTAAAAAAAAGAGGCCGAGGTCTCCTCATAAATTGTGATAAATCTATTTCTTGTGCTCCAATTAGGAAATACAAAATACTGAGCCGGAAACATCGTTAGCACGATTATTCTTGACATACCGTGCCCTCATATGCTGGAAATACATTCTTTTTTAACTTAGTTGTCCACATCAAGTCGATGTATTCTATCATTTTACATATAAACATAAGATTTAAAGTCAACAGGTCACACGTTAAGAGAGGACTCCTTCACCAAGTGAACTCTTACTCTGTGCACTGCCCTCACTCAAGTACTACTGCTGTGGTGTCCTTATATTCGATGCAATATGCAATGTCATTGAGAAACGACACCATGAAGCTTCAACCATAGTAAAACAATGAAAATAGAGAATAACGAATCGGTCTTGAACGTCCAGCACAGTACTGTAATTTTCACCTTGTATCTTGAAGTGTAAAGTATCCAAATTTAAAAAAAAAAAAAATCATAAGTTGTTAACAGACGTCATCATATGACAAAACCCTCCCAGCTTTCTCTTGTCAAAAACATGTAAAACAAGCAAGCTCATTTGAATTGTTCATTGTCACACTGTTACACTTTTCACTGACGTACATGCACTTTTTTTGTATCAGCAAAAGCATACCTTCTCATTTCAATTCTGTTGCAGCCTTGAAAATTCATGTGAGCACTGAATGTCACAGACTCTTAACAGAACTCACTGGATACGTTCTCGTGGAGCGAGGCTTCGTGACCATGAAAGGAAAAGGCGAGCTGTTAACTTATTGGCTGATCGACCAGGATGTCTCCTACCGCCGAAATGAACCTCTAAAATCAGACTCCGATGACCACCTGAGCAACTACGAATCTCGAGGGTCGAACGCTTTGTCCCGTCGCGCAAAACTTCTTTCGACGCCACCGTCGTGTAGCACCAGCGCCCTCGGTTCCAAAGACGGCGAGACAAAATTATCGAATCAAGTTTTGAATGCCTTGGGGATCATCAGCGACGACGAGCCCGACGCGAAAAACGGTGACCCCAACGTCAAAAAACAACAGCGCCCTCATTCGACTTGTGTGGACTCTTTTCCACATGTAGATACCACAAAACTTGAGGGTATGAGCAATTCTTCCTCTGTCGATCATGGACATTATCAAGCCCCAGATAATGGAACGACCCCCTCGGAAGACCAAGCGAATGAGTCCACTTGTCTTTTAACAGATGCCAACAAGAAAATACGGTTCAGTGATAGTGCCTTGACTTTCAAACTTCCTGTCAGCAAAGTGAACAACGAGATAAATGTCCCAAAGGATGTCGAGACTGCTGTTTAGATTTACTGAAGCTGACAGATCGAAGTGATCAGGCGAAGATCGCCATGATATCTTGCAAAAGTATATCCTAAGTCTAAAATTACAAGAAAAAGTAATTTCAGGTGTTGGGAAATGAACCTTGTTGATCCAACCCCCATCTTCCTGGCTTCTTCCATGGCTGAGGTATAACATACTGAAAGATATTCACTTAATGTGAGGTAGTCTATTTTGCAATACTTTTTATCCTTCATGTGCAAATCACATTACCTGCTTTTGTTTCCTTTAAAATTAGAATATTTGTATAACCTTGAAAAATTGAAAAGTTATTTCGCATAGCATGTTGTGCGGAGAGGACCTGTTCAGTCATGTAACCCCATGAAAAAAAAAGAAAAAAAAGAAAGTGATATGAGTAGTACAAAAAAGACATCACAAATGATTGTTCAATTTACCATTTAGATTAAATGAATAATCTTCAACATTTTATACTTCAGCTCAGGAATGTGAAGAACGGAGTTGGACCATCTGAAGTCATTTTATAAGCATTGTGACATGTTCTTTGACATTTTTTGACTTGAGGTACACTTTTAGTCAACTGATGTTGTTTTAATTATTTAAGAACTAGTAACTGTCTTTTCTTTTTATTTATTTACTTTTTTTCGGGTGTTTGGTAGGTTTAAAGGTACGTGTCTCTTGTCCTTCTATAACCCAACTTGTTGTGCTCTCACCTTTATAAAAGTCATACCTAGTGTATTTTGATCATGTAATATACAAAATCCATGCCATCTGTTTCACATATTATTCAGTTGTTACTGAGGAATGACAATCCGTGAGCCCTACCATTGCGGTGACTTTTGACGCAATGTGATTATGGATTCTAGCTCTGACATTCAGGGGGAGGACGGTATCGATCACTTCGTAGTCACAAAAATTTCGTCCAAAGTGAAACAACCTCAACAGCATCCTCAGTAAAGACACTTAAGAAATATATGTATAGTGTTTGTGAAAAATATATATATACATATGTAATGAAGACAATGTAGGAACGTTATAATTAGTGTTTGCACCATTTCCAAAGGTCAGATTCGGGTTCGTGTCGTCCGAAGTCGATCGTTCCATACCAAACCTTTTGTTAGGTTACGAGATTGTTGAGAGCCATAATGCATTTTGCTTTGCATGTCAGTATAACACCATCTGGATACTCACGTGACAATGAAGTGTTCTTAGGCACACTAGTTTGTCCCATATACTGTGTATGTTAGTACACAGTTTGGATCATCTTCAAAACTGGGTGCTGACTCTGTCCCTCGAGTTCTCGGTACCACGTGCAAACACTAATTGTGATGAATTTAATTCGTCGTATTGTCCTTGTGCAATTCATATTATGCCATCTAAGTGAAGTTATTAATCCAGATAAGTGTGAAATAGTTTTTAATTTCTAAATGAATAAATGTATTTATTACTGCACCAAAACTACTTTCCTTTAATGAATACTTGGTCACAGTGGAGAAGTGGAAAGATAGGATATAAAATTCATTTGATATGGTAACTTTTAAAATGTAATTTAACTGGTTGTTGAGGCTACTCCTTGCCTCACTTTGTACATATATTTTTGGCATTATAGAAACTAATTCCATTTGTACATCTTATGCATAATACACATAGTTGTGAAAAATATATATAACGAAATGCTTAAATAGTATAGAAAAGAACATTTTCTTAAATTTTTGCACTTACTGTGGCAGCTCAAGACTTTGTTACTTTTGGTTTTGATTATTTGTAAATGACACCGAATGAAACTGAAAATACTGCCTTAACATAAATTTGATGTCATGAATTGAAGCAAATGCCGAGATTCCTGCGATCGCTTATTTTTTGGGCAAGGAAATTATTTTTGTGCATATAATGGGGCCTTAGGATGTAGGTACATTATGTCCAAGCGTATGTTCTTACCTAGTCAAATCTGTGAACATGTCATAATAATGTACGTTTGCTACTAATTGCGAAATTTTGCAAATTGAAACGTAATGTCAGTTTGTGTGTAGGAAGTTATGAAATATTTATTGCATTACGATTATGTCTCCACTGGGTTCCCCTTTTATCCGTCTACACTCTTCTCTAAACATCTAAATGTGATCTCACACATCACATACGAGATTGCTCGAAGGTGTAGCAAATATCGATGTATAGGCTTTCCTTTTTTGTATGACGTAATGAAGTTAAGTTGCATTTTTGAAAATGAAATGTTCTTTTCTGGATTTTAATGCCTTTCGTAGCAAGTCAATACATCTTGTTAAAAGTTGTATAACATATCCATAGGACATCATAGAGATAGCAGTATACTACTGAACGAAGGAAATTTGAGATTCTGGGAAGAAGACTATTTCATCAGTACCTGATGCTTGGGCTCCATCTTGCTCTTGAGTAATCTTCTGCGAAAGCTATTGAACAAAATCCAGATACTACTGTCAAAATCTGCTTGGTGAGAACATTTGTCTCGAATGAAAAGTGTAGTATGTGGAAAAAAGATCATTAAGAAGCAACTAGCAATCTGTCCGCTGTACTAAAAACGTACTTCAACTGCAATCTGTAGTTGTTAAATGTGAACTGCCTTCAACAGTAGGATTATGTGAGACTCAAGAATTCACCTGTCGTAAATCTCGAGGAGTTTTTTCGGAAGGCCATGCACCAAGATCCATCATTAATAGATGTGGGTCCTGAATGGTGCATCAGTGTGCCTCGTAGGCCGGTGGTCGGTCATGATCTGATACTCCACCAGATCTTGGGAAGGGTCAGCGTCATGCCTCGTTCGCCGTCACGCATCCCCTTTGTTCGGTGGCTGATAATGGTCAATGGACTGATCAATCAGTATTTACTTTGGTTCTAGAACATTGAGCCTTGTGTTATGGAAGATGATGCAAACACAGAAATTAAACTATATAAGATACAGATAGGTAATAGAATGGTTACAAGATTTGAGGAATGGTGACTTGACTGGTGAAAGAGAAATGCTCAAGGAATGTTTAATAGGTTGGAGAGAAGATAAACATGAGCTCAGCATTCCATTACTGAGTAGCCCATCTGAAGTTTGCAGTAGTACAATGTTACTGTGATATCATATAGCATTGTGTTACATGCTGCTTGGCTCGCATGAAAATGCACCTTGCCATGCTCAGTTTTAATGCTGCCATGGACAGCAATGGGTTTATATACATTTTCCCCCTTCAATGTCAAAAACATAAGGTGTCAATTGGAACTGGCTGCTCAACAAAATCAGAGAATGACTGAACAAATGCAGCCAATCGCAAAACATCCTATTTTCACAGAACAAACAGGCTGATGGAGGAAAAATATTCTTAATTTGTCTTACTTTTGTGGGTGCCCTTAAATGACACTTGGCTTTCAGTATTTGCAGTCTTTTTTTTTTAAAATTTAAACTATCACAGCACCAGACCCTGAAGTAAAACTCCTCACCAATTCAGAAATTTAATCTGAACAAAGATATCAACTTTGTTTGGAGGTTAAATACTTATAAAATGATAGATAAAAAGGCCACTAAGAAAATGATCACCCTTGAAAAGAGATGGAAATATCATTTTAGTTTTACATACACAGTATATTGGCATAAGACTTCAATTGCAGGAAAACATGGTTAGAAATTGAAATTTATATCTTGTATTTTTATCATTTATTTTGTTTACATATTTATTATACTGTTTTCAGTGTAGTTCTAAACTGTTCAAAAAATTTAATTTTTTACAGCATTTATTATTCCAAGAACTTCGTTGCTAACATATAGAAGGTAACATCTTCTTGACTTTATTTTCTGTTAGACATTCATATTGTGATATAAGCCCCTTTTGAAAATTATCACTAAACAAATATTTGTAATAACCTCAGTCAGTGCAACACAACAGTGTGTGCTTAAAGTTTTGTTTATTGTGTGACTATTGTTAACTTGTCGTTTGTCTGTTGACAACTTTCAGAAGCATATTTCTTTCAAGATCGTGTTTTTACTACATTATTTTCGGAAAGATGTGAGTTTGTGTGCATGCGATGACATTATTCAACCACGAGTTGTGCATGGCAAGTGGAATAATAATTAACGTAAGTTTAAGATTTTTGAATGAAAAAGGGTAAAGTAAGTTTATTTGGTCAGTTCCGGCTTATCGATTAAAGTGCAATGGTGCAATTGGTTCAGATGCAAAGACTTTCCAAATTATTTGGTTTCAGTTACCAAACAAAAAAAAACTTTTAAGTATATTCCTTCCAAAACGTCAAGACTTTTGAAAAGAAAATTTGTCTAAATGTAACTGTATCAATAAAAAATTCTCAAGTTTTAATGTGAATAAACTTAGATTGTTGTCAAAACACGAAAGTCATTCAATATAAGAAGTTGATCAACGATATAAGCAAGATTTTGTTTTGTTTGTTTTTGTCCAAGATCTAGTTAATTCTTCTTTTCATTGCAGCGCCCTCAATTTATTAGTAGAAGGCCACTTTATCCTTTCGTTGTAAAATTTCTTTTCATCGTCCTTACTGTATCCTTCTTTTGACTGTATACCTCATATTGGTCCAGTTAAGGCACACTGGCAACTTAGTTTGGGGGTAAACAATAGATACGTCCTGTCGTTCCTGTCCAGGTTTCCCTCTGCTATGGAAAGGGATGGGCCTTACCATCTAAAAGGTGACATTTTCCAGAGACAAAAACTCTCATTGGGAGTGGTAAATGAGAATGGCAAAGAATTTCTCTCTCCACAGCCGGACTAAGGGACATGTGAAAATACTTTTGCAAGATTACTCTGAGTCTTGAGACAATTGTCCCGTGATAATAAATTACCCGACGATAACAAATTGATAAATTGCCCTAGAATAGTTTCCCTGAGGTAATGAATTATATCGAGATAATCCAAAGATCACGAGATAATTATCTTGCAATAATGAATTATCTCGAAATAATCCAATGAACTCTAGATAATTATCTGGAGCTAAAAGATAGGTAGAGAAAAGGCAAAGAACTCGACATAAAGTTATCACAGCTTCTGTGCTGTTATTACACCGAGGTAGTATACAGTGATCTTAGGCAACTAGGAAGCGCGAGCACGAACACCAACTGCACGGTAAGATACCGTGAATCGCTCGTAGTGAGAGGGCGCTATAGTGCTAACCAAACTAAGATAATTCATTTGAATGAATTATCTTAGTAACCAAAGTTAAATCTTTCAAGTATAAACGTAAATCCTTGATCACTGAGAGGGTTTCACTTTGCCCGTCCCCAAAAGGCTTGACAATTTATTCTAATTTACTTTGTGACAAAAACTAACTGCGTGTGGCCCTATTGCTGAAACGACTGTCACTTTCTAATGTGTCACCCAACTAATGTGTCAGCATTATTATCATTCAGTCAGCATTATTATATCATTCCGAAAGTGTTCCTAGTTTTTCATTTCTTTGGAAATAATCAGTAGTCTTAGGATTTTTCAATGATTGATGAAGCTTCCTTGAACTACACTGGTTAACCTCATGATCGTTCATCATGACATCATTAATGACATATCGTCAACGTGAAATATGAGTTCTTATCTCCATCAGTAAACACGTACACAATTCTTCCATCCAAATTAAGTCTCAGAGCTTTTCAAAGTCCTTTCAAACTTTCTTTAAATAAATCCACTTGTCAAACAGTTTGGATTTACCTCTCATTGTTGAATTCGTCGCACCGTAGTTTTTCGTAACGACTCCTCAATATTTAGCAATATGGGGCACATGTACTACAACAGGTACATGGTATTTCCCTATCATGCAAGCAGCGGCGCCAGACCACGATGGGGGAGGCAGGGTTAAGGAGACGTATCTACTCCGATCCCCTCTGATAAAAAAAAAAATGTTTTGCATACTTCGAGAAAAAAGAACCTTCCCTACCACTCTGTAGTAATTTTAAGTGACCCGAATCTTCGAAAAGAGGTACGTCTATCATTGGCCAAATATACATGGCATTTATACGCTTTCGTGTCCCGATATGTGCGTAATGCTATGTGGGTAAGAGAAATAATGAGAAGCCATGGAAGGTCAGTTTTGCAACTTCGTGGGCTGCCTACTTTTCAAGTCTTCAGAAAAACTTCACAAAACCCCTTTTATAAGAACCATATCAAGGCGAAAAAATATACAATTACATGAGAAGGTAAACATAATAATGGAGTGAAAGGATATATATAGTTCAGCTAGCAGAAGTATGTTGGAACATGCATTTCCTATGTGTGCATGGCCGTAGATTTTGTCTTAACAGACGTAACAGAAAATACCCTGCGCTTTTTACCTAAGTGATCGTAGCAATGTGAAAATGTAGCATACTTACTTGAGACAAAGATGGATGCTAAACTTTCCTCAATTTCACTGGGGTTGTTTTAATAAGGAGATGCATGCCGCTGAATAGAGATCATGCACTATTGATCGACGTTTACTGAACTCGACTTGAGAACTGAATTTTATTTCGGAAATTCTGCGACTTTAAAGTAAGTTTCATGTTTCAAGCCTTTGTGGGTTCCCACGTAAGGGACGCCCACTATAAAAAATAAAAGAAAATGTTAAAATTAACAAAAACCTAAAGATACCTAAAAGATACTGGTAGTTCCCCCATCAAAGGGGGCACATTCTTCTTACCAGAAGGGCACATTTTGCTTGATTCTTCAGAGAAAGAAAATCTGGACTGAGAGTCCTTTTCCCCAGTCCCCCGGCTCCTACACGCTGTCTGAGTACCAGTCATCCCGTGCCAGTAATTTATAACCGGGGGGGGGGGGAGAATCCAAAATTTAAGAAAAGTCAGGATTCTTGGGAAGGGATATAATGAACGGGAGGGGTGTTCCCCTTTTGAAATCCATTAAATAGTTACTAGGATGGTTAAAGTAAAAATTGTGCAGTATTTTGTGATATTTTAAGTAGCCTAGATTTATGTTCAAAACTCTACGTTTTAAATGCCGTTTTATGTGAGCCCACGTTGGACTCAATAAATTGCTCAAAACAAGTCTATGTGAAAATTTTAATAAATTGGAGTTGTGTTGATTGACAGCTTAAGCAAACTTTAACTACTAAAGTTGCTGAATTCGTCTGCCGGGAACAATACCCTCAAAATAGGTGACATGTGCTGACTTAACTGGTGTTGATTGTTTAGGCTAAGCATTGGACGTTCGTTTATCCTTTCCGAGTTTTTCCAGTGTAGCAAATCTTATAAGGTTTCTTAATTTAATATTTCTGGCGGACCGGCTCTGGCCTGTGGCCGGCCACTTAGAAAACCTTACTGTAGTAGGTGATAGTTCTCGTACCAATTAAATGCATTTTTGTAATTCTCATGTTCAGCCTGAAGTGTAGAGGAACGAGTTTTGCGAATATTATGAACAAAAAATAAAGACATTGTTCAGAATCGTGCATTTGAGGATTAACTTAGTCGAATAATAGGCTAATGATGAGAATAAGAGGATGGGGGGGGGGGGGGGGGTGAAAAGACAAGAGAGCCTCGTGAGGGTTCACAACCTTCATAATACATTCAAAGGTGTGACTAATTTATAATTATCGGCAAGGGAGCAACTGCGAGGACAAGTCTTTTTCACCCATTGTGTGTGTAACTTCATTGTAAACTATATTTTCCCTGAATCATTATTTCTTACTCAGGAAGCTTTGATGTCAATGCCATTCGCTGTGGGATTTAGAAAATGAGATTAATTTTCGTATTTTAGTGCACTAGAGAAATACTTGGGCATGCGCAACATGAGTGGTTTTCATGTCATGTGTGTATATGTAAAGTTGGACTTAATGAAGAGAACTGAGCTATAGTCTCATACAAGTTTTGGTATTTGTGATATTTTTGTTACGTGTTGGTGTGCAAGAGAAATTCGACTAGTTCTGTCATGTTTTGATATGCAATAAGTAGGCTAACTGAATTGAGTTTCACGTGTTTTGCTTTGGTCACTCTTAGTTTTCCTCCAGGAAGCCGAGGGGTCGGGTCGGAATGCAAATTACGTCAATAATTTTCAGAATGTTTGCATGACTCGAGTCGTCTTTCCATGTTTCTTTTGTTTTTCCGAGCCCACCTGTCCAGCAGTAATCCGGCTTTAACACTCGGGAAACTACACTTATACAAGTCAGCTGTATCTCCAAAAGATAAGTAAGAGAAGTTATTTGTCAGTATTCTGTCGAAGTCAATTCTCTCGACAACATAGTATCTTGAGAGTTATCATTGAATGTAAATACATTTCTTATCGAAAAGTTTTCATTATCAGAAGGCGTAATATATATACTTTCGTTCCTTGTTTTGTAGACAAGGAATGTAGGAACTGATCATTGGCTTTGTTCCCTACGTGGTGTGTGTGAGGGATTTGTGGATTGAGCCTTGGCAAATTATGTGTGATTTAATCCTATTCAATGCCGAAAATGCTTGTGAAGTGGCGAGTGGCCGAACAGTTAAGGCTGCCGAGGGATGATCAAACGATCCGGAGTTCAAGCCCAGCACAGCACCACGAGGGGAAATGTTTGGTTTTGATTTTTCCGCATGCTTTCATGTCATCATTAAGTATTAATTCAAACTTAAAAATTACCAGCAGACGTGGTGGCCATGCGCTATAAGGGGGGGACGAAAGACTCCTGCTCTGCTGGCCGTAGAAATCGTGCTAGGGTTCAAGGCACATCGGGCTACAATGGTCCGGTGGTGGTATGGTACTTTTTGTGGCCTAGGATCCCGTGCCATGTCTCCCTTGATGTCGTAAAAGAACCCGGAAGGATACGAGGAGGGTCGGTCAAAGGTCGACCAGAAGCGTACTAGGTGGCGTGAGGTGAATCCATGCAACTCGGCCAGAGGGTTGAAAGATTCTTTGCGACCGGCATGTGTGCTGCCCATGGTTCACTGAACACGTGGCCCAATGAGGCGTGTTCTTCTTGAGATGTACCTACGGAAGCCTGTAAGGACCATTATAGATTTTACCTCTTTATGGTGGTTGTATACTGGACTGGCGCCATCAATTTCTTTCACCGTAATTATCTCACATGTTACCAAATTTGTTGAAATGAAAGATAAAAATTCTTGCACAAATTTCGTCAATTTCACTAGTATCACTACTAATGTAACAATACCATATTGTCATATTGCAGTAAAACTGAATATTAAGCAAACTATGTCTTATTTATCTTTTCTTCCTGAAAATAAAAGTACAATTCTGTCAGTTACATCTGTAGTTCGGCATTCAGATAATGTTTCTAAAAATCAAATTAACATTTCATTAATCAAGAGCATCAGATTTTTTTTATGCCGGTTTTTGAAAAGTTATTCTTTGTTGCGTTGTATTAAATTGGTTGTCTCACTCAGTGGTAAATATGTCAAGGCAACTAATGTTAACACAGGTAATCATCATAAGCGAAATGCAACCCTAACTGGCTTTAAAAAGACGTCCTCAGTGAATTCGCATGATTTAGCTATGTATTACCACAGTTCCCTGTAAACTGATAGCACGGTTACGTATATGCCCTCCCATTTCAAGTAATGGCAATCGTTTCATAAAGGATGAGCCATCTCTTTCTTAACAAGACTGTTCAGCCCTATGTGATTAGCCTGGGGCTACAATAATAACCCTCACTTGACTCTATTTTAAATTTAGTTAATCTTTTATCTGATGAGTAGTGAATACGGTCATCAAAATAAAGACAGAAAAGAATTCAATCATTACCCCCTTTCAGGAGTCACTTCTTACTAGTTTCAATAACCGACAGGCTTACTGTGCTGGGAAATTCTAAAAGCTTTCATTGAACATTACGTAATAGCTATGTGATTGAAGAATCTGTTTAAGCTCTCAAAAGGTAGTACAAGCAGGAATAACTCGAACTTTTCTTTAGTGTGACTCAGACATTCATTCATTGTAACTTTCTATTAAGTACTGCATTTATTTTTCGAATCGCCAAAGTTTTGGGAACAAATAGTGAAAGCAGTTTATTGTCTTTAGAAATTTGCTAACCTTCGCCTGTAAATAGTTTTGTGACGTGATTAAGGCTATGCGTAGTGTGTGTATGTGTGTGTCGATGCAGACAGATACTGCAGTTTTCTTGTAGGCTTCTGATGGGACTGATTGCTTTATACTGGGGAGGAAGAGACATTCGATTGGTTAATTGCATCAGTCGTTCAGTCTTTCGACTGGTGTAGTGTGGCAGTTCGGCTCGGAAAAGAAAAACTCAGATCCTACGTGCAGGCACCGACGGATTTACCTTTTAGAGACCCTGTCCACAAACTAATGCAAGGAGGGGGGGGGGAGGGGTTGAGTATAATTTCCGTAAGATTACACAGTGGCTCAAATCACGAAGGGACAAGGATGACCGCCACAGATTTCCTTTTTTTTGTAAAGCTTACCAGACGAATATTAGCACACTAATCTACCCCTGGGTCGAAAGAGAATAATGTAATTTTGTGGGGATCCTTTTTCGTGTAGGCCCTGACCACATTCCCTTCTGGCCCATGCCTTCCCTACTTACGTACTGGTACATCATACGCTATTCTTCAACCAGTAACTAAATCATGATGGAGAATATCAGAATATTAAACTTTGATAAGTTGGGTTTGAGCGACACTGTCAGTGAAGGTGTTTTTATATAATAAAAATAAACAAAGAAAAACAAGAATTTTCTTCTCATTTAACAAAATATTCTCAATTAGGGGTTTTTCAAATTTAAATATATACCAGATGCTGAAGTTTTGGGATGAAAAGGAGAAAAGGTCTCTTTTTGTAGTTTTTTTTTTGTCAATATGACGCAACTGGTCTTCTTGTTTCTCCTTTCATGACTTCCACCTTATGGCCAGCAGTGGTTGCAGTATCAGTCAAAATAATTTAAAGGGAAATGGGGCGTTTGTTTATAAGAGAACTTCCATATTTTTAAAACCAATGTTTGAGGACGTGGAACGATAGTTTATTCAAAATAAGGAAGGACAGTAGCCTTCTTTTCAGGAAATAAGCTTCTCACAGACAGAAATTCAGTAATTTGTTGCTCAAAACTAATTTGTTCACCCAAACTTTTCAAAATTCAAATGATGCATCTTCCATTACTCATCACATGCAAAATGGTTTGAGGAGATGAAGCTTTGGTAGATGTTTATTGATTAGACGGAATGGTTTAACAATGATTTAAGCTAGTTTCCTTTGTATGCTATGTTGGTGTATTCTAAACGCCCTATTTCCCTTTAATATACATGAATACAGATTATTTCATAAATACCTGCTTGTTCAATGTGTTAATGAATTATGTATGGTGATCATGAATGTAAATTGCATGATGGGGAGAGATAACTAAGTTTATGCGTGATGTTGCTTTTACACGCTGATGCTATTCAAGTAGTTATACTGCAAAAGTAAAAAAATACATTACTGTTGTAATGGCTGACATCTCCACTTCACTCCATGCATAGCATATCAAATACATTACAAATTTTATTTGCTCACCTAATTCACATATACAGCACACATGATACTCTCACTTTCACTACTCACACAAATTTCAAGAGGACTCTGATTTCATTTCGAAATATTTCCTTGACGTTTTCTATAAAGCAGAAGACTGCTCAAACCTTGTTTATTTCGAAGTGATTGTTCCGTGGAGGGAATTAAATCGAAAGGTAAGATGTGGTACATCGTTCAAAATGTAAACAATGTTTTGGATATTCTGACATTTTGATGATGTTAATGACGTCATTATCTACGTTTTCTGACTTTTCTAGGTACTTCACACGCATAAGACGGTTATATCTCAACGTTCAAGTTATAATTTCAAAGTAAAAGAAATTAAATCAAGGAGATTATGGTGTGATTCTGACATTTTTGTAAGGGTACAGCTTTATGATTTATTGACAAATAAAGAGATCAAAACTGCCTCTAATTTCGAATGAAGATCATTTGAATAAGGAGTTAGTGACATTGTAAATTGTAAACTTTGTAAACAGGGAAAACGTATGGAATATATCAGCATTCTTATTCAATGAAAATATATACACATCTTTCAATAGCACTCTAATTTTATTTCGAAAAATTTGCTTGACGTTTTCTACACAGTAGAAGTCTTCTAAAACCTTGTTTACTTCGAGGTTATTGTTCCGTGGGTGGACTTGAAGCAAAAAAAAAGATGTGCTACATCCTTGAAAGTGTAAACAATTTTGTGGATGTTCTGACATTTCAATGATGTTAATGACGTCATTATATACGTTTTAGGACTTTTCTTTATGCTTCACACATTGAAGACGGTTATATCTCAACCTCCTAGTTACAATTTCGAAATTAAACAAAATTGGGAATGTAGTCGATTTTGGCTTCATTTTGGAATTTTGGTAAGGGTAAAGCCTTATGGTTTCATCAGAAATAGAGTGAAAATGATGAACTTTCCGATCATCACCAAATTCTCGAATATCGCCTAAATTGAGATCCTATATTGATACATAATAATGTAGAGGTCGAACTCCCTCTAATTTCGAATTGTGGATCGTCGGTTCGCAGGGTTGAAAGGGGAAACGGGGAAAACGTGTGGAGCATATCGACATCCTTAATAGAGAAAACGGTATATATATTTGAAAAGGACTGTGATTTTATTTCGAAATATTTGCTTGACGTTTTTCTACACGGTAGAAGTCGGCTAAAACCTTGTTCACTTCGAGGTTATTTTCCCGTGGGTGGACTTGAAGCGAAAAGTAAGATGTGCTACAACCTGCTAAGTGTAAACAATTTTGTAGATGTTCTGACATTTTAATGATGTTAATGACGTCATTATCTACGTTTTAAGACCTTTCCAAGTACTTCACACATTGAAGAAGGTTATATCTCAACCTCCTAGTTACAATTTGAAAGTTAATCAAAATTGGGAATATAGTCGATTTTGGCCTATTTTAAAAGATTTGGTAAGGGTATAGCCTTATGGTTTCATCAGAAATAGAGTGAAAATGATGAATTTTCAGATCATCACCAAATTCTCGAATATCGCCTAAATTGAGATCCGATATTGATATATTATAATGTAGATGTGGAAGTCCCTCTAATTTCGAATTGTGGATCGTCGGTTCGCAGGGTTGAAAGGGGAAACGTGGAAAACGTATGGAGCATATCGACATCCTTATTAGAGAAAACGGTATACATATTTGAAAAGGACTGTGATTATTTCGAAATATTTGCTTGACGTTTTTCTACACGGTAGAAGTCTGCTAAAACCTTGTTCACTTCGAGGTTATTTTCCCGTGGGTGGACTTGAAGCGAAAAGTAAGATGTGCTACAACCTACTAAGTGTAAACAATTTTGTAGATGTTCTGGCATTTTAATGATGTTAATCACGTCATTATCTACGTTTTAAGACCTTTCCAAGTACTTCACACATTGAAGAAGGTTATATCTCAACCTCCTAGTTACAATTTGAAAGTTAATCAAAATTGGGAATATAGTCGATTTTGGCCTATTTTAAAAGATTTGGTAAGGGTATAGCCTGATGGTTTCATCAAAAATAGAGTGAAAATGATGAATTTTCAGATCATCACCAAATTCTCGAATATCGCCTAAATTGAGATCCGATATTGATATATTATAATGTAGATGTGGAAGTCCCTCTAATTTCGAATTGTGGATCGTCGGTTCGCAGGGTTGAAAGGGGAAACGTGGAAAACGTATGGAGCATATCGACATCCTTATTAGAGAAAACGGTATACATATTTGAAAAGGACTGTGATTATTTCGAAATATTTGCTTGACGTTTTTCTACACGGTAGAAGTCTGCTAAAACCTTGTTCACTTCGAGGTTATTTTCCCGTGGGTGGACTTGAAGCGAAAAGTAAGATGTGCTACAACCTGCTAAGTGTAAACAATTTTGTAGATGTTCTGACATTTTAATGATGTTAATGACGTCATTATCTACGTTTTTAGATCTTTCCACGTACTTCACACATTGAAGAAGGTTATATCTCAACCTAATAGTTACAATTTGAAAGTTAATCAAAATTGGGAATATAGTCGATTTTGGCCTATTTTAAAAGATTTGGTAAGGGTATAGCCCTATGGTTTGATCAAAAATGGAGTGAAAATGATGAATTTTCCGATCATCACCAAATTCTCGAATATCGCCTAAATTGAGATCCTATACTGATATATAATAATGTAGATGTGGAAGTCCCTCTAATTTCGAATTGTGGATCGTCGGTTCGCAGGGTTGAAAGGGGAAACGTGGAAAACGTATGGAGCATATCGACATCCTTAATAGAGAAAACGGTATACATATTTGAAAAGGACTGTGATTTTATTTCCAAGTATTTGCTTGACCTTTTTCTACACGGTAGAAGTCTGCTAAAACCTTCTTTACTTCGAGGTTATTTTTCCGTGAGTGGACTTGAAGCGAAAAGTAAGATGTGCTACAACCTGCTAAATGTAAACAATTTTGTAGATGTTCTGACATTTTAATGATGTTAATGATGTCATTATCTACGTTTTTAGACCTTTCCACGTACTTCACACATTGAAGACGGTTATATCTCAACCTCCTAGTTACAATTTGAAAGTTAATCAAAATTGGGAATATAGTCGATTTTGGCCTCTTTTAAAAGATTTGGTAAGGGTATAGCCTGATGGTTTCATCAAAAATAGGGTAATTAAGATGAATTTTCAGATCATCACCAAATTCTCGAATATCGCCTAAATTGAGATCCTATATTGATATATTATAATGTAGATGTGGAAGTCCCTCTAATTTCGAATTGTGGATCGTCGGTTCGCAGGGTTGAAAGGGGAAACAGGGAAAACGTATTTAGCATGTCGACATCCTTAATAGAGAAAACGGTATATATATTTGAAAAGGACTGTGATTTTATTTCGAAATATTTGCCTGAAGTTTTTCTACACGGTAGAAGTCGGCTAAAACCTTGTTCACTTCGAGGTTATTTTCCCGTGGGTGGACTTGAAGCGAAAAGTAAGATGTGCTACAACCTGCTAAGTGTAAACAATTTTGTAGATGTTCTGACATTTTAATGATGTTAATGACGTCATTATCTACGTTTTAAGACCTTTCCAAGTACTTCACACATTGAAGACGGTTATATCTCAACCTCCTAGTTACAATTTGAAAGTTAAGCAAAATTCGGAATATAGTCGATTTTGGCCTCTTTTAAAAGATTTGGTAAGGGTATAGCCTGATGGTTTCATCAGAAATAGAGTGAAAATGATGAATTTTCCGATCATCACCAAATTCTCGAATATCGCCTAAATTGAGATCCTATATTGATATATAATAATGTAGATGTGGAAGTCCCTCTAATTTCGAATTGTGGATCGTCGGTTCGCAGGGTTGAAAGGGGAAACAGGGAAAACGTATGGAGCATATCGACATCCTTAATAGAGAAAACGGTATATATATTTGAAAAGGACTGTGATTTTATTTCGAAGTATTTGCTTGACCTTTTTCTACACGGTAGAAGTCTGCTAAAACCTTCTTTACTTCGAGGTTATTTTTCCGTGAGTGGACTTGAAGCGAAAAGTAAGATGTGCTACAACCTGCTAAATGTAAACAATTTTGTAGATGTTCTGATATTTTAATGATGTTAATGACGTCATTATCTACGTTTTTAGACCTTTCCACGTACTTCACACATTGAAGACGGTTATATCTCAACCTCCTAGTTACAATTTGAAAGTTAAGCAAAATTGGGAATATAGTCGATTTTGGCCTATTTTAAAAGATTTGGTAAGGGTATAGCCTGATGGTTTCATCAGAAAAAGAATGAAAATGATGAATTTTCCGATCATCACCAAATTCTCGAATATCGCCTAAATTGAGATCCTATATTGATATATTATAATGTAGATGTGGAAGTCCCTCTAATTTCGAATTGTGGATCGTCGGTTCGCAGGGTTGAAAGGGGAAACAGGGAAAACGTATTTAGCATGTCGACATCCTTAATAGAGAAAACGGTATATATATTTGAAAAGGACTGTGATTTTATTTCGAAATATTTGCCTGAAGTTTTTCTAAACGGTAGAAGTCGGCTAAAACCTTGTTCACTTCGAGGTTATTTTCCCGTGAGTGGACTTGAAGCGAAAAGTAAGATGTGCTACAACCTGCTAAGTGTAAACAATTTTGTAGATGTTCTGACATTTTAATGATGTTAATGACGTCATTATCTACGTTTTAAGACCTTTCCAAGTACTTCACACATTGAAGACGGTTATATCTCAACCTCCTAGTTACAATTTCAAAGTTAAGCAAAATTGGGAATATAGTCGATTTTGGCCTCTTTTAAAAGATTTGGTAAGGGTATAGCCTTATGGTTTCATCAAAAATAGAGTGAAAATGATGAATTTTCCGATCATCACCAAATTCTCGAATATCGCCTAAAATGAGATCCTATATTGATATATTATAATGTAGAGGTCGAACTCCCTCTAATTTCGAATGGGGAATCGGAATTTCGGGGGATTGAAAGTTCAAACATTGAAAACGTATGGAGCATATCGACATCCTTATTGGAGAAAACTTTATACATATTTGAAAAGGACTGTGATTTTATTTCGAAATATTTGCTTGACGTTTTCTTTAATTCAGACGTCTGCTTAAATCTCGTTTACTTCGAGGTTATTTTTCCGGGACTGGATTTGAAGCGAAAAGTAAGATGTGCTATATCCTGCAAAGTTTAAACAATTTTGTGGATGTTCCGATATTTTAATGATGTTAATGACGTCATTATGATTATCGATTTCCTGCAATCCTTGTTTGAGCTGCTTTTGTGTAGCTGGTAATTAGGTGGGCATTGATTTGGCAATTTTGTAGGTTTTTTGTCTAACCCTGCACAGCAGATATGATAAGACACTCCACCAAGTCACAAAAAGTTTTCCCTTCATCTCCCCTAGGATACACACAATGGACACAGCATTGTAGGCCTACAGAGAGAAGCTCGTTAGGATCGGTCTGAAAAAGGAGTTTGGGAGTCGCTCAAATGAAGCGCCCCTTTCCATGGCGATGCGAAGAATTTCTCGTGCAGACACCGAGCACTAAGTATAGACCATAGAGTAGCCTATATCTATTTGCATTGGTAGGATAAAGTGCAAACCTGCAGAGAATGCTAGACAAAGTTATCAGTACTTACTGTGTCATCTAGTACTGTTTTCTCCGACTTTCCATCATATTTTTGGGCACGTAGGCCTACTTAGATTCCAAATTTACCGATCACAGCAGCGGTAGTCTAGCTCCATCCAAATTTCAACTTCATTCAGTTTCTATGTGTTCTGAAGGTAGTTGTATTTGCAGGTACTCTCGACTAAATGTACGTAAATGGTGAAGTTTTTTAAAGGGAAAAAGCCAGAGTTTTTGCGTTACCTATAAACTTGCATGTGTGGATAGTCAGTTGTAAATAATGAACTCCCTTCGTCCAAGAGCTATTCGGGTGGACGGCAGCCCGGCGGCCGACGGATACGGGGGAATGATAGAATAGTAAACAGGTACGGTAAAGCGCAAAAGGGGAAACTTTATGTCGGTTGGATGGACAATTAGAGAAATTATAAAATAGAGAAGAGCTGTTGAAGTAAAGGGAGGTACAAGTTTAAGACTGAATTACACGTAAGTATCTTGAATGTCTAGGTGGCAGAAGGAAGTATTCTGAATTAAACCAAGTCAAATAGTTTGCTCTCATTTCCCAAAAGAATGTAGGTACCATCGCTGATGCCCTTGCCGTCCGTAAGTTGCACCGAGGAAAGAATCCCCATTATAGGTTACCTACTCTTTGTAGAGGTAAGCATTTCTCACACAATGATGGAAACGGTCATCCTCTGAGAAACGAAAAAGAAAACCGCTCTCTGAAAAGGAAACAAAGCCTCTAAGATGTAGGCGTAACATGCTGCAGTTCAGTAGCCTGCTCGCTTACACTGTGTCACATTTTCAAGTAGTAACATTCAACGGTGCTAGTAACGTGTAACGTTAGCTAACATTCTCCTTCATTAGATGTCATCAAATATGATTTCCTCACCATTCTAAAGTCCATTGATAACGCAACATTGAGCAGTGTTTTATTTTGTGTTGACAAAGTTGCTTCCGAAGTTGGGAAATATGCCTGACCCACTATAACCTTTTCCAGCTGGCTACTATTTGGTGCAGATTTTATACAATATTGACCTTTTGAAATGTGACCTCATATCCCATGAACCAACTACACACTAGCTTATTCAGACACTTTGGTAAGGATCAGGTACCGTTTAATAAAAGTTGATGATTTTTCTCAAACGTAACCAAAGTATTGAATATTGCTTAAATCGAGATAAGAAATGAATATAGAATGACCAATAGCTAAACGTCTAGTTTCCGAATTAAAATCACGGTTTTTTTTTTAAATTCTCAAACAAACATAAGAACGTTTCCCGCATTTTTTGCTCAATATATGTCAAGTCGTCTCTGATTTCATTTTGAAATGACTATTCCTGACGTATGACAAGGTAGACGTCTGCTCACCATGAGGAGATATGCCAAGTGATACAATATAAAGCTCAAAGTAGGACACCGTGCCCGTTATCAAGTGAAAACCACGTTTGGGTTACTCGCTGACATTCCAATGTTGCTGATGACGTCATTCACCAAGTTTTCAGCTTTTTCTAGGTCCTTCACACACAAGGGCATGCACCCTTCTATCTCAAAATCGGAAATGCATGATCGAAGTTAGAACACATTCGGGAATATGATTTCCAACTAATTCCGACATTTCGGTAAGAGTATAGTCCTATGGTTTGACAAAAAAGGGAGACAAATTGGTGAATATCTCGATTCTCACCAAAGTATTAAATATCGCGTTAATCAAGATGTAAATCGATGAGACTTGGCGTATAGCACAAAGATGTCCTCATTTAGGAAGTAAAATGCTTCAAAAATGATGTGTTGTTGACATTCTTAACAAAGACGATGGAGAACGGAAAAACATAGGCTAAAAGTGAGACAATGTAAATTCTTTTAACTGTAAAAAGATGTTGAGGATATTCTGACATTTTAATGGTGTTAATGACGCCTTCAGCTAAGTTTTAAACCCTGTGGAGGTTCTTTACGCAAATGGGACGGTTATATCTCACCGTGAGAAATATGATTTCAAAGTTGGAAATAATATGGGAATTTTTTCGAGTTTGGCCTAATTCTGACATTTTGGTAGAAGTTCAATGAAATTAAAGACAAATTGATGAATTTTTCGATTATCATTAAAGAATATCGCTTAAATCAAGATCCTAAATCGATATGTAATAATGAAGAGCTCGAAATTGTCTCAAATTTAACACCATTTCAATGTAAGGGGTCTGTTGACATGCAGAACGAAAAGGAGTGCGGACGTGATGGAAGATACCGGCATTCTTCATTCAATAGAAAAACAGAGATACATTTAAAGACAGTTCTGATTTCATCTCAAAAAATATTTAAATTTGACAATTTCTACAAAGCAAAAATCTATTTAAACATGTGTACTTCGTCGTCGAGTTTATTCTGTGACAGCAAATTAAGCAAAAGTAAGATATGGTGGAACGTTCAAAGTAGAAACAACGTTGCGGGTACACTGACAGGTTTATGGTGTTGATGACGTCATCAATTAAGTTTTAGGCTTTTTTGGTTAGTTCTTCACATTTATAGAGCGGTTACATCTCATCGTTAGAAAAGCAACTTTGAAGTTCGACACAATTCGGGTTCCCAGTCGCATTTGGGCTCACTGTGACGTTTGGATAAGGGTACAGCCTTAAAGTTTAATAATTAAGTAGAGATTGATTGACTGATGTTTCTATTATTATCAAAGTCTCGAATATCGCGTAATTAAAGATCCTGAAACAATGTCAAATGATGTGGAGGTCGAAATTGTCTCCAATTCAAGGAGGAAAACATTTCGACGTTGGAGCATGTTTGTTGGTAGGCTGAACGAAGATGAGGGCGGACGTAACTGACGATATCGGCATCATTATTCATTAGAAAACCATACATATTTCAAGAAACTTCTGATTTCATCTCAGAATAATTATTTTGGACATTTTCTGTTTCACCACTCCTTGCCACCGTTCGTCTGCTTCACAACTCCTTGTTTCACAGAGATTGTTTTTTGACAAGACTTTAACTAAGACCGTTAAAGTGTAAACAATGTTGAGGTTATTCTGACATTTTAAGGGTGTTTGAGACGTCATCAATTATGCTTAATTATTTTTTTCTGTAGGTTCTTCGTACTTATGGGGGATGGTTATATCTCATCGTCAGAAATGCAATTTTGAAGCTCAAAGTAATTCGAGAATCAAGTTCATTGTGGCCTATTGCTGACATTTTGGCAAGGATACAGCATTATGTGGAGACTTTCAACAAGTACGATAAGAATATGGCTGCGATAAAAAGTTTGATGCTAGTCCTGCGTCCTTTATTCATCATTTCACCGCTTACATAGTCATGGTGTTAATTAACACGCATAGAGTCCACGTAGAACAATTGTTAATATAATAACGCGTAGTAGGTCACGTGACAGCCTCGTGTGAAGCCACAATGCTGTATTTTCTGAATAAATTGACCCATATTGTTACAACATATTTGAAGAGGATTTAAAAAAAAAAAAAATGTTTCAGAACATTTTCTCAAGTTGTGATAAGAATTTGCACATTTATGAATGTTTATCGTAAAATGTCAAAATATGGATAGAGATTAATTTTATCTTATGTTGATCGTCAAAGTACGGTAGTTGGGTAAACGAAAGTCTCAAAAATTTTAATTTGAATCAGGTGAAGGAAACAAAAAGCAGAGTTATGACATCACGCAGTGTAAACTCGCATTTTGTCCTAAATTTACAAGATCATCTCTCCAACTGATGAAGCTGCTTTTAATATCGATGGCGTCATACAAATTGAACAAAAATGTTAACCGTTGTTGTTAGGTTGTTGAGGATTTCATTTTTTTCACATAGCGATTGTTTGATTGAGAGTTAGTTCTAATGGGGTAGGGGGTTTGTCAGTGAGAGGGAATGTATATATCAACTTTAGGAATATTTTAAGACAGCAAAATAGTAAAGTACATTCCAAGACAAGCTAGGAAAATGATGGCTGAATTCAATTACTGTAATACAACAAACATGCTTCTGAATTTGGTTATATTATATATACCCCCATATGTAACTTGTACTGGTAAGAAATGTTACTCAACAATTACATTGGAGTCCACACACAAAGGTTGTGTCCATGGGGATGAAATTATTTGGATGATACTCTTGTTAATTTATAAATGTGTGCCTCTTCATTTTTTCTCCGTTAGTATGTTGCAGTATTTTAGTAAGCATTGAAATAAAAAAAAAAGACACAAAGATGTCACCGAGTTAGAAAGTTTCCATAAAACGTTTTATTATACATACTGTACAATTTCCAAACAGAATAATTTTATGAAACACTGAAAATATGACAGTCTTTCAATTTGTAAAGAAATATTGTATTGATCATAACGACAACATTCCAACTATGAAGTTTAAGACACGACAGGGAATTCAGCATTTAAAAAAGTATTCTGATTGGCTCATCATGAAATCAATTCAATGTAAACATTAATTCCATTTAACGTCAATAGTAAATGGATAATTATGTCTGCCGCGAGCAGGCAAGATTTTGACTTTTGGGGAAGCTTTTTTTTCTTTGCATGTCCCTATTAAGCCACCGTAGAACAGATCTTGCGTGATAGTGTGAGGATACAGATTGCTAGCAGGGACTGCGACTAACGACAGAACAGAACTCGCACGTTGCGACAATACAGCTTGCTCAACGACATATTAAAATTAAGTGAGGTGATGGTGTTCACCAGATGTTGGTCTCTCTCACTGAACAGTAATATTTCATCATCGAAAGTTTTAACTTCAGTCCTTCTTTCAGAAACAATACAATTTCCACAGTCTTTGAAGCTCTAAATAAGCATTAGCATAAAAATTGAACAGTAGTACCAAATTTGCATAAATGTACATCAATGAAGTTCAAAAAATATTTTTCTTATACACTCTGAAAT
This sequence comes from Stichopus chloronotus, assembly GCA_021234535.1. Classification (NCBI taxonomy): domain Eukaryota; kingdom Metazoa; phylum Echinodermata; class Holothuroidea; order Aspidochirotida; family Stichopodidae; genus Stichopus; species Stichopus chloronotus. Next base: position 31,553,254 of record CM037829.1, on the reverse strand, counting down.
CATAGAACTGAAAAAGACAGATGGCATTTCTTAACTGCCTTTATTGAAAAGACAAAAAACCTGTAAGTTGTCAGAAAAGCTCACTGACTGTTGCAAGAAACATGGTGATCATGTCAATAGAATACTTTACGGATACCAAGGTATCCCATGAGACATTGTTTCCTGGCCAAAATTCATATATTTGTCATTGCTATAACTGGAACTTTCAGATGAAATTTTACAATACTGATATTAATAAAACAATTGAATACTGGAATGTGATAACATAGATTATTCATCATTAATCCATCTGAATGAGAAATTTGAGCATAGATTTCTAGCATCTTTTCATGGTAGGGCTCTCTGTTCCAAGGCATCAAAATAGGACAGCACATTCCCAGGTAATTGCTAGGAAAATACTTGATGAAGATAATTCTACTAACATAAGAAACGTTCTATTGACCATTGATAATGTAACTGGAAAATACAAAGCTTCAATTTAGTTTTGAGAGCGAAATCACCCCTGCTCAACCAACAAAGTTCTCACAACTTTTATCAAGTATGTCATTTTTCTTGGTAAGAATGTTGCTCAACAAATTGACATTTGAATATACATCTACAGGTTGTGATAATGTCACCAATATATTAAACAACAACTTAAAGAGATACAGAGCCATTGAAAATGCACTGACATGGCATGCAAAGAAAATAGTTTTATTCACTGTTAAACCATTCAGTGCCACCGATTTAAATGTGTGCAAAGCTTTATCTCCTCAAAACATTATACATAACATGAGTTGTGTAAAATGCATCATTTGAATTATTTGGTGAACAAATTATTCTGGAGCGACAAAAAACTGAACTTTTATCAGTGACAAACTTATTCCTTATTTTTAATAACCTATCATTCTGTCTTCACAAATATCAGATTTAAAAATATAATTTTTTTTCCTGTCAAAGGCAAATGCCTTATTTAAATTCATGGAATATCAAATCAGCCTTTCTTCATCAAAATGGGACAGCACATTCCAAGATAACCTACGATATTATAGTTGCCGAATATGACAAGTAGGCAATTCTTAATCTACCGAGTTGCAAATCTCATCCCCATCACTGTGATAACAGATCGAACTCTCACTCTCGTTATTGCATAAACGCTTAATCACACAGGTTACATACTGCACTGTGCATGCAGCGGCACTACAGAACTGTACCTCTGAAATTCTAGCAATGTGGAAGGCCCTCATCACAAATGATACTATAGTGTGTTACCATAATGACAAATTTAACTCTGCAATTATGCACCTTAAATGTACCCCTCATACCAAGATGTTTCATGAATACCCCAAAGCCTTTGGGGAGCTAGTGGCCCACTGAGTTAAGTTCAGTGATCCAGATTGGTGTGGACCAGCTGTCCTGCATATTCAAAGACTCTTTTGTGTATGGTGTATTTGAAACCTTGCTGGGTTACATATTGGGGCCTTTCCCAGTAAGATGTCAAACTTTGTTGAATATTTTTTTATTTTGACAAATCATTCAGTGTTCCCATTTTGAAAAAGAGAAAAAAAACAAGACTTGACTTTGAAGTGAACTTGCATTTACCATGTCTATGAGGTGCCTGGGCTAGCTTTTGAACATAAAAGTTGGAAGGGCTGTGCAATGTGTATGCTACTTTGATTGAAGAGTTCTTGGTTTTGTCATTTGGTTTTGGTTGAGTTGCCATTATGCTTCCTTTTTTTTGTGGATGCAAATTGGGTGGCATTGGTAACACTACTGTGGTTTGGGAAGGACATGGACATGGACACAGAAGGATAACAATAACCCTTTTCCTGCTCATCCAATAAATTTGGTACCAGAAAGGGTAGTGCACAGTACGGATCAGCTGTTTGATTCTGGGGTACTGCTGGAACTGCCTGGACTGAGGGCATACGAACAGTAGGGAAGAAGACAGTTATCGCCACCACAAAAAGACCCTTATCCTCTGTGAGTTTCAAGGTCTAAGTCATGTCGACCATGATATACTTGCTAATGTCAACAAAGATCTGCTTAGGATGAAAGTTGATTATATTAGTGTGACCCCAGTCAGCTGACCTCCCCTAAGTATTTCTTTGTATAACTTTACCTCTCCTAAGTATTTTTTTAACTTTTTAAGTATGACCCTCATCAGTATATGACATTGACCAGCTGCTGTTAGCTTCCAGTCCATTGCCTCCCAGGGTATCAACTTGACCCCACTTGTGAGTGACATCTATTCTAGCAAGAAGCTAAGGTCTTTAGTTGACAGAGAAGCTCCACCAAAGTCAGACCCCTCCAGTACTCAGTAGCAATTGTACTGGACTTGTGAATCAATTTGAATTCATCATCCAGTTGAATTCATATAGTTATTCACCAGTACATCATTAGATCCTTTCTTGGAACTACATCGTTCAACACATCGAACAACATCGAACAATATCGACCTGAGATACTTATCTATTCTGTTCTTGTCTACGCTTTGTCTGTAAGGAGGTATCCAATTCATCACTACTAGTGTACTTAAACCAAGATATGCCAACATACCTTCAATGTGATGCAAGCCTTAAAGGGGTTGGTGCAGCACTTCTCCAGCCCAACTCAGAGGGAGATCTCAAACCTGTTGCATACGCCAGCGAGAGTCTTACCCCCACAGAACGATATGATTGTATACTATACTATACAGTAGCTCGCTTTCTATACAATGTATAGAAAGCGAGCTACTGGAGATACTATTTGGTTGCCAGCGCTTCCATACGTACCTCTACGATCGAAACTTCCAGGTCATCACCGACCACAAACCACTAGTAATGATAACCCAGAAACCCCTAACATCGGCACCGCCTCGTCTACAACGGATGTTAATCCAATTGCAAGGGTAGAGCTTCAAAGTACAATACCAGGCAGGGAAACAGAACCTGCTTGCAGATTGTTTATCCAGATTTCCAAACTCCGAGAATGGTCAAACCATAGACCTGGATGTCCGAGTAGACCTTGTACGATTCTCGACAGACAGGACTAACCAACTCCGACAAGAAACCAGCAAAGATCCCTTCCTCACCTTTTTGATAGAGACTATCATCACAGGCTGGCCAGAGGAGATTCGCGATCCACCCTCCAGCATCAGATCATTTGAGAGTTTCAGAGATGAGCCCTCTGTGGATAATGGACTGATACTCAAAGGGAACAGAGTTATTGTTCCAAACTCCATGCAGAGTAACATCCTTCAACAGCTACACATACCACATCTTAGCCAGGACAAAACGAAACTCCTTGCCAGAGAAACTGTATTTTTTCCAGGAATCAAAAAAGACATTGATTGTCTTGCTCATGCCTGCAACTCCTGCCAAAGCACCAACCATCAAAGCGGGCAGAACCACTGATTCCACACGATATTCCATCCAAGTCTTGGGATACCCTTGGACTAGACTTGTTCGAATTTGATCACCGACAATGGGTTACTGTAGCTGACTATTACACCAAATATCCGATCATTCGACACTTGTCAGATACATGTACCAGAGCTACCGTCATCAATGCACCAAAGCAAATCTTGAGTGAGCATGGAATTCCAAACCAGCTTGCCAGTGACAACCGAACGCAGTTTGCGAGCACTCAGTTTAAAGAATTTGCTTCTGATTGGTTTTTTGATCATCAGACATCGTCTCCCAGAAGACCTAAGGGCAACGGATTCATTGAGAGTCAGATAAGGACAATCAAATCAATCCTTAAAAAGGCAAAACAGTCCAACACAGACTGCCAACTAGCAAAGCTGATGTGGAGAACCACCCCAGTTAGCTCCACCTTACCCAGTTCTGCTAACATCCTCATGGGATGATCCTTGAAGACAGTCCTCCCATCAAAGATTCAAAATACTACCATGGACCCCAATAAGGTTGTTGAGGAACTAAAGAAAAGGCAAGATTCTGAGCGATTCTATTACAACTTGAATGTACTCCCACATTCAAGACCACCACTTTACCAGGGTCAACCAGTGCGCATTCAAGCTCCAGATACAGGGCACTGGATGTCAGGAACTGTCAAGTCAAAACTAGCAGAACCCAGATCATATGTGCTAGACTGAGACACTTAACAGTAAACCTATATGTCGTAACCGTCACCACGTTCGTGAAACGGCTGAAGGCAACACTCTGCCTACATCAACACCGGCAACCCCAGTCAGACCCAGCACCCAGTCAGATGCAGCCTGTAGACATGTGACTTCTGACCTACCAGACGACTCACCACCACCACACCAAAGTCCATCTGGTTGTACTGTGCTGCCTCCAACACAATATTCTCCATAATGAACTTTTGAAGATGAAGATTGTGTTGACTGTAATTTATACCTGATTGAGCTGTACTTTAACACTCTTATTTTCTCTATAGCTTTATGTATCTTATCGACCTGAGATACTATCTATTCTGTTCTTGTCTACGCTTTGTCTGTACTTTCTATCCATCTAATGCTCATAACTTTCACCACTCGTCTCTCTGGCTACCTCCACTTCCGCTTCTTCTATCCCTACTATCTAATCAACGAGTTTAGAATTATATTAGTTCAACCAAAATCCTACTCTCTTTTGTCTATATGAGTCATCGTCAACCAGCTTCACCAATAGCAACCTTCTATTACAGCTGCAGGGAAATAATGGCCATAAAGAGGAAAAGAAAGCAATCAGCACATTCACACAAATTAAGGCAAAATTGTACGGACAAAAGCTCAGCTGCAGAGATGTGTACCACTTTCTCCAGTCGCCAAAGAAAATAGCATTGCAATAGCCTTGAGAAGATTAGTTGAGATATGGTTACAGCATCTCAGAGGCATGCTACACTGTAACTCTTGGTGCCAGCAAGGGTGATAACCCCATTTAACTGCACCATTCAAGATGTGAAGCAATAATTGCAGGATGAAATGATCAAGAGGTAATGATGAAGAGGTAACTTAATTCAAGATTCTCACATCATGAATGTGGCTAATTCAGTAATGAGACGAATAACCTGTAATGTAGTAAATGCCAGAACTTTAATGTATGGTGTTCCCAACAACAAACCACATTGAAAAAGAGAATTCAGTGCTGTCATGGTGCTGCTCACCAAGTAATGAGATCACCCTGACTTTGCTGGGAGAGGCGATCTGCTACTGGAAGCTCACCGTTCTCACTGACCGAACTACATTTGAGGGAGGAGTGTAGGGCACTAGGATGGTTCAAGATGGTGAGTGGGAGAGGCAGTCTACAAACTCCAACTAGTGATGAGAATTAGTGGAAAAAATCTTCAGATCAATATCAGACAGAGCACAGGTGACACTCTTACTTAAAAGAATCTGCCCATCTGTACACATTTGTTGTATATTGCTAAACATATTCTTTTTCAATCAATAAATTGTGGAAAATTAGAGGATAATGTTTGGTTCATTTTTCAAGATTTATATGTCTGCTAAGATGTAACAAACTTTAGAACATTTGGAAACATTACGTACAAAACCAGCGGCTGGTGAGAGGACAAAGAACTACTTGACAATGCTTTAAGTGGATTGCAGTGAAATTCTTCTAAAATTTCCACCAGTTACCATGTGAGATACCATGTAACGGGAGTCACCATGTGTAATGTGAGTAACTGTATGTAATGTGAGTTATCATACTGTAACCATCCCAAATGTCAATACAGTGGACCAATGATTTTATTCTAGAAAGATTCTCTGAAGATTCTCTCCAAGAGAATTTAAAGATCTCTCATGAAAAGTGCCTGAATTACTTAGAGTGCATTAGCAATAACAACAGAGCTAAGTAGATCTTCATGGCACTGCTTTCAACAGAAACTACAGATCCCACCATGGCACTAACGAGTGCAGAGAAGCAGAAGAGATACAGGGAGAGAAGGAAAACTATGGGGAAGCATGATGAAGACAAAGCAAAACATCCTAGTCATGTTTAGAAGTCTCGGGCAAAGCAGAAAGTAAAGTTGGATTCACTCCCAAGAAAACAGCAAACTGAAGTTCTGAAAGAGAGATGAGCAGCAGTCCACAAATGGGTAGCCAGCCATCGTGCCAGAAATGAGAGGGAGGACCTGAAAAAGAAGTCTCCCTTCCACAGTGCAAGGGCATATGCAAAAGTCACTGCTAGAGTAAGTTAGCGGCTTCCTACAACACCCCATCGAAGGAAGGCTGTATGTCGCAACTTATACCGATCTGAACTAGGGGAGCCTGCGCCATCTGACACCCCACAGAACACCCGCAAGAACAGTTTGTCCAAAGAAACGGAAGAGTTTGCCTGTGGGTTCTTCAAGTGGGATGACGTGAGGCGGCAGGCACTTAGAAGGAAAGATGTCATCATAGTCATCACAATCATCACAGTCACAGTCAAGATGCAGAAGAGGCATTTAATGTTTCCACTGATGGAAACCTATGCATTATTCAATGAGGCACACCAAGACATCCAGATCAGCAAAAGTAAATTTGCAGAACTGCAGCCTCCGCATGTCCTCCTTAGCAGAAAACTCCCCACAATGTGCGCTTGCACAAGTATCATGAAATCATGATCAATGCAGGATGCACCTTATAAAGGATGTATGGTGACCACATTTCCTTCATTAGTTATGAGGTGACCACTAAGAGGAGGGGAGCAAGCAGGAACCATGGTAACAGGAGGAATTCCAAGAGATGGGCAGGGTAACGAGAAGGCTTTTTAATGATATTAAATCAAGGGATTATCCAAATTACAAAGGGAAAGTTATTATGGGATGGATTGGGTTAGAAACAAGGAGAGGGTTGGAGACAAAGGAATGTGGGGGAGACAGAGAAACTTTGAGCAGGAGCTAAGGAGGTTGTGTGAGCCACATAGGGCTGGGGAAAATGCTTGTGTGGAGGATGGGGGGGTTGTAACACAATTTCCAAGACCAGAGAGAGAGAAAGAGCTTTGCTCAGACATACTGCATTTTTTTCAAGCTCTAATTGTTCTCATTGTAATAATTTAAAAACTGGGAACTCGATGGTCATCTAACTTCTTGACTGGAGTCCAGCTGTGCAGAACCTGGGAACTTTGGAAAGGACTGGCTTACCTAATAAAATAACAAAGGGGAAACCAATCCATTCAGAAGATTATAAAAAATTCATCCTGACATTCCTAAAATAATCACAACGTTCACATCAATGACAGAGTTTCCCAAAACTGGTATTTGTTGGTGTCTTCTACCCAAAATAATAAGATTTTATCTTCTGCCTACACAGTTAAACTCTAAAAAGTCAGATCCGGCTTCAGATGTATAAATTAAGAGGAGCTGGTGCAAAGTGTCCATTATGAGACACTACCCCTTGCTTGTGGGTTTCAGTTTGACTCTACCCTTTCTTCTTTTCTATTATTTGGTGCTTGCCAGAGGCAGAGGATGTTAAACAATGACCACCAGTGCCTTCAACCTCATCCGAATCACGATCAACTTTACGTAACATCAAAGGAGGTCATGTTACAGCAGTTCCTCTTCTTTATCCATTCAGCTCTGTATCACATGGCAAGTACTAACTGACAGAGGTTTGTCATTTTGGCTTCACATCACATCGGCAAAGTTGGCCGTGACCCTTTTCATGGTCTCTGTAACTGTTTTGCTAGAGAAACTATTGCCGATGACAACTGATGAAAGCAAGCCAACGAACCAAATTCATCGTGAAACGACAACTTTGTTGAATTATCATAAAAATTCCTTGTAGGTTATTGTTGCTGCATCTTGATGCGTGCATGTAATCAAAATAGATCTGAACTTATCCAAGAGTTCGTAGAGTTGCTCTCTTTCGACATTGGCCCAGTACATTATCTCCTCCAGGTGGTGTCTTCCCCGGAAATATGGACTCAACCTGGAATAGACAAAACAAGCAAACATGCAAAGTGCTGATGTCCAGAGATATATAAAAGCCAGAGAAATAAGGACTACATTGCAAATTATGCCACTCATAATGACTGGATGTACTGAAAGTTATTCATCATAAAGCACTGCAAATGAGTTGAATCTATCTTTTCATTTTTCTTTGCAAATTATTTCAAGTGATACATTTATTTGCTGGCTGGTGTCAATTTAGGGAATAGAGGGGGATCAAGTGAGTCACTGTTATCTCATCCGTTGCAAGCAGTGACTTCAAACAACACAGATAGATACAGCATGCAAAATTGACTTCACACTACATTCTAGCTTGTGGAACTTGCATGAATGAAGTGTGTATAGATCAAAGGGAGATGCAATTAGTTAACTCCATCAACCGTTCACTGAGAGTGCCAAAGAAATGCACACAACAAAATTTCATGTAATTGCTGTAATGTGGAAAACACAAAATTGAAATTAGGAAATAACATTGCGCCATTCTGAAACATTATCTTAGAAAATAACGGTACAGGTAACATGTACACTGGTTCAAGCATGTAGCCATGTGAGGAGGGTGAACAGTGATTGACTCCTCAAAAATACTGGAAGAAAAGATGGCAAATGTCAAACTGTTTTGCATCTAGAGCCCTTGAAGAGAGTAAAAGATTTCAAAGCAGAGGGGGACACACCTTAGACCACCTCCCGCAGTCTGGCAAAACTGCAAACCCTGATGTGCCCCCCCCCCCTTAAAGTGGTTAGACCAGCTACAGGTCTGCGCTGGTTCACATACTTTTGTGAACAAACAGAAATCACACCAAACTCAAAAGCTGTGCAATAACTTACCTTGCAAATAATTTCAAATCATCTGGATTTTGTGCAGCAGGTACAGCCAGGACTGCCGCCCTCTCTTCTTCCGTCAGTCTCTCCATCAGCATGTAAACGACGCCCCTCCTCATTATGACTTTCTGTTGCTCATCGTCGGTGTTTGAAGTAGAGTACATCTCCAGGCTCATACTGAAACTTAAATCATCGCTGTCATCTGAAATTTGTCATGAAAAGAAAAATCATAAATAACATCGGACACAACAGAGGATCTTGTTGACAGTTTTGCCACTTCTGTCTTTGCTAGAATCGTGAACAAACGCTACCAAACCTGCTCCTGGGACCACCATTTAACATCCCCATCTGATGGACAAGAGTGTACATGCCACTATTTAGCCACTTTACAAAGGCTGGGAGGGGCGGAGGACTTGACCAGCTCAACAGCACATTAGCTGTACCGAGCAACCTGAAACAGGACAAAACCTGAATTGGACAAAAGGAACCCAAATTAAAATCAAAATATCTCCCTCAGCACCTCTGAAAACAGCTTTGCTGAGCAAGTAATTTTGAGTCCCCAGAAAACTTCGAAGTGGTTCCACCGGGATTTGATCCAGTGACTTGATTGCAAGACAGACACTCTCACCACCAAGCTAACCCTCCACACTTGGGCTGTAACAAGTGTTTTCTCTTACACTTCTCTTTTGATACAAGACTATAAACACTACTTAATGAAAGTAAACAAAATGAAAACTAAACACTCTCATGGCCAGACTCAATACAAATTGGAATAAAGATTGCGCTGGAAAAGCCACATCAAGAAGTCTGGCTTCAAAAATTGCAAGATATACGTGAAGGGGATACCTCGAAATTTCCATTCTTCAGAGATTTACTATTACTATACATGAAAATGTATGAATCCCTCACGATGCTCAACAATTCCTGTCAACACTGTCATTAATTTATGTTGTAAATATACAGCCGGTCACCTGTTAACACTTGCAGTATGAATTTGGTTTCTTCCATGCTTCTGTGTCTATTACCTGCTAACAATACCGTATCAATCTTTATAAAGGAATAAATTGTCTGCGTTTACATCATTTCTTGTTTTGGTTCAGCTGAAAATTAAGGTCACATTGTGTATACATATCACAGACACTTCTGTAGGGAACACGAGAAAATGTAAACTTGAAATATGGGACATTCTTGTTCATTCTAGGAAGTGAAATGGAAGTTTACTTGTACGAGTAAATTGGCAAATTTTGGATAAAATTGAAAAAGATCACTAAGAATATTCAAGTCTGGTAACTAAAAAGCCAAAGGAATTGTCTAGCGTTGGTTCCTGGAAATTATGCTGCATGGTGACGATTCTGCTACAAAATCCAAAATTAGGCTACACATGAAAGGAAAAATTGCACAGTTTGAGGGGATGGGGTGAATGGATATCTTGCAAAATGAACATCAAATTGTCAGCCTTACATTGAGAATGTCAAATCTTTAACGTACAAGATAGATTTTCTCCTTGGCCTCCACTGCTAGAAGCAGGATCTATTTGTTTGTCAGCTGGACTGTCTTCGCTGTAGAGTTTTGACAACTCTACGAGGTCAGGATTAGAATCAGGCTTGGTTTCCACTTCTGTCCCTGCCTCTGAGGTTTCCTCTGCATTCTTTACAACGGGTGCGATGAAGATGTAGGTATGTAGCTGCGAAGCAGTACCAGAGAGAACCAAAATTAATGTTAATCAACTGAAGAGATGTCAGTGCAAGCAATGTTTGCCTTCCATCAATGGTAATGACAGGCACTCTTCCAATCTATGCCATGAACCTGTCTCAGTGGCAGCATGGGAAAAAACACAGACGACCTTCCACCTCAATGATCACAAAAGGATTCGCTGACTTGTGAAGGGCACTTGATGTCCCCAGACTGAAACATACATAGTTCAATCAGATTCTAATAATGCAAATTTTGCGGGCAATTATGGTCAATGTGCAAACAACACATGGCTTACAATAAACACCTCCCTCAAACCAGATAAGAAATCTGCTGGTCACAAGCAAACCCTAATCACCTCATAAAAACTTACCTGAGTTAAAAGTCGTTTCTGCAATAACCAAATGATCACTTTGGCGAGGATTTGGGACTGGTCAGTTCTTCCATAGTTTTCCTGCAACATTCAAAGAATTGAAGACATTTATAAATTTCACATCTTTTGACTTTGTGCAATCAGACATAAAACTCTACTGACCGATATACAGGGAAAAAGCTTCCATGTAAAACATTGTTTCTTGACTACTCTTTATTTGTTTTTACAACAGCTTATGCAATTGCCACTTTGACATCAGCTACCATACTCCTTTATCACTTTTCACATTCAAATGATGGCTAATTTTGTCATAAACTCTTCATAATTTTTCATTCTCAGAGTCAAATGAACACTGATTTTGCTTCCTTCATAATGACCTGCACGGTACAAGTGCTAATGTCATTTTGTGAAACACGATTAAATAGTTTCAATTCAGAGCAAGTTAAGAAATTATTGATTGTTTAATTTAACTTGAGTAGGAGTGGGGCAGGATGGGGGCAAAGGTGAGGTTTTATCTTTCAGCTGAACAATTCTTGTGACTTCTCTTCGTTGGCTCAAGTCGTTACTCTGGACTTGAAAGAGAAAGTTAAAGCTTGTTAGTTTAGCGCAGGTTGATGGTTGTTTGAGGTCGATGGCAATATTGCAATAGCCTTGTACGCAAAATTAACTTGAAAAGGGATGTTTCCCTCCTTTGGATTTTGTGTTTACAAGCAAGACATCATACATGCTCAAAAACACACAAACAGTCATGACTGCATTCATTCATATTAATTGTCCTCAGCAAGCTGACATGCACAGCTGTCCTATACATTCACAGAAAAATTTTGACCTTCACATCTTAGTTGTAAACATCCCATCAACCTGGAAAACGCAAGTATCACTGAGATTAATTTACGTTTCCATATAAGATGCTACATGGTTACTTAATTTTATCTCCAGAGTAGTACTTGCCTAGCTGCTAACATTAGTTTGTTATAGTATGAAATCCTTCTAAAGGCATTTTTTGCAAAAGAAAATGGTCAAAAGTTTTATGTCAGAAAGCAATGGAAACTTACAAGTTTGGACAAACGATGATCTTTAAGAGGAGTTGGAAGTGAAAATTCAGCTAGAACTTTGCTGAGAACTTCAGATGGGAAGAGCTGTTGAAATTCTTCATGAAGACTGGAATGTCTGGAATGATAAATAAACAGACCTTTCACCATCTTTCGACTCAAAGGTCCCACATCGAAGCAGAGGTCCATCTTCATAATTTGAAAATCGTAAAAAAATACATCTCATCTAACCAGGAAGCAAGAATGCATAGTAGACTAATGATACTTAAGGATTAATGATAGATTGCATGTTGATGATACATTGTAGATTAATGATACACTGAGGATTAGTGATACAGTGTAGGTTAATGACACATTGTGGATTGACGATACATTGTGGGATAATGATACATTGTGTGATCATGATACATTGTGGATTGATGATACATTGTGTGTTGATGATTCTTTGAGGTTTAATGATGCATTTTGGACTGATAAAGACTAAAGACATTGGTAAGTAATATCTCTACAGCTAAATGATGTCTGAATGGTAAACAAGAATTCACAGAACTTACCTTTCTGTTGGTACCCTTGGAGACAAAATATATTCATTTGTTTCACACAATGGAAATATGATGGTGGCTTTTCCCCAGTACACCAAATGACCAACTAGTTGAAACACCTAAAAAAATATGAATTTGAAACAAAGATCGAATAGAACTACCTTGGGAATAAAGCCCTTACGATAATTGACAAACACATGTAGCCTTGCATCAGATGTTTTTCAGAGTAAACACACCATAACACGCCAAATTTCTTGCTCAACAGTCTGTTTTTGTTTCTAAAATGAAAACATACGTATCAATATGTGAACTTACCTGGTGCGATAATTGTGCAAAAATATGCTACATGTATCTATCTCTGTGCAATCTAATGGTGAGACTTCAGATATGCTAGGAGGAAGTAGTCTTGTATGTGGAAGTAGACTTTTACTAGGAAAAAGTTTTCTGACACTTGGGGACTTGATAAAAAACATGTGACACTGCTTTGAGAATTTTGTTCATTCACATAAATATAAGCACAGGTATTGATTTGATCCCAGCCAAAAATGTATTCCATTGCTCTGAGAAACTTGTTCACTCACGTAGGTATCGCTTTGAGGGATCCATTAAAAAATATGATCCATTTCTTTCAGAAACTTGTTCATTCACATCAATGTAAGTATAGGTATTGCTTTGATGCCATTCAAATATATGTTCCAGTGATTTCAGAAACTTGTTCATTCACATTAATGTAAGCATAGCTGTTGCATTGATCCCATTCAAAAATATGTTCCATTGCTTTAAGAGACGTATCCATTCACATTAATGTAAGTATAGGTATTGCTTTGATCCCATCCAAAAATATGTTCCATTGCTTGCAGAAACTTGTTCATTCTCTTTGATTTGATCCTATTCAACCTTGAGAACATTTTATGCATAATCAGGATCAGACAGGATCATACAGAATCAAAACAATACAAGCAGGGAAGGTCAACATTTAAGGAAACTGTTGCATATTTACATGTAAATATATCTAGCTAAAGGTGATGTATAGTGGATACTAGTTTCAACATTATAATAATTGTTCCTTTGCAATGTTGTATAGTCAAGTAGAATGGAGTTCAAAGTTGCCCTCTTTATATTTAGTTGTAGGACACAACTCCAAGCTTCACACAAATGATCATATTTGATTTAAGCACACAGTTTACACAAAAGCAGTGTCCTTCCCATCATAGGAACATGTAATATAAGGATTTCATTCTTTGGTCACTTCCTTACCAAACTGCTTGTTATTGCCACTGTGTTACATTACTTGGCACAATGCTCTTATTCCCAGTTCCCACAAAGACGAATTGGAAAAATTAGTCAGTCATGGTTTTACCTTTTGTCTTCATATACTGCACCTTTTTGGTGCTCTGTAGGAGTTCATACTGCTTGTCAATAAAGTGCAAATTTTCCTGTGACACTTGCACTTTGAAAAAAAAAAAAAACAGAACCTTGGACAACAGTTTCTTGTTGAGTTTACAAAATGAGGAGATGTGGTTGACATTGTGGGGTCAGATCACTATTTCCAGATCAGATACTAAGTATAAGAGCATTCAGACAGCAAGTTTTCAGAAGTACTTAAGTTTCAAAGGCAACTACTTATGGTACAGTTTCTACAAAGACACAGGCACAACATACTTCTCTTTCAGTTATCGTTATGTTCACAAGACAACAGTTTTGAGGTGCGAGGTACACACAATGTTCTAATGGAGATGTTAATAATGGTATGCAGCTCACACGTGATTCTAATCATTTAAAGGACATTGGTCATCTTATTGATATCTCACCTGACATTAGACTCTTTTGATAACTCACTGTAAATTTACTAGTTTAAAGTCACTCTTTGCATACACTGGAGTGCAGTGAATAACGCTATTATGACAGCAAACGGTACATATAAACACACACAGTCTATTGATGTTTTATTGCTACTGGCAAAGAGTAACCATGCACTTGTGACATTTGAAGAGAGTTTTAAAGTCGAGAAAGACGTCACATGACATATTCACAAGACGACCGGTCACCTTTATTTGGATAAAGTGATTGTAGATTAAAAGCTGGTCGCTAACAAATGTAATTCACCTGGGACAGATGGAGGTCTGCATCAGATGCTAAAGCAAGAAGATTTTTCAGAGGTGTGGCCAATCTGATAATTCTCCTAAGAGCAGGTGAGCAGTCCATTGGAAGAGCTGCCCAAAGTTCTTGTAAGGGCTCCAGTAACAGCATGGCATGGTAAGGCTTTATAGCTGACACGCTTTCTTCCATTCCATTTTTCTGGCAAAAAAAAACAACCCCAAAACAATCCAGTAGTTTTTAGAACAGACATAAAAAGTGACAAACTTAAATAGAGTGTCTATGAAAAAGGCCAAATCTACTTCATATCTCTGTCCCTGTAGCCATGGCAACTGCTTTGGATATGTACAGTTTAACTTGATGTACATTTGGTTTGCAGTTATCAGGCTCTTCATGGTATGGTTTAGGTAATATCAACAATTTAAGGTACATTTGTTGGTCCTCGTGATTTGGTACATTAAACTGAGAATCGAACTTAACATTGTATCATCTTTCCTTGATTAAATATCCTCTCACACATCCACAAATTATGAGAAAAAATTTTTTGGAGAATTACTACATCTCTTTTACCTCTATCTTTGACATGTGACTGACATTGTGGACTTTATGTGGGAGACAAAAGCTGACTTCAATCCAGTTGTTGATGACCATGTGACACGTGCCGGTCTTGGTCAATCTGTCAACAGAGTAAAAATACGAAAGATAATTCATTAAAATATACCCTCACTGACCCCTTCAACCTGATGAATTGAAACAGGAAGTTGTTATTTAGATGGAGGTACAAAGTAGATGGAGATACAACTTTTAATTAACGCTAATGCTGCAAAGACCCAGAAAATCGAGTGAAGGTGAGATGCACAGTTGGGTCAAAGGTAATTCCTGCCCTTGATCTGGCAATTCCAGTTCAATATTTTTCACTGAGCAACATCATTTAATGTCAGTCATCTTATCTATAAACAGGTAGCTGATTCAGAGCAATACTTTGATGGGTAGATTTGCACCACCAACACTTTAAGAGCAGGTGGCAAAACACCCAAAACAAGTGTTTAATTCAATATATGAATACATTTGGCCCCTTACCAAACAAGGGATCACATGCTTCATTGAAGTCTACATATTTTGACGACGACATGAAGAGGTTTTCTGGAATAGCAAGATATAAGCTCTCTTTCATGTTTGACATACAAGCTAAGTGTTACATCACCAAGCATTGCAAGGTAGAATAATTAATTTCCCTAATGACTGGAAATGCTGTAACAAAGCAGAAAACCTCTCGGTCCTACTGTTATTGTAGCGGAAAACAGATACAATATATTGTGTTTACTTTCTTAACCTGTACAGTTTAAGCCTTATAGAAATGCCCAGAGAAATACAGAAGACAGATAATTGTGTAACCTAGTGTCGAGTTGCGATGAAGCAGAATAACTTGCACATTCAGATGTTTGAAGAATGACGATAAGGAACATATTAACACGGTGTCCGCCATTAGATGCTTTACTCAAAATAACTGTTTGATCAACGGTGTATCAGAAATGTTCCACATTGCTATCATTGCCATAGTTGTAAGTATAAACATGGCAAATATCGTACATTCCCACTGTGCAAGATGATCATAATTCACAACACAACTGACCTAACCCTCAGAGCAGCAACAAATGTAACAACATGAGTGACCTAGTTAGTCACTTTATCCTCCACTTTGACATTAATACACTAAATGAGATGGACAATAACTTACTCCAAACCATAGAAACCAAAAGTGTGGTTTTGTTTCGAAGACCACACAGATCATTTCAACTGCAATAAATCAATATTTCATACGCATTTAACATTTAAGCAAATGAGAGGCAGTGCTTACCTTTAACTACGAGGTCTTTCAATGTACATAATCAGCTAATGATTGCCTAAAATACTTTCTTCCAAAAGTGTGTGCTGATGGTGTCATATAAACTAGGTTATGTGACTGAATTGGTAACTGTTACAGTGTTAATGATTCATTATGTAAACTAACCCTTCAAACACACCAGCTAGTCCCTTGCACAACTTGCTCCTCTCCATCAAGAGTTTAAAAGGGGACTCTTCTGCATCTGTAACAAGATGAAGATCAAATGAAGATCAACCGAGGGACATCAAATATTCTTTCTGCAGAAAAATTTTTGTGTTACCTGTAACAAGTCAATTGTCTCCCCTCAAACTTGTTGAAGTGAATTCTAAGAAAGCCTTGTTTCTGTCCTTTGTGAATTGTTCAACGTGGAAAGCAGAAGATAACAACGCAACACAAATTTGCGCTTCACAATGACCTGCTGACCTTCAATGACATTTTGACCTCTATATTAAAGCATTCCTTGCACAATTAATATGCACATCATCAAAGAGACCTTTTTCATCTGTGCAAAATACTGCACATCCACTGACCAAAAATGACGCCACAGCAATACGTCACAATTGAAGATGATACATCATCCTTAGGCAAAACTTGCTCAACAAAGTTCCTGAAGTTATGGTAATGAGACAATCTCATATAACCATCACAAAGAGTGATACCATACCTGCAACTTCCCAATTCAAATACCACTTTTTCTTCCTATTCATACAGTCATCAGAATTAGAGCAAACAGTGACATCAAATTAATCGAGTTTTGCTCAGTATTAAAGTAATGGCATACCCTCAGGCATAGCTGCCACCTCGTCCATGGTGGTGTGTACCACAACGGCTTGACGAGACAGGTACCCACATCTCCTCTCTTCATGCTTCAACGCAACCGCCAATCGTTTGCTCAGATCTTGGTAACACTGGATCAAAGACGGATGAGAGGTAGCCTGCAAAAGACAAAAGATTTAATTTGCATAACAAGGGTATGAAAAGCAAACAATTGCAAGTATGGATGAAAATAGTGCTTACAGCTTTGGTGAGGAAATGAATGCTTTTCATGTTAGGTGTGGTTGAGATTTTGCGAAGACATTGGTCCCATTTCTTAGTTCTACTCAATTTATATGACCAAGCAGCATCTACGCAATCACAGACATACGGTAAACATTCGTTTGTAAAATGGTCAGCATTTGTTGGATTTTGATGGAAATTGAGGCTACTTTCAACACATTTCAAGATTAATTTGGTGAATACTTCCAAAATGTTTTTTCCCATGTCAAATGTCCGTGCCTTCATGCAGTTGGCGTTCATGAATATGCATTAATTTTTTCCTTACTATCGAAACTTACGTGTAGAACAAATACAACGTTGAACATGATCATCGTTGCTTCCACTGATACTGATGATACGACCTCCTCTCTCTAAAAACAAAACATCGTTCATATTTAAATAATATTCAAGGAATAAGAATTAAAAAGCACACTACACACAGAGAAGTTCGAAGAACAACAAATTCCAGGGTACATGATACTTCCATTTTGATCTGATATAAAAATAAGTTATAACAGGAAGACAGCTTTGCTTTAATCATACGATGGCAAAGTTTCTTCCTCACGATTCATACTGTGACTTATGACAGGTTTCCTGCGCTTTCTATGAAATCCAATTTTCGTGAGTTTTCCATGACTTTACCAGGATCAGATAATAATTTCCATGACCATAGGTCCTGATGTCTTACATGTACTTTTCAACTACGACAGCCAAAATCCAAAGCAATGTAATGAGGTGAAGAGAATTACTAATTTTGATCTTACGAGTGAGAATGCATTTTGATATTACATGTGAGAGTGGAACACTGCCGCTCTTTGAAACTTCCCATTTCTTTTCCAGGACTTGGCGCAATTTCCCTGAAGTTTAAAACTTTTTTAGACTTTTTTAAAACTTTTTTAATTTTCTAATTTCTCATGACTTTTCCAGGTGTTCTATGACCATGGGCACACATTACACTCCTTGTATAACATTTTTTTACTATCCCCTGTTTATCATGTATATATAAATCGCTTCAAGATGCTGGAAGAAACTGTATAATTTATTAATAGCCTGCATGGTATGTATACAAAAATAAATGCACAACCTTCTCATGTCTTCAGCTTATGAACCAATTATTTATGCTAAGAATTTGTGAATATTTAGACTGGGGTAAGGATTTGAGCACCTGCCAGTCTGAGAATTCTGAAGTTAAAGTGAACATTACACACAGTTTATTACATACACAATGTATGTACTGACCCATCTTTGGTTGACGTCTTGCACCAAGGTAGGAAAACCCACAAATTTTACATCATCTACAGTCAGTTCAAATGGGTGTTTGCATAACTGAGTCTTTGGGGTGAGAATGTTGGCAAGAATCTGGTCTGTGAAGCTGTAAACAAATTGAGAAATGTCGGTAAAATTCTGATTGGGATACCTGTGTGAATAAAACAGAGGAACAGACTTCAGCCCAATAACAGTGGACATGACAAAGGAGAAAAAATGCACAGGAGAAGAAAACAACATTCACCTCATTATGCAAAAGATCAAAATCTCAGAGAGGTTCCAAGTTACATCAGAACCTGAGCAAGACCAATTAACCGATCATTCATGTAACTGACCAAGCAATCAACAAAATTAACAAACCTTGTTTGGAATCTTGAAAGAGAACACTGACAACAAAAGAACACTACTTGAACTAAACAAAAGATAAAACAGCCTTCGAATAGAATCTCTGATGTGTTTTATTTGACCACCACTTGCAGACAAAATTAAGAATGTGCCAAGTGTATATGTTAAAAGTATTGTACACATAAAGCAATATCTCCTTGACAGTGGTCTTCTTTTCACATGAATAAATTGCATTTTGGGGCCTGCTAATTGAGGTTTTCTGGGCTAACCCTACAGGATGCAGCACAGCAGAAAACTTAATCTTGAATTCTAACCATGTACAAACATAAACAGCCCATCCAACATTTGCCCTCTTTTCAAATTTCCTGGATTCCTGGCCTGTTACTACTGAAGTTCTGTCCATCACAGAGGCAGATGATGCGAGCTGGCCCTTGATTGCAAGTAAAGACAGTAAATGCGATGTTTGATGTGAAATGAGAGGGTTTACACTTTGAACTGAGATTTTAGATGATTCCAAGCAACTTTGAAATTGTGCACTTTACTTCTCTTACAAACTTACAGTAAATACACACCATGTGAAAATGCCTTCTTTACCACCAGCTGTCTGTTGGCTACCCTGTGACTCTTCTCGAGTATGTAAAGCGAATCTGTTGGTTTTTAACATTCCTGGCAATGAAAGATAGGGAAATAAGTTATTCAAATATGAATGCTCTGTGCACTGTCTCTGTCGTTAACAGAGTTACAGCCAACATTGGAGTTAAGTAGTCTTATTGCAACAAAATGCATTTGTCAAAGTACTGTTATTACTTTGTTTATACAAACAGTATTTTAATGACTATTTCCTAACTTTACTTTGATGGTACTCACACTGAAATACTATGCACCAAACAACTGAATGTTGTGCTTGGAATGGTTCTGCCCTCCAGTAGACTAAGTCACAGTCTAACAGTACTGGGAAAGCTGGCAGTGTGGGATGTTCAAGCTTTTCTGTCTTTTGTGTGCATTTTTTCTGCCATCTTCGATGATACATGTTTACAACTTCGTGAGGATGTCGGAGAGATTATGAACGTAGGCTACAGTACTTGTTGAAGTCCCTGTTGATCTATGGCTACGTATTTAGCGTTGACCTCTTTTTCTACTAGTCTCTGACCAGGGTTGTCACCAGACCATTTTGAGAGCCGGGTAATTTGTGATCGCCGTCCTGGGGGCAGGGTCTACGAGAACCTCCCCTTTGAAAAATTTTTGCGGGTTGGAGAGTGCTTGGATGTAAAATGGTGCACTCTAGATTATAAATTATGAATTCGGTACTTTGGTTTCGACCAGTGCGGAAATGTTTAAGCTTAATTTGCCGTTTTGTGGTAACAAAAAGGATAATCACTCAGAATTCTAAAGAAATCTAACAATTTTATTCAGTTAAGGTACGAAATTTGTGCCCTGCCCGGCGTGGTGACAACCCTGTCTCTGACTAATTGAAAAAAAAAACTGCCTGATCAATATTTCCCAGCCCCTTAACAGTTTCAAAGAGAACACCTTAATCATTCTCAATGGTTTCAGCATGAGCACCACCAACAAAATAACTAGCTTTAGCATGGCACTTACACTTCTGTGCATTAAATAAAATTTGCTAGTCACAAGAACATTTACACAATGTATCCAGGTCTTGTAGCAACTCCATTACTTTGACCGTTGAATGGATATCAGAAAAGACTTTTTGTGTCATCTGCAAACTACAGTACTGAATTATTAAACCTGATGACCAAATCGCTAATAAATGCCTGCAATTGCCCGTTCAACAAGGAATGCCCGTTATGCTCAAATTAAAGCCCATTGCAAATGCATAATTGCTGTGTTGAATGCCCGTTGTTGACACTTTCTCCAGTGGTTCATGGTGGACTAAATTGTGATACATTTGTATTTACTAGTATATACTACACATTGGTCCACGTGGGAAGGAAAATATAACTTGTGTTTTAACTTTTAGACAATGTTTACACTAATATTTACACCTGACTCTAATGTTACATATGCTCAGAGAAATTTGAGGCATAGCACCTCAACATTGAAAAGGAAAATATTATATTACATAGGGTATCTGACGACGAAAGCAGTTGGTATATAGGCCTAGGGTCTATGTCTACTTTTTATCTTTGACTTCTTAGTTGTTGTTTTTTCCTAAATCTCACAAAGACATTCTGTGAAAGGAACAACTGTGAAAACCTGTGGAAGAGACAAGATGTTAAACCTGCAAAGGAAATAGTTCAGAACTTAACCAAGGGATATTACGTATTAATAGTCACCAAGTCCTACGCATAACCCACAACGCTGTAAGAGCGAACTTCATTGCAGGGTGTTTGAAGACATACATCCCCGATCCCCTGTAATATATACGTTAACCCTTTCACAGATATGCTATTCCTAGCAGCACTATGACTGTACGAGTATATCATTGTCTCCTGTGTGTGTGGTCACAGATTATAAATTCGAGCCCCCATCTAGGTTAGGCATAAGTTACGCAACAGTAAAGACAAGGATACACCAGGCGTATTTGACAAACACTGTGACTGGGTAGTGACTGGGTAGTGACTGGGTAGTGACTGGGTAGTGACTGGGTAGTGACTGGGTAGTGACTGGGTAGTGACTGGGTAGTGACTGGGTAGTGACTGGGTAGTGACTGGGTAGTGACTGGGTAGTGACTGGGTAGTGACTGGGTAGGCTAGGCCTAATGACTGAAGTCCAGCTGGGCCCAGCCTTGGACTGTGGCCGTGTGGGTGCACTAACGTTAGGGCAACTTAGGCCTAGGCAAGGCCTCTGAGTTAGTTACCTGTAGGCCTAACTTAAATTAATTTTCAAGAAAAGAGATGAATATATTTGAGGATGATACCATTCGGGGACGTTTCTCTACAAGTTTCAACTTTGTAGGGATATCTGAAGAGCAGCAAATCCCCTTTAGATCCTGATGATACAAGGACAATTCCAAGTGGCGTACATTTTTCGGCCATTGTAATGTGACTAAATTATCAGAATAGATAAATTTTTAATGATATGAGTGAATGCATAGTCGCTGAACCACTACATACATGCAATGTACATGCGCGCAGTCACGACAACAATATCATACATTCACTAAACCAGTCTGAAGCTAACACACAGAATTCAACGCAATATTAGACTCACATCTGAGAGGTGGTATACTCATCGAAACGAAGTCATCCCGCTTGGAGCGATCGCTTCTATGGTTGATGTGATTGCGGGCAGTAATAAAATAAGTAGACCTATATATTATTACACATTATTTACTTTTTAATATATTAAAATATTTTCCCAGGGTTCGGGAACATCAGAGCCTTTGAATGTCGAAACCTGGGACCATCGTACCGTGGAACAGTGAACCTGGGGAATTACAGTGACAATTCTAAAAACATCGAACCCGGGGAAATACGAACCTAAAGAAACATCTATTTTAAAATAGCTCATTGCACTTTTGGGAATCTGTGATATCACCCAGGGACAACTTCGTGAATATCCTTTGTATTTCTTTATAATTTTGACATTTCTTTAAAGAAACTTCACAATAGTTTAAGAGATGTGAACGTAATTATTTTGAAGTAAATCTACAATATACCCAATCTATGTTTTCGCTCGTGTAAAATTTCAAGATTAAATGAAGGCTTCAGTTTCAAAGAAAAAAACAAAGATTCTTGCAATAATTTATCATGTTAGGTGGCATTTTGATAACCTAAGGCAACAAGGAATCTTTCTTTTTACCAGAGAAGACTTTCTTCATATGGCAATATCTTGAGTTAGAAAAAAAGACATTGACATAGGGTTCGAAATGCCTGCAGTGACAAATTGTTCTCTTTCATTTAAGAAACCCTGCAATTGTCAGTAAAATATGCTGTTTATAATGGGTTTAAGACTGGAGTATATTTAAATTCCGATTTCTGAGAAAAACTGAAAATTAGGACATGCCGAGAAAATGATCTTAGACTGTTTTTCACATTACATGTACTCAGAAATGCAAAGGATAGTTTTAATTTCAGTTACTCTGTCATCGTGTGAAATAGTACATTCCAAATGCAGCATCCAAACAAAGGTATCATCTTAATGGTCACGTACTACAGGGAACAGTCATTTTTTTTACATTTTGCAGGTGTGCAGAAAACCGGATTATTCACACCTTTTGATAAAATTTAAGGCATACACTTACATACAACTTCATTTGTTCACATTCCCAGGCTCAACAGACAGTGGCATAGCCAGACTTTCTCATCTGGGAGAGGGGGACTGTAGGGGGAAAAGGGTTGAAGTTGGGGGGCAAGCAGTAACAACACTATCTAAGCCGAGCGCCACCATCAGTTGGTGCATAACGTACAGAGAAAATTTTTGGATAAAAGTGCCTCTCAGATTGCAGGAAATTGCACTTCCCAGTCTCTTTGGCACTTGTGAGTTCCAGCTATTATTTCCTTTATACTGACAGCAGTTTGCACTCTAGTGAACTTCCAAGCCATATGGTCGATGCCAAGGACTTTCGGATAAGTAGGCTTCTGCATTGTACGTTTGTGAAGTTTCCAAAACTTCTGTCATATAAAAATTTCAAAACTTCTCTACTGTCAGTAACCTTTTTAAATGCAAATGCTAAAAATCCGTACTTTTAATGACAGTTTGGGAAGTTGTCTTATACAAATTTTGGCCTATATTTTTTTTCCTTCAAATTTCATTTGGCAGGGCATGTAGGGAGGGGGCAAGACATTTGACAGAGGGACTCTGGCCCCCCCTGCTGGTTACGCCACTGTCAACAAACAATAAAGGACTGATCCTACACACTTGCCTGAAGCCACGCACTGTTACAAACTTACAAGTTTTGAAAAAGCGAGTCATGTTGCTTTTCGAGTGTGGCCCTGCAATACTTTCAGGACAATTAAGGCCTACTCTCAGATCGTAGTTTCAACTGACATTTACTAAGACTGTGTGGGTGTCACATACCCTTGCAATATTCCCATATATTTACCTCAGAATTTCCATGGACACATAGAAGAATACAGGTCTTGTCACGAGTGACTGCGAACTGTTAACAGTAAAATCCCTTCTCAGGTCCATAAGTACATTCACACTTTAATTGTTGTGTTAATTTCACATGGATATAATCTTTGCAATATTTTCAAAAGACACAGACAGTCATCTATATATCTAAATATTCTGTGTTAAAATTCTAATAGCATAATTGCTTATTTCACATCCAAACACCAATCGATATTTTTCTGGAAAACTTCTCTCCTTACCTCTGTGAAAATTTCTGTAGGCAAAGATCTGTCCATATCATTGTCAGACTAGGTTGACCTTATAATGGTTTCCAAAACCTACTTTTCCCGCCCTTTCTTTTGAGATTGAAAACTCTCTCGGAATGCTACTGTGTTTGTCAAAAAGCCAGCTGGACTATCGAATGCATTACAATTATGACACAACAACAAAACTCAACAAATACAATTTGAATTGTTTCCTGAAAATGTTTATTAATTCTTGTCAAGGCATTTTGTCACATTTTTTACACAGCAAAAGGATAGCAATTAAGTTCCTTATGCACTTTAATTAGTGATTTCTATCTTAATTAAGAAACAATTTTTCTTTTCATTTCAAAGGTTAACATATTTTCATTTTTATAATTGATGAAGGCATCTAACATGGAAACAAATATAATCCATGAACTTGAAAGTTTCAGAAAAACAGAGAAGAGAGGACTCATCAATGTCATGTCCCTCAGAAACATTTTCGGTGAACAATGGATGGTCCAGAGTCATCATACTCAGATTTTGTGATCCACATTTGTTGAAAGGTGGACAAAGAAGATAAGATGGACCCCCCAATCCAGACGGAGTACTTTCTCTCCGGAGGTGCAATCGTCTTAATCTTCATTGTGCTGGGAGCCAACGCTGCAACTTCCTTCTGCATTCTGTCCGCAATACCGGGATACATCGTCGAACCCCCGGAGAGCACTACATTAGCATAGAGATCTTTTCGGATGTCGAGGTCACACTTCATGATGCTGTTGTAGGCCGTTTCATGAACACCAACAGCTTCCATTCCTGTGCAATAAAACAAAACCAAAAAATGAATCTTTAAAGAAGTCTTATACTTCTTTCAGTTATAAGAGGTATGTATATCATGACCTTCTGGAAATTTAGTCAATTGACCTAGTAAGAACTCTGGATTATTTGGAAAACATTTTCATAAGCCGACGCTTCCACTAAAGGAATGTGCCAACAAGCTTTGCAACAAATTATATCATGACAAACTTATGTCTCTGCTGTAGATCAAGGTCATTAGTTGGTAAGCTATCTGCCTCACAGTAAGTCTCAAAAAATACCATATGGTTAAGGCCACGGAACTGATCATGTCATGAGTTGGAGAGATTGTAAGGTCCAAAACATCCTCTACTCACCCATACCACAATCGTGACTTCTGTTTGGTAATGGGGAGGGGAGATTTCAAAACTGAAGTATTAAAATAAATCCCAATAAATGGTTCCTATACTCAGAGTTATTCACAAAGTAAATTTTTATATCATAGCCTATTTTTATGTGTAGAGAATTAACTCATTTAGAGCCAACATACTAGGTCACAAAAGGCAACATTTACAATTTTGAATTTGTTCATGGCGCAGGTTGATTTTCTGAATTAAATAAATGTCAAAGAAATGTAAAACCATTAGTGATAGTGGCCATAGTGACTATGCTCTCAGAATAAAAACGACATTAACTAAAATAGCATATTACAATACTGTGAGTTAGTGGTCACGCTAGAGACACTGATCATGTAAGCACTCAAAAGGACATTAAGGACACAAAAGCAAAAATGCAGAGATATCACATATTGAGATTTACTGGCCATACTCAAGGGCATGCTAGTAAGAGTCATGTATATGGGACACTAATGCACAACTCATGTTAAGAGATAACAGTTATAATTGCCCATATATGTATCCCAAGATACAGTGATCCACTAGGTAAAATGACAAATGGAAGGACATAACTGTAAAGTAGTGCAACTGATGTTGATTTTAACCAGGCCTCAGTGGCCACACACCATGACACAGCTAATGTACATAAATCATATCCAGTACGTAATACCATGATACAGCTACTGTACATTAGATCCATTACATAAGTGACGTACAAATAGTGTGAGATTGCATAGATCAGAGTCATAAATACTGTGATTCCAGTGACCAAAGCAGCAAGATACAGCTCATGGTGTAGACCCTGTTGGGTCAGATCAAGCTTGTCTTGCAAATTCTCATTCACACACCAAAACGTTTTCCCTGACCCTGGAAGAAGCGGTACTTGCAAATACTTGCTACTCGTTGTTACAAAAACTGTAACTTTTTCCAAGAGCCTCACCCAGATAGGATGGAGCAAAGAGAACCTCAGGACATCTGAACCTTTCATTCCCAACAGTTATAACTTGGCCATCAGGGAGTTCATAACTTTTCTCCAGGGAAGAACTTGCTGCAGCGGTAGCCAGCTCTTGCTCAAAGTCCAAAGCCACATAGCACAACTTCTCCTTGATGTCACGTACAATTTCTCTTTCAGCTGCAAGTACAGATGGAGATAGGTTGCAAAGTTTGACTGTCACTCTGCTGGAAACGTTTCAGTTTCCTTGTCAGCAAATTTGCAATGCCCAAACTTTTTGAAGGTAGTTAAGTGGAATGATACAGTAGTGCATATACACACCTCCTGACTGTCTTAATGGTTAGTAAGTAACAAAAATTTTTGATCATATCATGTACTTAAGTACTTTTATGCATAAAACCTCTATGCTCAAGCAATGACAAATATAATAACACATGTCGTGATGCATCAAGAACAAACGTGCACTCACACAGGCAGGTGTACGGACAGCAGAGTAAGGATAATTACCCTATAAACTATTTGCCGTCACTTCAACGACGCTTTTAAGATGGCGTATACTCTGTCTACATTGACCCAACATCCGCTGCATCGCCATTTGCAAAGCTGTATTACGTTGGATCGACGTCGCCAAGGATGGCCATCTGACATTATTTGGACCAAAATCCGATGGTTCAATGTCCATATGTCCATGTTGCAAAAAGGACTGCAATATTTTTTTACTTCCATCTGACGTCGTTTTACAGTGGCAAAAAGGATGTTCCTTAAAACAACAGCACTTCGACGTAAGACTTACCTATGATAACTTCTTGATCTTAATCTGACCAATTGGACCAAAACCCAACATCCAACTGATGGCAAAATGTTTACAGGGTATCATCAAAACCAGCAAGGTCAAGTTAACACAAATTTCAATCTGTGCTATCTGCAGCAATTGTCACATGCGACACCTAAGTGCATGTGTTGCTACTTGTTAATGTATGCATTCAATACAAGTAACGATGGGGCCTTCAATTTGTCAGTTGATACTGTGCAAAGGATCAATTAATAAAATAAAAGAACCTGACTCATCATGGACAATTAGGTACCAGTATAATCTACAGGTAACATTATCCTTTGGATTTTATATATGCCATACCTGTAGTGGTAAAAGAGTAGCCACGCTCTGTGAGGATTTTCATCAGGTAGTCGGTGAGATCCCTGCCGGCAAGATCCAATCTTTGAATGGCATGTGGCATTGCATATCCCTCATATATAGGCACAGTATGTGAGACTCCATCGCCAGAGTCCAGAACAATCCCAGTCGTACGGCCGGAGGCATACAAAGACAGAACTGCTTGGATGCCAACATACATTGCAGGGGTGTTGAATGTTTCAAACATGATCTGCAAGATTCAGGTTAACAATATCCCATGATGCACATAAAAAAACTTTAGACATTGGAAAGTAGTAAACTACATATACATATCAGACCGTGTCATTATAACTGGCAGCAGTAGGGACAGGAGTCCCTGTCCTCTCCCAATGACATATGGAAAGGTTAAAAAATATTTGGCAAAATGTGTAAAGGATAAGTAAAGAAAATGATAGCTGAAACTCCCAAGGCCAAAGAGATTGCATGGGAATAGTGCCATTTCCTACAATCTGGGGGGCACAATATCCGAAAATTTTCTCTGTACCCCATGCACTAACCAATTATAGTGCAGGTCCACTTAGTGTCATTTCTGCTGGCCACCCCCTCTGCTTCAACCCTTTGCACCCTCAATCCCCCCCCCCCCCTTTCCTCCCGATGAAAAATTCTGGCTATGCCGTGGGTAACTGCGTGCACTAAAAGGTTTTGTTTGGTTTCAAATGTGGCATGATATGTGTTAGACTCACAGAGAAATGATACATAAATTCAAATAATTATGGGATCAAATAATTCCCATGTTAAAGTCATACAGGCTTCCCATAATGAAGGAAGGAATTTACAGGCAAACTTATACCAGTGGCAGTCTGCTCAATGCAATATATTAAGGGTAACAAATTACAAAATGGATACATTCTGCCTATCAAACAAAAGCATATATACTGAATAATAGAAATAACCACTTTTCATGACTGCTTTTCAAACTATCCACAAAATAGAAAGGTTTGTGCACTGTAATTTGTTTCATGGGGTCAAGTTTGCTACTGTTCGTGAAACAATACATGTATTTTCAGTGACTGCCCTAATAAGTCCTCAAAGCATTTCCAAAATACATACAAGTATATGGATCTACGTGGATAAATATGAAGTAGTGTTTCCTTCACTTGACCGGGCCAGGATGGGGGGGGGGGTGGCAGAGACAATGTAAAATTGCTAGCCTACCATTGTAAAAAAATTAATATATAGATTTTATTTACGACGCTTGAGTTTCAAGCTAATCAAGGAGATAACGGACAGCTGTTGAAGAACATATTCAGAGGTCATAGAGGTAAACCAAATTTAAAGTACAATGAATAATTTATCCAGTATCGTGACTCGTTTTGCTACCCAAAATGGTAATACCGCTACAGAGACTGAATATTGTGTAGCAGTTTCTAAAGATGCCCCAGTAGTAGCATTTTCTCCATTTTGCGACAAGAGACTGATGGAAGAAACCCCCTAACTGCTATACAAATGTTGAACACTAAATTATCCCCTGAGGTGTACGATTTCCTGGCAATTTACATCAGGAAGTTGCATGGAATTGTATGAAATAAACTTTGTTCAGGAGCCTGCAGTGAAAATTTGATCCCTACATATCAGTTCCAGGTTAAATTAAGGCAGTCTAAAGTAACAGAAGTTAGAAAAGTTAAATATTTGTAAGCAATGTAATCCAATTCAAAAAAGATTTGTTCACCACTCAAAGTAATATACTGAGCCCTGTAATAGTAGATGATTTGTTTTTCATGGAGGCCACAATTGTGGTCAGTTGACAGAATGTTTAAACTTACAAAAAATAAAAAGGAAGTTATTCAGGGTCAACTTATTTTGTTTAAAGTCCTTACAAGTGTACTTTCAGCCCACAAAACTTACAATCAAATAACTATTACTGCATTCAAGACATGTTTCACTAATAGTTGCTAATTATTGCATGTTGTGCTTAACAGAGAGGAAAAGTATGTAAAATCTGCTTTTGAAAATTGATACTTTAGAAGGTGTACTCAAAATTATTAATTTGTCACTTGCATTCTTTTAACCTTGAAAAAATAGAGAAAATAATTGTAATTGGCTGCAGAGTTTGTTTATTGATACCTTTTAATTTCCTCTATGCTCATCACCTTGCTTAAAATATGCAATGATTAGTTTGCCTTTTACAAATTTAAGGCATTCTCTATAGTTTTTGTAGACTACATGTTGGATTCCCTCCTCGCATGTTGCTCTACAAGTCATGCATGTCTGCATCATGCATAACAAAAGCTATCAAGAGCTACCAAATTCACATCAAACACATATAGATCAATATTATCAGCATGACCTGTAATTTTTCATTGGGTACCAGGAATCATTCAAATTCCATACCTGTGTCATTTTCTCTCTGTTTGCCTTTGGGTTCATTGGTGCTTCTGTTAGCAGAACAGAGTGTTCTTCTGGTGCTACACGGAGTTCATTGTAGAAAGTATGATGCCAGACCTTCTCCATGTCGTCCCAGTTTGTGACAATTCCATGCTCAATTGGATACTTCAGAGTCAATATTCCTCTTTTGCTCTGGGCTTCATCTCCTACATAGCTGTCTTTTTGGCCCATACCAACCATCACACCCTCGAAGGAAAAGTGAGAAATGTAATCATACTATAGCGTGAATGAACATCACTCTGAATTGTTGTAATACCGATCATATTGTAAAACTACAATTCTAGACAAAGATGATGCTACAGTGTTACACTTCCCCAACCTCCCAGTTCAATCATGTTGTCACCATGAACATTCAGCATCATTACGACATTTCAATAGTCAATGGAGAAGCTGGGTCCTGTCCCATGTATTTTTATCTAGGATTCAATCCTACTGACAAAAGTGATGGCACACTGCTGCAGAACTTTGCAAAACACTTTGAGTAAGATTTGTTTTTGTACCAGATTCCCCCCCATCCCCACCCTGGCTCAACATTGTCCCCTGACAAAAATAAAAAACTTCAAAGCATTTTCAACTTAAGGGGAGCAATGGTGCTGTCCCATGTAGTTTTGTCCAAAACTGTGGAGGCAATGCTTGCATACAAAGTTCTGCTATTAGGTCACAAAAAAAAAAATAGTTTCTCTTCTGCACTTTTAAGTGTGCAAAATTTAGGTGTGTGAGTCTTTCTTTTCTTACTCACAGGAACCCAAAAGGCCTGTTAATTGGCAGCACAGCAAACTTTTTTTTACAAACTTCATCTCTGTACAAATGAGTGCTATATTGCTGAGACATAGCTAAAGACTTGGAGAGATCATTTCCAAGGTCAGGATATGAAATATTCAGTTGAAAATCCTACTTCTGAAAGTAAAAAGGAAAAAATCATGTGGGAGGAAAAATTTGTGCAGGCAGGGACAAGAAACTGTTTTTTTGTTTACTTGGCTAATTGAGTAACCCAACAAACTGTACATACAGTAGCTTGAAGCTCTCTCTAGGAGGCTGATGGTGTTAAAGTTTTAAAGTGAACATTACACCATTGAGAACAGGACATGGCTCAAGAAACAAATCAGATTTCCAGTGCAATTGATAGTCTATAATCATCTTTATAACAACCGAAGGCTTTCCAAACGATTTAAGCATGTATAATTTAATAGTATCAGAAATATCAGAACCGGTGTCAGTGACAGTGTGTCTGTGATGGTGCAGTGGCAGTGAACACATGCATGCATGCTCACAGTAATGAGTGGAAAATGCATGTGAAAATACTAGTACTGTATACATGTCAAGAAACACACCCAGTTACGTGGATCAACTCTGAACTCATGCACAAACTTTGTGAAAGCGAAATGTTTTGTAGCACAAATGATGTGGTGCTGTCATTGCATTCACATATCTCAACTGTTCTAGAAATGAGACTTATTTCTCCACAAATGCATCATTGCATATGCCTTGAAACAAGGCCAATAAAATAGAGGTCAATATACAAGTCCCCATGAAGATCACATTCACATTACAAAGCCACTTGTAATTGGATATAGCCCTGGGAAAAACAAAATAGCATACTTAGGCCTACTTTAAGAAATTATTACAAAATGTTATACCCTATGTCTTGGTCTCCCAACGATTGAAGGAAAGACTGCTCTTGGGGCATCATCGCCAGCAAAGCCAGCTTTACACATACCAGATCCATTGTCTATAACAATAGCAGCAGCTTCTTCATCACACATGTTGAATTGCTTTTTCTATGGATGTAAAACAAAATGGAAAAGGAAACATTTTTACTGAAAGAAAAGCTCATACCTGTCAATAAATCTCCACTTTCACAACCACTTTTTGTGAAAGGGGAGATTCACACATCTACTGTAGGTGTACATCACCTCCGCAAACAATAGGAACAATAGAAAATTATAGTTGACAAACATGTTTGACAGATATTGGAAAAATTGATCACGCAAGCAAGAAACAGTATATTCACTTTGCACTTGCTCACTGTAAACTAAATTCAATATGACACGTAAAGACTGCTCATTGATGTAAATATGCAGGATGGATCACTTAACATTTTTTAATTAGTCTTGTGAAAAATTTAAAACAAAGTCTCTGAGATTCATCTGATCTATAAACAATGGTTAAATTAACACTCAAATTTGGGACTATAACTAGTATTGTAGGGCAGTAGACTAAGTAGAATAATGTGGACATAAAAGTTGAATTCAGTATTAGATAAGGATGAGTGTTGGCAAAGATTTTGCCCCAATGTTTTGTAATCTAATGGTATAGTTAGCATAAAGTGTTTGCAAAGTAAACCATTAAATAATGGAAACCAGTATACTACAATGCAAACCAGCATTTGCAGATGTGTACATGCCTTTTAGGCTGCTGTCAATAACCTAAATCCCACACTCACATCACAATAAACTTTCCAATCTGTAGGCTAATTTGTAGCCTAGGCTAATTTTGAAAAAATCATCAGAATCTTGCAATTCTCTTCTGATTTCTCTTATTGCCCCAAAATATTTTACATGACTTTGCTGAATTAGCTAGCCTAAGTTAGGCCTATCACCAGTCTCGCTAGCAAGGCAAGGTATTCGCTAGGTTTTTGTCACTTTAAGGTCCCAAAATTAAGTAACTGATCAACAAATATGATTTCATAAGATAAAAAGAGCCGTTAGCATAGGGGTAAACTAGGGTAATTCAGTTTGGGGTTAGGCTGCTATAGTGCTTAGTTAGCTTACTGACTTAGTCAAACCTCAGGCCTAACCTAGACAAGCTGTTGTGCCTTGTGTAAGGTTAGGCTAGTGCCAAGTTAGGAAGCTAGGCCTAACTGTTCGTGATAGTTTGTTAAGATTTTATTTTTCAATACGTTTGGGCGATTAAGAATCTCAAAGCTAAGAACCTAAGTTAAAGCTGATATCGGCTTTCCTAGTTCATAAAAGAGAAGGATTAATTCCTAACTCTGGGCACCAGCTACGTTGACCAAGTTGGAAAGAACCTCTAGTCTTGAAGTCTTGCGAAGTAGCCGTTAGGCTGTGCCTCCTCCGAATTTATTTGTGTTGCGTTTCCAAGTGCGTGATATGCGCGAGGCCCGCGCCGCGCATATGATATGAATTGAATAGATACACTATATTTGATCGATCGTACACGTACGTGCGTAGAAACTGCCATATACTTGGGGGCCGATGGACTTGCGCAGTGTGCTACCTGACACGTGTTAGACAGAATAAAGTGACGTAAATAAAAATTTACATATGGAGTGCAGAACTAAATTTCGGTGACTCATATGGGATATGGTACGAAAAAATAACTATAATAATCAAATTTTAGAGATGTCTTGCTTGGAACCTTAACCAAAACTGTTTTCAAACGATCTTTCGGAGGTTGTTAAAGATCACACTAAAAGGAGGAATAAGTAGTCGTTGTTACTCAAAGAGGTCCCGCAAACGAAATGACACTTGAAAGTTGTTATTGTTTGTAAAAAGGACATTGACATTAAGTATGCGCGATATATGTCTAGGCTCTATCGTGCATATCCAATGATATCCAGTGGGCGGACCCATGCTACAACGTAACAAACAAGTACAGTACATAAAGCGCGGCGGCGAAGCAGTTATTTTGCTAGCTGGCTGATCTGAGCTAGCAGCATATGTTAGCATGTTGGATGCATGCTACGTCGACGCGAGCCTACGTACATCAAGTGCAGTGCGTGCTAGCTTTCTTCTTGCCTATCCATGGAAAGGAGCCACGTTAGGTAGGTTGTTAACCTCGAGTTCACGTAAATCAAATCATTAAATGTGTTCACATCATATTAATACTTAAATTAGACCACTAGCACCGTACAAACTGGCCAAAGTTGATGATAGTCTTTCGCTTCTAACCGTAAATGTGTAATTAAGGCCTTTAAGAAAGAACTTGATAAATATTTTCGACAGTGTGGGAGATTCTGATAATTGATTGCCATTGTTTTGCTTTTGGACTTCGGGGAGGGCTGCTCTTTCAATGTCTCTGTATGAGGACATTGTCCTTCCTGACCAGGCTTTACTACTAAACTAAATTACATGGTGTGCTAACTATCAAAGTATATTCTCAAACTACCCGCAGACAAATGGATCCCGAATACTCAGGATGTGTGCCAAAGTGTGCTCAGTGCAGAAATCATAACACAATTGTACCTCGAAAAGGGCACAAAAACAGATGTCCGTGGTTCAATTGCCCTTGCGCAAAGTGTACATCCACTTTAGAAAGGAGAAAGTACTCAGCCAGACGACAGAAACACAGGCGTATCCTGGCCCAGTTATCACCAAATCAGAAGGTGCAGAAGGATGTCACACTCCTTTTAAGTAAGACCATGTGTTCACTCTTCAAATTATTCGCAATTAAATTGGTTAACTTTTAAACGCCGACTTAGGCCTATTTAATCTACTGTGGAAAGCAGCATGCAATTTAGTGCGCCCATAGAACTATGATTTCAGTGCATGTTTGAACTGTGATAAAATACATTCTTTTCTTTAGAAGAGCGACATTTTGCCCGACTGAATTTGATGCCCAGACCTGACGCACTTGTCTTTAAGATGGCTCTCAGTAATAATTTATGCCATGCAGTAAGCTGTGACTCGAACAAAGATAGCCTTCACTCACTTCCCCACTAGCAATATTAGTCGTACTGAAAATTACCCGAAGATATAATGTACGTATATACCAATATTTCTTCATAGTATGCATGAAGTCCCTTTCCTTCAAGGTTGCGCCTGGTACCAAACCTTTCTCTATACTAGTAGAGATCACTGGATAAGATTTGAATAAACACTTTGCAAGAGCAAGCATTCGAGATAACTGGCTAAATAAAATATTGACTAGGGCTTCTGGACTTATCTGCCATTAAGAATCAAATTTAGGCTGAGAAAATGAAGCAGATGAAGCGGATGTTCATTTCAAAACATTTCCATTTTTTATCGACAAATGGACACTTCCGAATATGGAGTTCAATATTCGACCAATGGGGGGGGGGGGGGAGTGACAGGGGGCGTCGTGGCCTCCCCATAAGGCCATGGACAAATGTATCTTGTTCAGTTGTATCTGCATGGTAACCTGACATACGGAATGCAAGTATAGCATTTTTGAAGCACGTTCCTTCTGTGGCATTTATAAATCCTTTTATGTCCACATATTTTTTCTTAATTTCTTCATATATTTTAGACCTCAACATGGAAAACAGAGGTTATAAAAGGAAGACGGTCAAAAACGACACCAACGTAACAGGAGTTACACAGGAAAAACTTAAGTACAGATTTTCAGGAACCATTCGAAATAACAAGTTCTATCCGGCGCAGGCCGTAAAGTCAACCAGTGAACAGCCCCCTTCCATCATGTCCTTCCAAAAAGTTGATGATGGTTGCTCTTCCAAGCAAGGACCAGAGGAGCCCTTTGTCAGAAACCTATCAGCATCTCGTGTGTCATGCCAAGTTTGCACATTCAATGACGCAGACCAGTTCTATCCAACCAACATACCGATGCAATTTTACACAACTGTAAATAACCAAACATCATCTGTTGACGGACAACTAGGAGGCCAACAAATAACCATTTGTAATGCGGACATCCCAAGACAAGCATCACCGTTACCAGATATTTTCTGGAGACCCCTTCTCAGGTATTGCCTTGATAATCCGTGTAATATAATGCCGCAGTTCCAGTATTACTCACCAGGTCCAAGCGTACGGTATCCCTTTAATGCTAATGCTGTTTCACAAAATAATATTAATTTTAAGTTCATGGATTGGTAAGGAACTATTCAGGTTTGTTCAATCATCTGTTAATTGTTATCACATTGGTTTTACAGTTAAAGTTACAGAGAACTTCTTGAAATGAAAATGCAGCTATAGTGTTGTGCATAATGTATATAAAAGCTTATAAAACTCCTTGCAAAGCTTACTGTTACAGTACTGTTAATACCAATGAACAGAAATTTCTATGAACATGCAAGAGTTCATAACTTTTTGGAATTAATCTGCTTTTCAAAGCAGTTTATTCAGTAACCGTCTATTTGTGTTCTTTTTAGATTTTTTTCAATGAAGATTTCTGTTAATTCTCTTGTTCTTTTTTACTGTTTAACCATGAATTTTGTCTTACATCAATTGTATTACTGACATGAAATATTTGATAGCTTTGTTAGCTTCTGAGAAGTAGTGTACTGTTTCAACTTGCATTGATCACAAGTTAATACTGTATTTGAATAATGTTTAGTTATCATGTGGCTTTTCTAAAGGTTGTTCGTTGAACGATAAAGTATAGTTTTCTTTACTCATGTGGGTTACTGTTTTGATACGTACTTTTCTTTGGTAGGCATCATGTAGAAACTGAAGGTTTTTCATCAAGCAATTTGGTCAAATTTCAGACTTGATATGTGGATTTGACAGCCCAGAGGGATAAAAGAGACTGTAATGATCACAGTGTTAGTGATGATATGATTAAATGTATGATGATCGTAATGTTAGGGATGATATGGTTAAGATATGATGATCATAGTGTTAGTGATGGTATGATTAATATATGATGATCATAATGTTAGTGATGATATGGTTAATATATGATGATCGTAATGTTAGGGATGTGATGATTGTAATGCTAGTGATGATATGATTAATATATGATGATCATAACGTTAGTGATAATATGGTTAATACATAATGATCATAGTGTTAGTGATGGTATGATTAATATATGATGATCATAATGTTCGTGATGATATGGTTAATATATGATGATCGTAATGTTAGTGATGGTATGATTAATATATGATGATCATAATGTTAGTGATGATATGGTTAATATATGATGATTGTAGTGGTAGTGATGATATGCTTAATATACGATGATCGTAATGTTAGCGATGATATGGTTAATATATGATGTTGGCATGCGATCATTTTGGGCAACAGGTGAATGTGATGTGGTTTTCCATATGAGCAAGAAACACGGGCATTAGTTGCATTGCATTAAAGAGTATATTACATTAAAGAGTATGCTATGAAATGGATTTATGTGTGATATGAATACCCCAACTAAACTTTTTCTCATGAAATGTTTTCTTAATCGCCAGTGAAACTTTCTATTGAACATTTTGCTTGGAAATTAAATGTGTTGCAGCCAATACGTTAACCTTTGACTCATTTATCATCCTTCTGAGTGTGCTTTCACGAATGAATGTCTCCGGTCTTTGCGGTTTTACTTCTGCCAAAGTCTGTGGAGGAGTTTGGTGGATGAGAGTTACTGCAAATTCATATTGCCGAGCAGTTGCAGACTGGGTCACAGAGAAAATCCGTTGCAAGACGCATTTTAAACACAAAATAAATGAGCTAATTAATCTTTAAAAATTATGGTACTTTTAACAAATCGAAAAGATCCTTACGTTATTCGGAATAGAATGTAAAGACTTTTGTACTTTGCTTAAACGAAAATGTGACCTACGTTACTCCCGTGCTCCTGAAAGGCATTAGCCTGTCGTTAAGTGTTCCCACCTTATTACGGTGATATATGTCTCTTTTCATTTTTTACGCCCCTGAAGTACTTCCAATTCAGTCCTAAATTGAAGAAATCGCACGGAACCTTTTGCTAAAGATCGTAAGTAGCGAGAGGAGGAGGGGGGGGGGGGGGTCGGGTAAGGGAAACTTAGTTTAACAGTCATTTCAATTTTTTTAGAAGATTTCATGATTACGGGAGCGTAAAACTGCCATCGACATAACTGTCGTTTCCTTACCAAATTAAAGTTTTATCTATATATAGTGAGCTAGTACTGTTCCCTTGAAATTCAGTCCCAAATCATCCAGTCTTTATGATCCAGACTACTATCTAGAGTAAAGTTTAAGTGTAACTTATGAGAACTCTTGTCTGCAAATTTTTCATTTCAAGGAAGTTAAAAAAAGTCCCACAAAAGTCACACCACAGACGACATAAGCACTTGATGTAAAATGGCCATATATCAAAGAGATTTAATTTCATTAATGTCATTACTGTTTTAATGTCACTACAGTTTCCACTGCAGGAACATTGTCCTGTGTGACGTAAGTACAATCTTCTCCTTATGATGCGATACTTTGCTATCACGTGTACACTTCATTTTGCAAATGATGTATTCTCCGAAGTTTTTTTAGGGCCAATAAAAATGTGAAGACAATTTTCATATCCAAATATGAGTTCATGAGTTCTCTTTTCAGACAGGTTGTCCTTTCCTCTTCGTTCTCTCCACTGAAACACTGACGAAGGACAAAGATAGACAACCAGACGATTGAGAACACAATTCACATTCCAGCTAAAAGAAAATTTTGATAAAAAATTGCGCCTTGGATGAAGTATCAGAACTAGTTGAGATATCGAGTGTAAAATTAACTTCAGTGATTTGGCGACATGCATATTATAATATATATATATTTCTTATATATATATATATATATATATATATATATATATATATATATATATATATATATATATATATATATATATATATATATATATATATATATATATATATATATATAAGAAATAATACATCATGTTATACAATACGAACAATATTTTTAAAGCATGACTGCCTAAATTACTGATAGTTAATAAAAAAAATCATTGGAGCATTTTTTCCTTGTCTGAAAGTAAAAGAACCCTATTTCTGTTTGTGGGGTCAAAGGTCATCTAATGTCAACAGAGGTCAAACACTGAAAACTTTGTTAGCATGATATCTCAGGACTAGAATTTTTAAAGTTAGAAATGGTGAAAGCTTTTGATACTTACTATATAAAAGTGTTATTCCAAGTATGAAATTTTTGTTTTTGGAAGAGGTCAAATGTCATCTGAGCCCGCCAGTGTTCAAATGGGGACAACCTTGTAACCTACATAATCTTAATTTCATCTTAATTTTATCACTACACTCCAAATGATGATGGTGCTTCCCCCCCCCCCACACCCCCTGATGAAGAAGGCTGGTTATGCTAACTCATCAAAGCTCTTTTACGGGAGTAAAAAAAATCCCTGTCTATGATTTTTTTGTGGACCCCCATGCATATGGCTGATTCATGTTTGTTAAACTATGCGAATATAGTGAGGAATCACTGAGCCTTTTGGCGTAATCAAAATCCTTGTCGCTATGTGAAGAAGTACTATTATTGATTTGGTTGTGTTTTCATTTTTTTAATGTCAGTTACAGTGGGGCATTTGAAAGACTTCAGGGATTTAGACAATGGCGCGTGTCTCCCCCCCCCCCCCTCCCACATTTTGCAAATGTCATACACAGTACGTCACACAAAGAAATTAGTTTTGCCTGTGACAAGTGACAAAGTTGCAAACAGAGCCCTCTGCAGCCACGAAATGATGATGGAGTGGCCAATTTTTCTGTCTTTAAATTCAAACAAGTACAGCATTCATCATCAAATGTGCAATTGTAATCAGACTTTAATCAGTCGGCACTTCTTCAGCGGAAAACTCCCAAAATGAGATCAATTTTCCATGAAAGAAAATAGGCTTACTGGCGAAACGTTTTCTGGAGCTTGGTTGCTCTGCCTCGGATGGGCGATTTCCGGCAATCTATGGAGACTTTTATGCATTTATTTCTTTGGTTCACTCCGCTCTAAATGATGCGTTGCTTTTAGTTAATCTTCAAACAATTTTCAATTTACGCCTGATCAATTGGCTGCGCCGATGCAACAGGAGCATATTGTATTTCCGTATCACACTCGTTGCACATCCATTTCTCAGATTCAGTAACCTAGCTCACACATATAGCGACGCACTGCGAGTCTCTTAACTTCCTACAGACAATCACTGTGACTCCCCTGCCAATGACAAAATGTGCGACTTATACGATATGTTCCTCCCCACCCAAATATTTGTCAAGTACTCCAAAAATATATGAAACAGGATGCGTAATTGCAGACATGAGATTCTTTTACCAACTCAGCCCATCTGATATGTATCAGCATTTTTCATAAACAGCCTATACACCCTGAGTGAAGTTTCAGCAAACTTTTCCTTTAACTTGAAGTATTGTGTTTACAACTACGTACCGCCAGTTTCTGGAACTTGAAATTTACTTTGTAGGTATTCCATTGTGAACAGATACGGTAATTCCATATGTTTCTGTTCAAGTCAAAGGTCATTTGAGGTCGCCAGAGATAAATATCTGAACAACAATTCAGCTGGATATCTCAAAGTGATTGTTGCTGGAACTTCACACTAAGATCATCGGTGGTTATTGATGAGTTAATCGTCTTTCTCATATTTTAAGGAGATCAAATTCACTTGCGATCAAAGGCCGCCTCCTTGAGATAAAGTGTTTACACGGTTTTCAAACTTTGACCTGTGCTAACTACAAGTGACCTTTGA
Organism: Stichopus chloronotus; assembly: GCA_021234535.1. Taxonomy (NCBI): domain Eukaryota; kingdom Metazoa; phylum Echinodermata; class Holothuroidea; order Aspidochirotida; family Stichopodidae; genus Stichopus; species Stichopus chloronotus. Next base: position 31,512,901 of record CM037829.1, on the reverse strand, counting down.
CCAACAGATCTTGTCAACTCATTTACAGTAGAGATATATTTTTCATCCACTTCTTGTGATATCTTAATTAAGACATTTTCAGTTTTTCTCTGTTGGTGACTTCAAATGATCTTTGACCTCCATCAAAAACGGTAGCTATCGTCTACTCACAATAGACTATCTACACCTAAATTTTAGGATCAAACATTTTTCCTCTTTGAGATATTGTATTCACAAGCCAAGGTGTCACACACATGTGCCATTACCATCACAAAGATTCTTCAGGGCTTCTGTGAGGAAGCAACTAGGACGCATAAATGCATTGTGGTTTCGATGATTTCATAATGATTTTTTCTGAATCTGACATACTTTGTAGCTTAAACCCTGTTGACCCCAAATGATCTTTGACTTCCATGAAAAACATGTTCCTTGTACACAATGCAATGTAAGTAGTGCACCTACCTACCAACTATTAAAATTTTTCAAGCTTCCTTTCTTGAGATATGTTAACAAGCTTTTCACAATTTGACTACAGTTGACCCCAATGACCTTTTGACCTCTGCCAAAAACAATAGGGTAATTGCACTTAATGTGGTGCATCTACCTACCAAATATGAGATTTGTCCAATGCTTCCTTCTTGAGGTATGGAGTCTGCAATGTTTTCACAATTTGACTGCTGACACCCAATGACCTTCGACCTTCACCAAAAACAATAGGCTGCTTGTGCTTAATGTGGTAAACCTGCGTACAAAATATGAGATTGATCCAAGCTTCCCTCTTTGAGATATTATGTTTACAAGGTAGGCATCACAAGCATACATACACACAGACATACATATATACATACATACATGCATACACACATACACACACCCACCTACATCCACACACACATACCTGCATGACTACAAAGGTTGTGATTATCATCAAAACCCAAAACATAAATTCTACAGTAAGTTAAACAAAGGTTGAGATTTTTTTTTTCACTTTTGACTGCATTTATTTGAAAAGCATGATGTCCATTTTATAAATTGAACACAATAACACATTACAAACAAAAATTACCAAAGACAGTACATTACTTTAATGCTTCTTTACATGAGGTACAACATAAAGTTAGCACTTAGGACGTTGCATTTGCTTATAGCTATCACTTTTAGAGCAATGGAATATAGTTTCATGCCCAAAACTTTAAAAACAATTTGAAAGACCACACATATTTCTATCATTAAGTCAATAATTGCATTCCTAAAAGTTGTCTGACTTGTTAATGGACCAATGATTAGTAGTATTTGCTCCGAGTTGCCCAGGCAACGATGTGTCCGGAACGGGTTCTGAAATTGTTACCCCAGATCCAAAGCTTCACTAACGTACATTGTACATGTGACTGATAAACTTAACTGGTACTACTCTCCTTACTTACACCCTCCGCTGACATGCTTGTAGGTAAGACGCATGATGTTGTACTGACCTAACCAGCAAAAAGTCTTATCATGACTTCACAAAGAACTTGTAGCATAATGAAAGTTAGACTTTCAGGTAGCCAACGGAACAATGTGTTTTTTGTGCTTGGGTCAAAACTTTGGGACGCACTGCAAATGCCACTGGATATGTCCCAAGAACGTCATGAAAACTGAAGAATATCAAAAGGAATAATAATTCACAGCTTTACAATGCATTGGTTTGAAATACTGTAACACAAATTCAATTAGGAACGAAAGGTAAAATAGTCAGATTTCATTTCTTAAGACTCTTGATTGACAGTTTCAGCGACTGTTTCAGTAAATTGATACAGAAATAGTTCTATAAAAAAGACATTGCGACATTTCCATCCCTGTTTTACAAAGGAAATAAAGTAAAATGGATAATAGAAGAAGGACCACTTTCATGACGATCAATGAAATTTGCAAGACTGGCTGGTAGCAGGAACAGAGGTGAGGGGAATAGTTCAAGCCACCTCTCCTTGAAAGTCAACTAAACTGAAAGGTACAGGGGGAAGACAATTGCTTAGGGTAGGTAATTGAACACGACTGGCACTTGACATATATATATCTTTCTCCTTCCAAATGATTTCAGACACATTTCTATGTTTTTTTTTTCCTTTTTAGTATAAATTCCAACCAATGATTGGCAAGATGATACATAAACTTACAGTATTTCCTCCACCTGTAACTTTTTCTCCCTTTATTGTTACATCCCTCCCTTCATCAGTCATCCGGGATGTGTCCACGACGGATGTCACCAGATTTCTACCGCCAGGCACTGGCGTATTTCGCCCGCCACTCGTCCAAAAGGGACCAAAAACACCCGACATTGTTTTTAGCATTTTCAAGTGAGTAGAATACTTTTTAATGAAAAACGAATTTGAAGCTGGATCGCGCAAAGTGGACACATTTCAACCCACCCAGCACTCAGAATCAAACAAGGCACACCACACCTGCTCCCCTAAGAAATTCTCTTTACCGCAGAGTGCTCGACTGATGATAGATGCTTCTTACAAATTCCAGTGGACGGTGATGGTGTCGTTCATCGAGGCAGCGAATCCACTCACTTCGAGAGACTGAGGAGTGAAAAACCAAAGACACATTCCAGAGTCAAAGTTTATACCATAGCGTGAAATCTCTGCTTGACTTGCTTTTGGTTTTACTAGAGAACTACTTCATGCCTACAAGAAACCATGATGCAATCAATTGATAATGGCCGGGTCAAATTAGCTGGATTCAACGTACGGTTCATCTTTCAATCAAAACTAGTGTAATTTGAGTTGATCATATAAAACTGTGTTATTAGAATAGTGTGATGTTTTCTTTCAATCGTGACTGCCTTTGACAGGTGAAACAATTTTCTTAAACAGCAACTCAAGTTGTTTGAGTTTTGTTGAACATTTAACCTTGACATGAAGATGAGATGTAAAACAAAATGGCATTAGTTTTCCATTTTTCAACTGTCAATTTTTTTTTTGTGGTCAAAATGACTGATGAAACCTACAAGCAAAGGGTATTAGCGGTTTCCTCTAGAGGTAGAAAGTATCCTAAAAACTTGCATGCTGAGGTAAATGATGAGGACACCAAGTATGGATTTGAAAGTCGGAGGATCAGGAATGCCATGAGGGCTCACCGAGGACACTATACGGTATTGGTAATGGATGAACAACAGCAAGTCAGAGGTGAAACCATACAAACACAATGTGAACTACATGTTCATTTCCGACATATTCAAATGCAAACCCAGGTGTCATGCTACTAGACTTTTGCCTATTCACATCTTGCTTACAGCTTTCAATCACACTATCCTGTTGCTTTCTACATGTGTTTGCAGAAAGTTTTAATCTTTTTGTTAAATTTTACTAAGTTCAGAATAAAAAAGAGTGACCACCAGACAACCCCTGTAGGCATTTGCTCACTTGAGGTTGACTGTGTTTACATGTACAGTATATGCAATTCTTGTTGGTTGGATGCAATTTCTAACTCTGCTCATACTCACCCGAATAAAGAAAAAAAGAAAACCATGTTGGGTCACACCCATATAATTGACAACATGTAGTTTTGGGTGATATATCCACTAGTACTGAAGAGGATGGATTTGATACTATGAGCCACTAATTGTGGTGAGGTTTTTCATTACTGGACTCAAAATGAAAAAAAAAACATCAAAATGTGTCTTTTCTGAAAAAAATTCAATAAGTATGTAGTCACTACTTGTTTATCTGTAAAAACAGGGGTTGTAACTAAAAGGTGTTCATATACTGTAATAGCTGTAACCATACAATCTAATCATGGGTTTGAGAATGCTGCCATAATTCCAGAGAAAATCTAGCATCACAGAGGAGCACATACGTAAGGAGCAAGGGTTTGCTTGACACTAACCTTAACTGTTGACAAATATGAATAAGGAGCACTATTCCCGTTGACGGTGACTGACTTTGGACCTTTCTCTAACCCGTAGATTGTCACTTTGTTCAGCACCAAGTTGCTGGCACCCCCATAATTGTTGTGAACTACCTTTGAAGATAGGGTGTTATCGGCCAAGGAGAACTGGTGGAATATGTATTCGCCATTTTCATAAGCACCTGAATGGATAGCAAAAATAAAAGGGAGTAAAAAGACCGTTTCATAACTTCTGTGGAACAATACTGAACATTGGCTTTGGTTGATTTTCCAATCCAGGTAGTACAATTCATGGCATTCCTTTGACGCTGATAAGTTGTTTCTCCACTGAAAGTGATGCCAGGGAACTCCGACTTGGCTCACCTCACCAAGGTGACACATACATAAGTTACAAGTCAAAAATGATTGCTGATATGTGCTAAGCACAATGCCTTACACAGAGGCCAAGTGGGTTACGTCTCACTGAGATACTGTGTGTGCTTGTTTTAAAATGGGAAGGGTTTGGTGATAATTTTGTGTTAAGGTGATCGGTGGGCTGAATTGGGGATGAAGATGGTGATGGGGATAATGAGTAATTTATTAAACTGCATCAATGTCTGTCCACCTGCCTCCGACAGATCGTTACTGTTAATGCCCTTGTCGAGATACAATGTTGAATAAGGAATGCTTTTACCAGTATTTTCAACAGAAATAAAAAGGTCATGATTCCCATTGTTGGAAATGTTCACCTCAGGGATAATTGTACTTGAAAACCATGTTAAGGTACAACTACAGTATCAACAAATATTACCAGAAACAGAGCACACCTTCTAGGAAGTTATAGACATCGATGCAAACAGTGATGATACCTGCTGCAATGCTGGCAACCTGTGACTTGTTCTCAAAAAGTTTTGTTACTCTAGCTCTCACAAAAATGCATACACTTCAATTAGAGTTTCTACTCTATATCATAGTGGAAACATTGCAGCAGCTGACATCTGTCTGGAATTTTCCCTTCCCGCCAAAACGCTTCAACTGCTCAAACACAAAAAAATGAAATCTGTCCATACGTCCTACCTCAAGATAAAACGACAATTTTTCGGTGTTTGTTCTCAGTGACGCAAGATGACCATTTGACCCCACCAAAACCAATGAGATTATATTTTTTTCCCCAAAAATGCTTCCCGAACCAAGTGATAAATCTATCCCAGTTCTTACCTTGAGATATTGTGTTTACCATGGTTTTTGGTGTTTGACCCTGTGTGACCTCAGAAAACCTTTGATCCCACCAAAAGCAACAGGATTCATCTGGCTGTTTCCAGCTGACACCTACCTAACATTGGATCAAAACTTCTTTAGCTTCAACTTATTGCCCACAAATTCAGAGAGCACTGTGGCTTATTAACCTTCGCAACAATTTGACATGTAGCTAGTGACAGGGCCACTGCGAGAGACGGAGAACTCTTGATCATAACAGGTCAGACCGCTATCCACATAACAAGCTCTTCTACTCCTTCCATCTTACCCTTTGTCCGTGACAATATAATTCGTGGGTGTAATCAAACGGATTTGACAAAGGATATTTGGGGCCTCAAATCACCCTTCCACAATATGAGCATCACTTGCAATTAAGATAAATACCCTTACCAATTGTGTCACCATCGTCCCAGTACAGGTAGCCGTTTGCTCTTCCCGTCTTGGGGCTAATTGCCGCTCGCAGCTCGAACCCATTCTTTCTGCTGGCGTAAGTGGTCGTGTTCGGCTGCTGGAGGGGTAGAATACTGCCCTCCCTTATGTGCAAGTTAATCTTTTCCATTGGAGCATCCAAAGTGACCTTAGCAGTTTCTGTCATGGTGATGGCAGATCCCTGAAAATACACGGTCAAATGACAGCTGTCAGAGTTTTGAGTCTTTGTAAACTGACGGATATTCTTTTTGTTGTAAGTATTAGAGGAACACTCCATGATATGAAAATGACTGATATCCTTTAATAACTTCCTGCTATGTGTGGAAAACTGAACACACTCCTTTTGCTCTTGCAACTTTCAAATCTACGAAAAATTTTGCCTTATTTTTACTTCACAGATTATCAACAACTATTAATTCAAGATGAAGTGTAACTTCTCCTAAAATAGAACCTGCCAAATGGAATTTGCCAAGGTTGGCACACTTATGGTTGCTTTTCTTACCAACAGGGACTAACACTCCATGTAAGAAATGTGATCTTACATTATGAACACAGTGCTTTATTCAAAATGTTGCAAACTTGTTCAGCTACTGGCTTTGTAGTTAGGTCTGTCCACTGCTGAGAACACACCACTCACATTAGAAAGGCAAGGTTAAGAAGCACAAGAACAGAAAGCTTATGAAGTGCAAGAACATCTCCTACTCCAAATATTTTCTGTAAAGGGGGGTTTGGTGAATCAAAAAAGCTGCCGCAACTGAGAATAAAGGAATGCAATTCTCCGCTACTCTAGTCAACTGTGGCACCAACAATCCACCATAAAATCACACAAGCAACTGTTTCAGCACATTATACTCGCAGTCAGCTGCTCGAGATGTGTATTGTTCACAAGTCTTTATGATAGCTCTTGTATACACATCAGATGGATTTGACTGGTGTATATTCTGTTACACATGGCCAGCTTGTAGGTTTCAAAGGTGCTTAGAAGAAGCTACAACATCTTTACAAAGCTTGTAGACTTTAATGTTTGCTTGAATATTTTAATCATAGAAATTATTGATGACGAAAGTTGATATTGATGTAAAATTCACACAGAAAGATGTTTGTCATTTAACCCAAATAGTTTGCACAATCATCCTAAGATGAGTACAGTTTCCGCAAAACAGCAGATGGGACTGCAACTAGTTCAGATGATGTTTTCAAAAATGCTTCCAAAAGGTATGGCAAAGAGGTGTCACCTAGTTGCCTTTTGGCATCGGAACACAGACTTGTTTATGTTTCTGTTAAAAAGATGGAATGACCACATCTTATTTTTGAAGTACTATCCCAATACCTGTAATCAGCTAAATCTCTACTTGTTTTGAAGACGTTTCTGTGTGGATTTTGTCTCCTTTTTTCACCCACAGTAGACCTGAAGCAAACAAATACCCTGTATAACGTCCTAATTACAAGCTGACAACCGGATTATTCGTGTTGTAACTTTTCTAGTGAATCAAACCTCTAATGTTTGGGATAAATGTGGGGGTCACAAAACTTACTACTCACTTCTATCACCATTCTGATCTTATTTTGGAAAGCTTCAGTCAAACCTACATCTAAGTAGTGAGTATTAGATCTACGGTTACTGCAATGAAAAAAGGTAGCAACTTGTATATTGCGGTCCAAAAAGAGGCATGGCAACCCAACTCAAACGATGAAAACTCGAAAAGAATACATCAGAGAACAGCTCAATTTTTTTATTGCCTCCAATGAAATATACTGCTATAAATGATAAGGAAAAAAGAGCCAAATCTAGAAAAAGACTTGAAAAAGATGTCCTGAAAATTTGGTTGATTTCATAAGGACTGACCCTCACCCTTTGTTTTGTAAACATTTCAGATTGGTCTAGACTAATCTACAAACAGTAAAGAGAATCAGGTACAATTACAACAGGGTCTCAACAGGAGAAACTGACAAGTACAGTAAGATCACACACTGCTATTTTCTAAATAAAATCCATTCATTCCATGATGGAATGTCAATGTATCACTCACATTGTAGAAATCATACCAAATTCCTGCAGGTAGTGTCACATCAATAGCCTCGACGCCCTGGTCCAACACCGGACTGATCAGGAGAGAGGATCCCCACAGGAACTGCCTATCTATCGGATATGTGTAAGGATCATGTGGAAACCTGGACGAGAAATGCCAATGAAATAAATAGCGTAATGCGACGAACATTATGTTGACGTTGCTTTAAGCCCTTGAAATGATGTGCATGAAACATTTACAAGAAGTAGTTAGTATTTAACATTTGACCCTCTGACGGAGTAATCTGATTGGTCAAACTGCATAAATGTCTTCTTGGTGTCATTAGAAGTCAGGCAGGAAAGTAACTTCATGTACAGATGATGACAAACCCTTAACAGAAGTGTGATCTCAACAAACCCACCAAATCTTCAGATCACTTTGTAAGTGGACCTTTCCCTACCCATAGATTCCTTTTCAGCATAAAACAACAGTGAATTCACACTAGCGTCATGTTAATACCACACCAAACACATAAACCTAAGAAAACATGAATATTTCAACATCAATACCTACTTTCAACATACATGAGGCTCTCTCTAAGAGGATACACATGGATCCTGACCTCCCATACCACCACATATAAAGTATAAATCTGTCTGTCAGTATAAATCTGTCTGTCAGTATAAATCTGTTTGTCAGGACAAATCTGTCTGTCTACATTTTGTTGCATTTGTCCACTTCATGTAATGTTTGACTACTTCAAAGCATCTGTCTGCTTCATACTTGGTCTGTCAACCTCAGATTATGTCTGTTTACTTAACACTTACGTCCATCTTCTTCATACTGTCTGTCTACCTTCTTTTATGGCAGTTTACCTCATACTATCATGAATTATACCTCTGGAGTCATATTCACCCAACTAATACATGGTACACACACAAATGTGTCAGCAAATTTGAAATAAGCCATCAAAGAAAGAATTTTCCCGATGAACATTCAAGATCCACATTATATTCCCACAAGACTTAGCCTCTCAGGCTATCAATGGGAATTACAAACAACAGACATTCCATAACAATTTTACACTCTTTATATTCTAGCTGGTATCAAAGAATAACACGTAATGCAGTGTAACATGTAAACTGACATGCAGTACTGTATTACATTGTGTTGTAACACAGTTGCATACATCTGTCATTTTATCAGTGTCGCTATGGTGTGGTGATGTGGGTTTTTTCATTTGTAAGGAAAATAACATGATTTCATTTCATTCCTCGACAAAGTCCACGCCAAGTGTCCTCAACAAATATCCGAAACTTGGGAAAACTTAATAATTAAAAGTAAGAATTCTAAGAATTCCTCAGGGTCCTTACAGCTAAAGATAGCTGAAAAGATAAACTGATGTTAGTGTACATACATAAGTTTAACTTACTCAAAAAACAAAGGACGAGCAACAGTGGTTCCATTGGCATGGGCCTCAGCGAAGAGTGTATACAGGTAAGGGAGCAGAAGATATCGGGTCGTCAAGGCATCTCTGATGATGTCCTGAGATGAACTACTCCACGCACCTGGATCTTGATCCTAAAATGAGAAGATCATTCAACGTGATTACATTAAAGGGATGACACAACCATCTTTCACGTTTTGCCACCCACAGAGTAATGAATGGACTTTAAAGCCTGTATTCACCGGCGAACTTCAGCAGATTACTCTTGTCATATCCGAATAAAACTTACATAAAATCTTGTCGCATAAAAATCACTTCTCCACACTGACACAATGTTGAAATTTATCCATAATATAAAGATGTCATACGTCCACCCCATAGGCACATGGTGAAAGGCCCACACTCTGCCTGACCGCCGAGTCATGTAAGTGCAACAACTTTCATTATACTGAAAGTAATTTTATGCGTTCCATATTTTGTAATATTGGCCGCAAAATGTGCAAAACATAACCAGACCATGGCAAAGGTGTGATTACAAATTACACATCTGCACTGAAAGACATAATTTTAGCTCTCAGAAGCTGCTTTTGAAATCTACATGCAAAAGCACAGCAGTACTGTGTATCTGTGAAATACTTATCCTACAGCAAATTAAAATGAGAAGTTTTCTTTACATGTAACAAAGAAAGAAACAGCCTGAGGAAGCATTGGATGCAATTCATGTATGCAGTGTTACAGACAGCTGTAAATACGTACAATACAAAGCTTGGGTCCGCAGGTCAGTGAATTGTGGTTTCTTGAGAATGGATAAAAAGCTCCAAGTTGATGCCACCTGACGCACAGTTCTTCGTTTGTGTTGTCATTGAAACCGCAGATGTCAGCGCCCACCAGTGGAATGCCAAACATGTTAAAGTTCAGGATGCCTGTGAGGAAACCAGAGTCAGTCACTTACATTTCTGTCTTTGTCTCAAGGATTTACACATTGTTGGATTTAAATGTATTGTATTCCTCCCTCACACCTCCATCCCTTGTTCCTCCTTAAGCCATCCCTGTTTACTCTAGATGAAAACAGGGAGGTTGGAGAAACAAGATGCTAAATGACACATCTTGATGTAGAGTCAAGAGCATATGGAATAACAAATTGCATTCCGTAGATTTATTAGATGCCAGTTGGACTCTGTGATGTCTGCTGATCCTGAAAATTGACAAAGATGAGCTACTCCTTTTCATTAATATCTGACTTCTGAAGGAGCAATTGTTCTTCTACATTGCCAAGTGTGCCTTCTCCTAAAAGTGAATTTGTAATCTTTTAAAACAAAAACAAATGAACAAATGAGAATGAAACTAGGGACGTAGTTGGGAGTTGGGCATAAAATTACCAGTTTGTTCTTTATTTGTTAAATGAACATAATCATACGACTTGTCTTTCCAACTCCTCCATTTGTGGCCATCTATTTTACTAGGCCAATTAAAGTAAGAAAACTTAATCCAAGACCTCATCTTGGGGGCAGAGTTACTTCCAAAGCAGACACTAATGCACCCCCATCATCATACTGTTCAAGATGTTACAATACGTATATGTTCAAGTAATAGCAGTTTTTGTAATTCACTCACCTGTGATGGAAAAGTGCATATCCTGCCATTTGCTGTAATTGTCTCCAAGCCAATGTCCGCCATAGACACCAGATGAGGGGAACGAAGATCGAGATATGATAAAAGGACGCTTGCCACGGAGCTGCGATATTACCCTGGGGGTGCAGATTGACACAAGACCTGGTGAGTTTCATTACCGTACATTTCCTTAAAACCTTAAAAATTCGGTTAAAATGCACCAAAATACACCTTGTATTAAAACTAACATCTGAATTACATATATCAGATTGTGGGTATCAGTTCATGAATCTATGTTCAGTTCATGAGCACTATGAATTCATGATGTCATCTGAAACCATTATGTACATACTATATAAAGTCAATGTCAAAGACCACTTTCCTTAGAGCCACAACTCTAATGGGTAATTTCAATCTTGAAAAAAAAACATACATGAAGATATGTTTTTTTTGGGGGGGAGGGAGGGGTTTTTTGGGGGAAGAAGGGGGTTAAACAATTTGAACTAATGTTCTTTTACAATAAATTGTAATGTTAAAAACAACTTGTCTCCTTTTATTTGCTTGTAAAGTTGTCAGTCGTCACATTAGTATCACATGAACAATTTCCCATACTTCCGGGTCAATCCACTGATGAAATTCTACTAGGCACCGCAAATGTTTTTAGGTGGCAGTTACGATGTCATCAAAACCAATATCAAGTAGGGAGTTGTGAGTGGCTTCAGGGTCACGATTATTCAGGCTGTGAGTACTGGACTTCAGAATATCTGAGTCACTCAAGCCTAGTAATTCCATTAACATAAGAAGCACTGTGCATTACATGTATTGAATATTAATATGCATGTACAGATATGAACATATATGGACAGAAAAACTGCTCACTTATTCGTGACCATGACTTCTGAGAGACCAAACATATTGTGCAAGTTGTAATGAGTGTTAATGGACTGCTGGGCAGATGGACAGATGGTTTTGGCATAGAGTTTGTTATTGTAAACATCTGGAAAAGTAGAAAACACAGAAAGATTGATATATGCATTGATTAAGATGAATACTGGCTTCACTAAGAAGTTGCAGAGTAAATGGCAATCCAATGACATTATGTTCATATCTTTTATCACTTTTTTCTGAGATACAGGCATGACTTTTCAAACTTTGATGAAAATGTTACTCTGATGATGTGGAGTGATGCAGTGTCAGCGTTTCTCTTGTTTTGCTTCTATATATTGCCTATTAATTACTGGGTTTCCCATTGGTTAGTAATATCAACATTTTTAAAAGAAAATGTGTGCCTCCAAAATACTGGGGCAGGGCATTTTCAACTGTCCTTAAAAATAAAGATTAAGTAAACAAAGGATAATATAAGGCAAATCATGTAAGTCCCTCCCTCAATGTCATGTGTATTCATGATGGCAACCATTAAACACAAATTAGTTTGTAAAATGGTCAACAGATTTCGATGAAAATTGGTGGCTATATTCAACATTTTTAAAAACCATTAAATTCAGTCAAAACTCCAATATGTTTCTTTAATGTCACATGTACTTCAGGTAATTCTAGATCAGCATTATCTATGATCAAACTTGCTTGCCTGCAAATGTACATGCCTGGCAAACCAAAGTTTACCACAGAGCAGAATCCAGTTTGTGCTTTTCTCCTCTGAATTTTGATCACCACATTTGTTTCAACCATTGATGCACTTAACATAAAATACACATGATCTTGATAATCAGGTCAATTAGATGCAATGCAAATTTTAGCACTTCTAATTGGTTTGACAGAATTGCAATACACTAGCAAATGGTTCACATTGTCAGGTTTCTCACTGACATATAAGCACAGTGCAAACTAGTCTCGACACAATTGGAGGGCAACAAACAAATAAAGGTTCAAGTTAAAGCAAATTTCCACTTTTGGTCTATCCTTCCTTCAAGCCACTCAAGTGAGTAGAGAAGATATTAATGTTTAGTTTATATTTACTTCAAAGGAAACAACAACTGAGAAGAAGCAAAACGCCATGTTAATCGAGATAAATGCATGTAGCGTATAAGGAGGCACACGTATATGGTTATGTGGTGTATAAGGAGGTACACAAATATGACCTTAGGAGGTACGTACTTGGTTACACATGGAGGTGCATATGTAGCACGTGAAGAGGCACATACATCGTCCACAAGGAGGTATGTATGTGCAACAAAAGGGGGACTATGAACGTACTTGGTACATCAAGAGGATTACGTATGCTGTAAATAAGAAGTTACCTACGTGGGACATAAGGAGGATTATCTAAAGTGTTATTCGCTGGACATCCATCTTGAGATCCATCGACAAAGTTAGAGGGCTCATTCATGTCCTAGGGGACCAAAAAATAAAATCAAATAAAATACAGCAAAGAAAAACATCCATATCCTAGTTTATAAACACAGGTATTCAAAAAAAAAACATAAGTAGCAAAATTGCATGGAAGCGCAAACATTCCAGAAGAGGCAAAATGTAAATTTTGGTATACACTGGTGGCAGTGAGTACCACGTCCAAGGATCGGATGCTTGTCATTAGAAGGTGAAGGGGACCTACCAGCCACACCCCATCAAATTCAACTTTGGTGTGAAAACCTTTCAGCTGTGCATTCCACCAGTCGCTGGTCTCTGGTTTGAAAAAGTCAGGAAAAGCAGTCGCTCCGGGCCAAACCTTTCATCAGAAACAAGAAAAGAAATGGTTCATATTTAAAGTCATATCATAACCTGCTAATTTCTAAACCAGTTCTAAATCTGTCCTTTCAGAGTATAAAAATTTATTCTTTTTAAACAGCCACTTGATACCATTGACTACTAGTGAATTACAGTTTGCCAATGTTCTGTTCTACACATCAAAATCCTCTGAAGATTACTATGTCTTTGTAACCATACACACTTGACACTATTCAGTGACTGGGTTTAAATACTGCATGTAAGCTTACAAGTAGTTCATTTCTTAAACCACTAATGCTTTCCCAAACATTACAGATGAAAAGCAGAACAGTATTTGAGACATCAGCATCACAACAAAATTTTCCTCAGTAAAGCTGTTTACAGTCCTTTCAGAGTATAAAATCCTCACAAGTTATTCTTTTTAAACATCCACTTGATATATTTGAATGATGTACACATACATACACGAGTCAGTCATTTCAGTAACGAAAGATATCAGGTAAAACTTCGCTCCGCTTTGAACTGAAGTACAAACAGTCATGTTTAGGATTAAACCACAAGGTGTCTTGATGCTTACTTTACCAATCAGTATTTTGCCATTGACGTCTTTGACGAAAACATCCTCTTTAACTCCATCGTCGTAAGGAGGGTAAGAACCTGACGGTTGCGAACTGCTGATCGCTGGATCCTGAAAGTATTTTACCACCAAAGTTCAGAATTAAATGTACGAAATGTCCTCACTGGGGATTACGAGCTACTTGACAGAGGTTCATTTTGTCAAAACTCTGTGAAAGTTTACCATCTTCAAATCAGAATCTGTTTAGCTACTTAAGTGTCCAAAGTTCCAAAGTGAGAAGAAATACAAGTTTAACAACTATAACTTCCCTATGGGATATTTATATACATGATATTATATAGTAAAATGTGATCATAATATTTTTTTATAATTATTCTGTGCATGCAATCCAAGTACAAACCACTTAACATATTGACTGTGACTAAGCACGAGACTCTGCTTGGTGAAGACAAGAGCTGTTTCACAGTGTAAGCAAAGCTAATGGGGCAAAAACAAGAGAAACCCAGCCTGACACAAGATAATCCCTTCCATAATCCACGAACTGAAGTATCGTCAAGTTTTTCCTATTTGAAGCATATGTAACAACAGTTATTTTGTAAACAATACTTTCTAATGTTTTTCTATCAACAATACTTTATATTATTACATAAGCCACACTTTCTATTGCTATTATATACACAACACTTTCTCCCTACTTGTCTAAACAATAATGTATGTTTTACATGATATTAAAAGAAACCAAAGAAAATTGTGAAAAGTAAAAATTATCCTTTGAGTGTGCTGCCAAAAAGTTAAATAAGCATCTACAGCAACAAAAGCAAAGAAAAAGAAAAGCAACATGTGACTAAAGTTTGGTTGTAGAGTCAGCAATACGGAAAGCAGAAAACAAAAAAAAAATGGGGTAGTGAAATCTGAAGTCTTGGTAACAATAAATCAAGCCTCTGTATTAAAAGTATTGCAGACTCTTTTTTTTTTTTTTCAATGAGTCAATAGTCTTGCCAGAAATGGAAGAAATCAAAATAATTAATTAATCATAGCAATGCTGAAAATGAACAAATGAGGTTATTAATGAATGAAGTAAAATTTGATGGAAGGCCTATTGTTTTTTTGTTTCAATGATTACAACATAGACAACAGAGTGATTCTCATCTTTAAATCTTGGTTTAGCATCTGATTTTTTCAACAACAAAAAAATAATGCTGGTTCTTTTCCTTTTCACTATTTATTATTTTTCTTTTGTCAGCTATTATTATTTTCTCCTATTTTTTTATTTACTTTGGGTCTCAAGGATTTTGTTTCATTTCTCTTGTTTTCTTTTTTTTTCTTTTTTTTTCAAGCTAACAGGGACAGATGAGAGCTTTTAATCTATTAGTATTTGATGAATATGATTTCACATACAACAATGGGAATGTATCGTTGTCCATGATCATGCAGGTTTAAAATGATCTCTGGAAGATTGGCAAATGAACCCGTTGAGAGGGTGAAGTCTTTGCGTCCTTGTGAATATTCAATGTCATTCCACTGAACATCCTAGGTGGAGAACAAAAAACGTGATGAGGTGATAATCAAAATGACATTAAAGGTGAAGCTTTGAATGAAAGAGAAATATTGAAAAAAAATTTGTTTCCAAGTATGCCCCCAAGAATTTCAATGTTTCAAAGTACAGTACTGTGTGATGCACAGAATGTTTCAGGCTGCATTTCTATTGGGAAACAAAAAATTTTGATATTGAAATATTCATGTTTGACAAGACTACTGCATCAGAAATATTTACGGGATACGTTTTCAACATTTTTTGCAGAATGTTGTGATTCTCTTTGTAATTCTGACAATAACTAGAAGTAAAATTACTTCAGTGATGTTTGTAAAGACATCATCATTGAAAACATGAACCATACTTGATAACAAACTTTTTTTTTCCAGGGGTGACCTTTTTTTCTTTTCAATGTGTGTGAGAAGTAAAGGCACTGTTGAAAGATACAGTCATGGGAGAAAATGCACAGCAGCAAGTTGCAGAGTCAAATCCAGACACTTTGTAATGAAACACTCTTTTCTTTTGTAACACCATAATCAAGTAACTTTTTCATCAATTTTCATTCATGGTCTCTGACTAAGGTGAATAAACAGCAGATATTTTGACTTACAATCTACTGTCCACTGCCTTCCAGACTCTATTTCAACTGTTTTAGATATGATAGTTCCCATCGCAACAGGAAACAATCATAGCCATCACAACCAATCCTATATAAAACTTATTTTGGTGATAAAAAGAAAATTCTTCAAGGACTCTGAATGAAGGAGACACTTCATGTCAAAGCATACTGAGGGCAGCATTACATCGGTGTCCAAGATCGACCCTCTGCAAACCAAGCTGGGCTTTCTCTCACACACTGCGGATTGACGGTTGCTAGGTACATACTATCATAGATACGTAATGCTGATTATGATTATGCAGATCTGCTACTACATCCGGTAAATTGCTGAAGGTTTTAGGATCTGTGGTGAAATCTTCGTGTGAATTCATGTAGTCGATATCGTTCCATTGGGTGTCCTGGATGGGAGGAACAAATCAACTCAAAAAGTAATTTGAAACTTCGACAATTTTCATTTACACTGTAAATATGTACAGATCAATTTGACAGACCACTTGCGTTAATTTCTTCTGTTGGCATATTTTGCCAACAGACACCTCCCCTCATACTCTACCGAGGAGCTTCATTGGGTAAACTGGAACTGTCTATGCTTTGAGCGGTGATTATGACATCGATGTCATATTTACCATAAAAAGAAAGTCTGAATGCAATAGTGATTCCTTGCCCCTCATTGACTTGCATAAATTGTTCTGAATAATACACTGGAGCCCTAATCATATGTTTCCAAGTACAAAGTTGATATTGTTTCATTGCATGAACAAGGGAGGTTCTAGAGAAAAGGGGAAGGGCTAGGCAATTTATCCCCCAAAATTTTGCTAGCCTGGTAAAATTGGGCAAATAACTTTATGAAAACTATCAGTAATAAAGATAGATGAGCTGGCAACAATTTCACCAGATGCAATTTTCCAATTCCCCTCCACTTTTGGAAAAGCAAGCTTTCAAAACACAAGGTCTCAAAATAAAGAATGTCTAGATGCATTTAACGAAGCCTGAGAAAGGCCATTTCCTTCAATCTACAGAGGTTTCTTTGGCAAGAAATTGTTAAGTGCACTACAGGCCAACTGATGGTGAAGCTCCGTTGAAATGGTAAAGCGGAATGAGCCCTCTATTACAATGCCCCTAAAACTGTACCTGTGCATACACATCACAAGCTATTTTGATTACATTGAAAACATTTATCCCAAAGGTGTGCAATAATCAAGCCATTTCATGGCGTCCACGATGCAGTGAGATTTTCTTTTGTTTCGTCATCAGAAATCGGGGCAAATTTTCATGACTTTTGTGAGCACTGACACTCCATAGTGACAACGTAAAATTACAAAAATCTAACTTCTCAATATTCTTAACAAAGACTGCAAAGAGGAAAATATTTTAAGTTTGATCATTATCAGAACTATAAACATACCACTTGCACAAACAGTTAACTTAATTACAAACCAACAACTGAACAGTTGATACCCTTTGCAGCAGGTCCAGAATTTGGACCTTGACTCAAAGTCCACAGTGGATTGGGTACCTGGGTACCCAAAAACATAGCTTCAGTTACACGCTGAATTCACTGTGAGGACATAATATGACATCTTGCTTTGCACATTGACATAACATCGTGTCCACCGCATCTGATAAATACCACATGACGATGAAGTGTTCCTAGTTTGGTGTACATGCTGAATATTGCCACACATTCAATGTATGCAAAAATAGAAATTTGGATCCAGGGAGCAATTTCAGAACCAGGTTCTGACATAGTCCGGTATCAGGATACAACACTAATTATACTTTAGACATTGCAAGCATAAGATCATTACAAAGAAATAATTGAAATGTTTGTTCAATTTGCTTTTAAAAAAGGCAGCAACAGAAGACGTTATGTGAATTGCTCAAAATAGGACAAATGCAACTGTAATGATTAGTAAACAAAATCTGATCTATGTTTACCTTTTCTGTAACTTTAAAGTCATTTCTCTTTCCATTGAAGTTCTACATGATACAGGTGACGCAACTTCCTGCTCATGTCACTATTGTTGCCCGTAGCAACCATATGTCTCACTGACTTCTTGGCAATGTATAGTGATTTCATATTAAAGATGTAAACAACAGGAAGGCTATAAATTCGACTGATGATATCATCCAACTTAGATACAGTAGAAAAACAGCAAAGAGAAGGTGGACACGCACTGTACTGCTCAACAGACTCATTGCATGAATGAGGCATTGAGGACAACTGAGGTTTACCAGAGGTTTAAATGTAGTGAGGACCCCACAAGACCACCTCAGTGATGATGCAAATTCTAGTAGCAAATGCAAAGTACAGCAGAGAAAACAAAATCATTTGGCACGTTGCTCGACAGACAATTGAGCAACTCTCAGATGGTTAGATTCTCAAACACGTTTCAGAGTCCCATTTAAACTTTTTTCTTCTTAAAATATTGATTTTGATATGGCTTGGATAATTTCACATTACTTTGATTGCAAATTTGACTAAATACCTTGTTCTTCTGAAGTACCTCACTAGCTACTGACTTGCAGTTACCTGTAGTTATTTAAAGGGAAACAGGGTGCTAACAATGTACTGACATGGCATGAAAAGAAAACAGCTTGCTATTCATGACTGCTAAACCCATTCAGACTCATCAATAAACACCTACGAAGAGCTTCAGCCCCTCAGAACATGATGCATAAGATGAGGTGCGGAAGAAGCATTATTTGACTTGTTGAAAATTTGGGTGGACAAATTAGTTTGAGCTACAAATACCTGAATTTCCATCCGTATGACACTTATTTCATGGAAAAAAGCTTACTGTCCCTCCTTATTCCAAATAATCTATCATTCTGTGTCCACAAATATCAAGATTGATTTAAAAAATAAGATTTTTCTTGAAAACAAATGCATAATTTCCTGTTGAATCAAAGGAACTGCAGATCAGATTGTGAAACAAACCTGAGGAATCCGAGCTTGTCTCATTCTGTTCACAATTTCTAAGGTCCTGTTGGCAGATTTATATCCCCAGCGACACAAGTGGAAACCCAATCCCCAGTAAGGGGGCATGAAAGGTCTCCCTATGACCTCGAGATACTGCTGTATGACATCTGACGGGGTAGGACCCAGGAAGATGTAAAAGTCCAAAATTCCACCGAGGGTCCTGAACGTAATAGCAGGAGCTGGTTGGATTACAGCCTCTACAAATAAACAATTGAAACAAACAATACATCACAAACATGTAAACAAAGTGAAACATGTTCTGGCACAGGGACAGGCCACTGTTCACTGAAAGGGAGACTGCGTTCTTGGGTACAACACTGCTCCAAAGATTGACAAAAAAGCCACACAAGGTCTAACAGGCCGATGAGTAAAATGCAAAAGTGAATTATGGTTTCGATGATAATAACCTACAAGTAGTGTACTGTAGCTGCTCACGGTAATAACTACATAAGCAATCAGTGTTTATATTTTTTTTCATCCACAAATTACTTCATTTTAATGCATTTCATAATGAGTCAATGTAAGATGGATTCATGACATTCAAGAAAACTATTATCACCAAGCTTCATTTTTTGAGGCACTATGGATGCAAGGCTGCCAGAGCGTGACCTCAGCTGACTTGGATATCAAAAGACTTAAACCAAAAAAGTAGTTCATGGTATCTTGTACTCGACATGGTTGATCAATATACTGCATGTTATATGAGATCGGTTCAAAGTTGCATTCATGATATAGTTTGGAAAATTTTCAGTCAGGCCTCTAATGATCTCAAATGACCCTTGACCTGCACCACTTGAAATCCACTTGGTGTTGTAAACAATGGCGTAAGGCCACATTTGGGATCAGGTTAGGCTTTTTTGAGTTATTATGTTTTTACAAGGTTTTCAGTTTAAATCTGCTGACCTCAAATGACATTTGACCTTCACAAAAGCAAGGTTCTTGAACTTAGTTTGGTCTGTCCACATATCATATACAAGATCCCTCCAAGCTGGCCTTCTTGAGATTTTGTGCTTTCATTTTCAGTTTGACTTCTGTCTACCTAAAATAACCTGTGGCCTTCACCAAAAAATACAGGGTTTTTTTCTTCAATGTGGTTGATTAACATACCATGTATATGTGGTCAGTCTAAGTTTGCAATCTTGAGATATTGCCTTTCACAGTTTGACCTCAAATGACCTTCACAAAAAACATTACTTTGTTAAACCACTGCTGTGGCCAAGTGGACAAAGGTAATGGCATTTGAAACAATGAAGCTCAGCAAACAAGAGGTTTGGGGTTTGATCCCTAGCTAGGTGAAAGTGTGATTGGGTTTTTGCCCGATGGCAATCAGAGGTTTTCCCACCTGTAAAAACCATATGGGAAAAAAATGCAAATTTGATTATGATTGCTAAGCAGGTAGTCACCCAACATCACATAGTAATATGTTTCTCCATACTTGTGTGGTTGCTTATTTTGTAAAATAATTCCCCTTCAAGGCCTGAAAAAAATGTAGTTCTTATACTCAGTATGGTCCAATATATGCATCAGCTGAACAAAGTTTCACAGTCTGAACTTTGCTGCTAAAAACAATTGAGTTCTTCTACTGGATATTGTTGTATACATCCTACATGTAACATCTGTCCAAGCTTCTGTTCTTTGAATATTGTGTTCACAAGCAAAATCTCACAAACACACACGTATGCATACACACACATGCCATCGAGATAATGCGGTTTACGATTTTCATCGAAACCAACAAGGGCATGTGATCAAAAAGCAAGGGAGTTGATTGCAAAGGGTTAATATTAAACTAACAATCACTGAAAAGTTTGTTGAACTTTAATCCCATAGAGATCCGTACGCTGTTGATTTAAATTGTTTCATGCTCATATACTATTCGTATGTTAGGATGTAACTGAACATGTTATCTCAGTTTGCACTGACAAAAGATACTAACAATTGGTCATAACATGCAGGAACACAGCAGATACACTGTAATGGTGAATTTTACAATTTATAAGACATATCTGAAGTGCTTGTTCAGTTGGAGCAAATGAACACTGGGGTGTGATCCTGGCACAAAGGGAATAGGCCAGGTTTCACGGTGCTGGCTGGCAACCCCCTTCAAAGGAATGGCTAATTAGGCTTGGACCACCAATCATTGTTCAGCTGGTAGTGGGTAGGACAGGACTCATAGAGGACTCAGTTTCCTGCTTGTAATTATAAGTTCAAAAAGGAAAGAACATCAAACTTCAATTTCCTGTTTACAGGGTTTTTATGGAAGATTGATGTCAACACATAACTTCAACGGAAGCATGATCGAGCAAACATTAAAGGCTGAAACTGCTTCTGCACAGGAATCACATGACAAACATTATCAGAATTTGAGCCACATTTCTGCAGATCATAGAGATTGAACTTTGTATCCATTAAACCCAAAGTGTCACCACTTCCTTCAAATAACAAACTCAGTGTGTGCAATATTTTGTGATAACTTGAATCTAAGAAATCCTGCCCAAAACAGAGAACGTTTTGCATTTAACAAATTTGTCAAGTCATGAGCATAAAACATGGGATAATAGTATATATGCATAAACAACTGCTATGAGAATAAGTGGAAGGCATGGACAAGTCTGCAACCCATATGTTATTCATGTACAGTTTGAAACTTAAAGTGATTGCATGTGTATGGAAGAACAAGAAGGATTTTCTTTATTCTTAAATGTGCATACCTATTCAATGAACCAAAATGACAGTAACTACTTTGAGAAGCAATGGAAATGGCATAAAAACAGTAAAAAACTGAACTTCATACTTGAAAATTAACGATTTTCATTACGCAGAGTACATCGTGCTTTCATAATGTGCATCATGGACATGCAACAGTACAGATCCCACTGACCTATTGAAGACATACTACTCAAGTAGCAGTTCCTTGATCGGCATTGGAAATTGTAGTATTTAGTGAAACCAGGGCACTATATTTACATATAATCTACAACCTGATAACCTCATTACGGCGATCAGTTGTTTTCACTAAATGCATATACGAGCATCCTTCCCAATGGCTGGTTCAAAAATGCACGTGGTTAAGTCGAATGAAAACTGTCAACCACTATTAAAGTTATCTTATTTCACACTTTTAGTTTTTACGTTGTAAGAATTTGAAATCGTAACGCAGAATTTATCCCCCGAAACCCATTTTTCCTCAATGGGGCAATTGAAGGACATGCTATTCTCCTGGACATGATATTTTACTGTTTTCTCTTTTTGCATATGCAACCAATCGCTTCAATTTGTTCCGTAGAACATGAGCATGATGAGAGCTATTGAATCATGTGTAATGCAACACATGATTGACATATCTTAAATGTGATTTTGTGGCCATGAAACAATCACGCTCTTCATCCCACACTCACCAGGCAGTGATGCTTAATGTTTCACTTTCACTCTGTGATACCAGTGAGCAAAGAACATGTTTTGTTGTATATATGTTACTTTAAAAAAAAAGCAAAACAATGATGGCACTGCACACTTGCACAGTCAAACAGAAGGTTAAACTTTAACAATTAAAAATAAGCTTGCATTCTTGTTTGGCCCAATGACATTCACAATGACAAACAGACCCATAGCACCACGGCTGCAAAAAGTGAAAAATTTGTGAACAGCTACGTGAGCTAAGTCAGGTTTCCTAACAGACCTGCAGTAATGCATATCAATGCAGTGCTACAGTATCATTTCATTCATGAGGAACCAAAGGGACCTGCCTTAGGTATCCTTGGGAGGTCCGGTGGCAAAACCCGGTAATGGTTCATTGGGCAAAGATCAGCGTTCTGAAACACTTTTGAATTATCGTAGAACGAAAGAACTAATGTAGTGAAAATAGTTTATGAAAGGTTTTTTCTAAGTAAAATTTTTGTTTCACATTTTTGTTTTTGTTTAATTTCTTTTCATGATTGTACTATTTTCTTTTTTAACTGTTGTGTGGCTTTCCTGCAAGGTGTTAATATTTCCAGGGGAGGAGCCCCCAGCATCCTGACTTCTTCCAGCCCTACACAGCGCTACTGTCGAGAAAGAGTAAAATGTTGACAAGGGACACGAAGACAGACTCACCCATAGCATTACTGTTGAGAAGGAACACACCGTGGGCATTACCATGCGTTGGCTCCAACCCAAGGTAGAACGGATGAGATCCATAAAGGGTGGCGTCCAGCTGTAAAGAAAGAGCACAGTGTCTTGCTTAGTGAAAGAAAAATGAATTTCTTGCATTTGCAAAAAAGAACGCTCACCTGGTTTCTGAAGGTTGCTATACCTTGACATGTAGCCATTGCACACTTTGATTAAAGCATTTTGTGAGATGAACTTGATGACACTTGGAGAGGAGACATCACCCTCCCAATTTACATCTGGAATTTAACCTTGTCCACATTTAAAGAATGTGCTCGTAATTACTGATACTGAGTCGATGTGGAGGATTAATCTAGTTAAGAATAAGACACGCTCACATTTAAGAACAAGGGAGTTATGCTTGTTGGACTAAAACACTTTACAGGCATGAGAAGGTCAAATCAGCTGTTTACATTTAGACAGGCCACACAGTCCTGAATCACCACTGGTCATCGTTAAGTGCGCGAGCGTTCACATTTACATTTATAAAGGAAGCAAGAGGGAATGAAGAAATCCCAAAAGGCAGATTATTGATAAGAACGGAGGAACGCATACAAACTTGAAATACGAGCATGAAAACATTCACACTGACCCTTGCAGACTTGAAGTACAGGTGTGTTCTTCGGCGTGAACAAGGCCAATGACTTTCAACAGACTTGATGTTAATTCAATTCAGTTGTAAATATTTAGCGGAACTTCCTTCTTAAGACTTCACCAGTCTGCAAGAGGTGACTGCAGATCCATACCAGAAGGGTTAAAGTTTTCACTGAGACAATTCTGATGCTTATACAGAAATACATCATCACAAAATGATTCTGGAGACTTAAGTTAGCAGCCAAATCAAACCATAGCATAAAGGCTGTTACAAAAAAGCTTCAGATTTAGAAATTCTTGATCAAATGGAACAGAAAAAATACAGAGAAGTTTGATCCTGAAGGAGAGAAAGGACAATGTCACAGAGAGAACGCATGACCAAGTCGGACCAACTGATGTGTCCGATGCACTGAGAAAAAGGACAAAAAATATCCCACCAAACAAAGACATGACTGTAAAATTCATCATGTGGGTGGATCAGGCTTTCTCAATTAAGTTTGTTGAAATGCCACATGGCATAATTATGTAAATGTATTAAACCCACTGATAGCAATCATCAAGCAGAGGCATAAGGGGTAACCTCGATCCATTATGCCCCTTGAATTGCTGGTGTTTCAAAATGAGTTAGATAAATAACAGGTCTGAGTTCCTAAATTTGAGACAGAATAAGTCTTGCATGCTTGTAATATGTTTTTTTTTTTTTTTTAATATTCTCCCAGTAATTTTTTGTGTGCAACTCTCAACGACATTGACTATCACAAGAGTACAGTAGCACACGCTGCTATTTGAGGAAGCCTGGGGTGTATCAACATCTCTAAATCATAGAATAACTTGCACTGTATACTGCACCACTACAATATGATTGAAGAGAGAGAGAGACACAAGCAAAACATTTCCTATTAAAACCCTTACGCAGAGTTTGCATAAAGAAAGACCTAACCACCAAAAAATGATGATGGAACAAAAAGCTGGGGTATTTGAAGTTAAGAACGGTTTATAAGCTTCAAACCTTACTCAGATGTGCCTTTTTAGCTTCTTATTTACGTAATTCTTTCCAAAATGCAAATATCGAATTCCATTTACCAAAAGAAACTGCAAACACCATCCTTTTAATGAGAACAGCAGTTACACACCAAACTGACATTTTTCTGAACTTACCTTTCACCCATGTTTACAGTTCTTTTGGATAAAACTTTTTTATTTAGTGAGCATGGGACCTAAACACCTCTTTATGCCATTAAATTCACTGACATACTCAGTCTCAGGCTTTTAATGTTCTCAGAATTGATTAAACCTGTGCTAGGTTCATTCGCCAGTCTGATGAAAACAACCATGTTTACAGTATTTCTCTGTCACACTGAGCTGATGTGTGACAGCAAACCTTTCATGACACAAAACACCACAAACCATATATACATTTGACCATCTAAAAGTGATGGGAGAAAAAAGAAGTTCACAAGAGGAGATGTTCGTGCTCACGTTCGGAGGAAAATCTGTATTCCAAAATGAAAAGCGATTCCAATTGGCTGAGCGGAGTAGGGATCCTCTATGCTCGCCGAGACCGTAGATGTAGTTGGAGGCCAGAATGGTGGATATCTGGATGAACTGGTCATTGAAAAGAAATCCACCATTGTTGACACTTGTGTTGAAACTGTGAAGGTGAGAATCAATAAAGCCAATATAAGAATACCGACTTAAGATATAAAACCTAGTGCAATTGTCTGAAAACACCTGTAATTTAGGTAATAACACTGTAACTAATACAAACAATTTGTCTGCAATGTGGTAAGTATATCTATCATACTTTGAATTTAAAAGTACTGTAGACCTCATAAACTCCTTGGAATAGTAACCAGCCAATAAACATGAAAATGGACACATGTACTATGATACCCGCAGAAGAAAAATTGCACCCAGGAAACATCCCTTCAGATAAGAAAAAAGTCTTTTTTGGTTGCCAGACCAGATTGTACTGCAGAGTGAGGATCTGCTACCTTCTATCAATTTCAATGAAACTTCAACAAAAAGAGACATACTTATAGATGTGTTGTAATACAGGTGGCAAAAAAGTGCAACTTTTCTACAGTATCAAAGAGCTGAAGAAAGATTACTGTGGGTATTTTTGGAACACAGTAGCAGTTTGTAATTTCATTTGGGAGTACAATAAAAGGAATTTGACATGTGCAAAGATTCTGCTGAGGTGAGAGTGATGCTGTCATATGATGTGTTGAGAGCTATTACTGCCATTTTTCAATGTCTCAACCAGAGAACTTATGCACTTTCTACCCGGGGATCAGTTTTTGTGACTTTTCCATGACTACCCAGCCATAACCTTTTTCCTGACATGCTATTTAAAGTTTCAACAATAATAGCAAAATCTAAAAACAATTTAAGGTGGAGAGGAGAGTAAATTTTGATGTTATTGTAGTGTTACAACCTAGAAAGGAAAAATGCTGCTTTGTGGAAATATCCAGGACCTCTTAAACTTTTCCTGAATCTCTGAACTTTTCCAGGCCTTAAAATAATGCTCCAAATTTTCATGACTGTGGGAACCCTGCAGCATGTTCTTTAATACTTGAAAGTCATATGTAACAAATCATCAGGTCAAACCAGGTCCATATTCCAGGAAGGGCATGAACTTTTTCCGTAAAAAACATGATCAACATTAGGTCACACATGCCAGTGGGTTTGTGCCTTCTACTACTGTGTTGGCAAACACCCAGGAATCTGA
This sequence comes from Stichopus chloronotus, assembly GCA_021234535.1. NCBI lineage: Eukaryota > Metazoa > Echinodermata > Holothuroidea > Aspidochirotida > Stichopodidae > Stichopus > Stichopus chloronotus. The sequence goes on along the minus strand of CM037829.1, from coordinate 31,486,433 downwards.
CCTGGCTATGGGCCTGGCCCCCACAGGGACTACTGACTAAATCCTTAACATTCTGAAGGGATGTAAGCTGAGAGGAGAGATAATTATGGGAACAAACTAAACATCCACCAAATTTTTAAGGTGGTCTCATGAATATCACCAAATGAATTTAAGTTTAAAAAGAGAAATTTCTATCTGGATTCTTACATGGGGAGGTCTGTTTTCTTCCTTGTAACCCCAAAACCAAAGCCATAGGATGGAAACAAGACATTGTAATCAGTCACAGAGGCCTTATGAGTCACTTTTGGTGTTTTGATTGGCACCTCATATCTCTTCTGCGCAGGGTCGTATATCTAAAACATAACAATCATAGAAATTAGAATACACAAATGCATAATCCTGTTGTGTTTTTCATGCTGAAATTACAGTACCATTATTTTCTTTTTCAGTCGGAAACACTGTACATAATGTTAGGATGTGTGACACACTTCACATTTGCAATATTACACTAATTGATAATGTTATCAATTGAGATGTAGCATCTTACAATCAGTTTTCAACTATTCAGTAGCAGCAAAAGTCAAAGCAATATGAGGTGTTGAGAAGGATAAATTTTGACATTACGATCGAGAATGCATTTTTATTACAAACATGAAAGAAACAATTTCACTTTGCAAAATTTCCAGGACTCTTCTAGGACTTTACACACAATTTCCATGAATTTCAAAATGTTTCCAAGCCCGGAAATAATTTTTCCAATTTTTCATGACGTTGCCAGGTTTTCCATGAGCACTGGAATACATACAGTACTGTAACTGTACAATTAATTGCTGGCAGCATTGCATAGAGTGCTTTAACGGTGGTCAATTCAGATGGACTCACCCATTTCATTGAAATGACTGACATGTTTACAAAACAGACCAGCAACACAGACATCACTGACCCAAGTTGACTTGCCCTTGACTTAAACATTTGACTTGCCCTATTTAAACAAAAGCATAACTCCAAGTGATTTGTGCATTAAGAGGATGGCCTAGCCACAAATTTAGCTTGGATACACTATGTTGAAGAGTACGGGTAAGTTTATCCAACCATTCTGGTGAAATTTCGATTCAGTTCCCATGTGTGGTTCTCAAGATATTACCAGTTGAAGTTACCCCCTTTTCTACCAACTGTGAAATTTAGGCAAGCAGGAGTGACATCATCTCCTCACATGGCTGAATAGTTTTTTTGTTTTCTTTATTATTGAATTTATTATTTCGACCTTGAAATCAATAGGTGGTCAGCTTAGGTAGTGGTTATGAGTTGCAAAACTCTCATACCCCTCATACATTCACATTGTGATAGCACTAGATATTGAAGTTTTAAATTTGGTGTAAAGTTTAAAGAAAAACATAAAATGCTTTGTCAATGTGGGGAGATGACATCACTCCTGCTTGCTTCGAGTCAACTGTTGGTAACAAATGTGGCAACTTCAACTGCTCATATCCCCGGAACCACACATGGGAATTGAATGGAAGTTTCAATGCAATGGTCGGATTAACTTACTCTTCAACATATCAAAGCTATATTTGTGGCTAGACCATCCTTTTAATTAACATATTTTTTCATGGGGCATTGCACCATACACCACTCACAGGAAAATGCAGACTTTATAAATATAAATCACTTAGAAGCAAATATAATTCTTTGAAAGGAAAAAGAGCACTTACTTTGAAATGAAGTCTGGTTTGAGTTTCATAGTATATATCTAATTGTAGATTCTTGATTGTATTTGGGTAATAACTGGGTTGGGACCTTGTAAGGTTTGCAGTGCAACCAAACTCTGTGTCGACAGGTCCACTTATCTGGTACATGTCGTAATCTGTTGGGTAGAAGCAGTAGGGGACTCCCACATAAGTGTCCTTTGATGGGACTTGCCAGCAGCATCCCCTTGCTTCACATTTCTGCTGAGAGGCTCCATCTTCTGGGTAGCAGTCGAAGCGTCGGTCAACGGACATGTCACACTCCATAGCAAAAGTGACGGTACCAATGGCTACACACAGCAGACTCACGATGAAGCTGGTGTTGTCCATCATTGTTATATGACCTTGAATGGAAAGAAAATTCATGTGTACGAAGCCACCTTGATACAAGTATCTATTTTTATTCAGCACACACAGAGGCCTACAGTACCATTGCCTTCTTCATCTAATGAATGCCCCTCACTCATATTATAATTGCATAAATGTCCCCCTCCCTTTGATCTTTTCATCGCATTTAATACAGTCAACAGGCAATTTTCATACTGCATGATTCGACTTAAGTGTAGAGGCCATGTGGATGAAGGTGGTGACCCCTGAACAAATGAAGTCCAGCAATTAACCAGGCAGGAGGTTCAGGGTTCGACCCCTGGCTGGGTAACACTAACAGTTTATCTTACATTGATTTTACCTGAGAGTTACACAACTGAAGTAGTAAATGTAAGCCAGGTACTGTTCTTATCAATCATACTACACTAGTCCTTAGGTCTAATTAGGTCTCGGTCCTGGAACAGGGCTGTGTGCCCAGGCCTGTTAGTAATGTTACATGACTAATTGGAGTAATGAGCAGACCATTGTAACGGTGATCACACTTCAGCACACAGCCTAGACTGTGCGCCTAGCTCATCTGACAATCCATTAGTGAGAATGGAAATATATCACGCCTACCATTTATATTTCAGCAAATCTGACGATGAAATTCCGACTTCGGATAGGGATTTGAAGGAAATTACCAAAGACGTCTCCCCAGTGTTAGTAATCCCTTGCCCCTGGCCTATGTTCTACGTTAACTTGTATCAAAAGAGCTGAGAGCTCCAGCTACGGTACGGTTTGTAACTACCGAGTATTGCCTTCACGTGTGGAATATATATGCGTGAGGCAACACTTCTGAAAAAAAGTTTTCATTTCGCGAACATGTCATGTGACATTCTGTGGTGCAGATCTGTATTACTCTTCTCATCGCCTCTGTGAAGAATGGCAACTAAATCAATATCATAATCACCATTGTTAGTGAAAAAAAAGATCAGCAAATGACATACTTTTACATTTATTTGTTTTGATGAAAAGAGAAACCTATGCAGTGGGCACAGGTCGCCCTGCTAAATACCCCTCATATGTATAATCTTATATAAATAAGGTATACAATCGACCTGTGTGCAGTCATGATTGTTTTGTTTTTTGTGCGTGTGTGTTTATATATGTGTGTGTGCATTTGTGATGTTAAGATTATTATCACGATATATCAAGGATGGAAACCCTGAAAGTTCTCAATCTTGGTACATAGATGTCCCATACTGAGAGGAGGAACAATAGTGTTTTGAGTGGTGTCAGGGGTCACTTAAGGTCACAAAGGTCAAACACTGAAGCTCATAACAATCATCAAAACTTTTGATACTTAGTATGTGAATTTGTTACATCAATTATGTCCCCATCTGGACTCTGTACAGGCTTGGAAGTCACATCTTTCAAAAAGATAAACACATTTTTCAAAAAGTTAAACATATTTTGGAAACAAACAATTAGAAAAAAGCTACTGGGCTGACTGTTCCATGCCGATGCCGGTTATGATCGTAGATTAAAAATAATTAATCTTAGGCCTACATCACTTGAGCTCAGACGTCTTTTGGATGTTTTGCTTTATATGTTTAAATTGCTCATGGTATACGTGTTAATAATTTAGTTTTTGATGATATTTTTTTCTGTGGTCTAATTCAAGGAATTCTCCTGGTCACAGATTTAAGCTGCAACATATGTGCTGTAGACTGGATGTTCGAATTCTACATCTCACAGAGAGCTGAGTTGGAATGGAATGGTCTGTTGTGATACCTGAGAGGGTTAATGCCTTTAATGAGAGTGCAAGTCGATGAATATTTTCAGCAGTGTGGGGGATTCTGATTGTTATTGTTTTGGGTTTGCGGATACATGTCGGCTCTTTCAGGGTCTTTTTACGAGGACATTGTCCTTTCTGGCCCTTTACTCACTAAACTAGGTAGGAGAATCATATATGATATTGCATTGAGATACATTTGGTATGTGCATTCATCGTATTGAAAGGAAAAACCCTACTGTCTTTTGGGAGGTCAAAGATCATCTGAAGTCACCAGACCTCAAACACTGAAAACATTATTTAACACAATATCTCAAGATAGGAATAATGGATACTTGTCATACTCCGTATGTGGGTTGGTCATGTTAGGTGGAAGAACCCTATTGGTTTTGGTGGAGGTCAAATGTCATCTGAGGTCACCATAGTTCAACCAGAAATCAAATCAAATATGACTTTGAGATTCCTATATTCATGGAAAACCAATGACAATGCATACCAATTTTGAAGTTCAAAACACCTTACTCTTCAGGAGATAACATGACTGCAGTGTTACAAATGATGACCTCTATTAACCTCACATGACATTTGACCTTCATAAAAATGACAGAGTTCATCTGTTCATCAGAAGCTACCAATGGTTAATGTCAAGATCCAGTAACATTCTGTTGTTTAAATTCATTTTCGAAATTTATTTTTCAACTTCCCGACTCGTTCCGTACAGTAGGTCACTTTGATGCTGCAGTGTACCCTATTAAACATGCACTGGGTATACTCCTTTTGCAACTTGGAAGCTCTTGCGGAAATTGGTGAAATGCTATAACAAATTATATATAAGTCTTATGACGATTTTGATCATTTGCATATCTCATATAGTATAATCATTTATAGTATTCTTAAACACCACCCCTGTCTCTCTTGATTCCGAAGAGAAGACCAATCTCTTTTATTTAAGAGTTTTCATGACTTGACAGATAAAAAAAAAACTTTCGCATCGAAGCATTCAAAGCATTGTTCTCTTCGTAATTCTTTTTCATAGGGTGAGTATATTCAGACGTGAATACAGGTCACGTGGATGCCATATCTTGGACATATTCAAACAAAATTAAAATGGTGCTCTGAGTCGATGTACTCATCCCTTATGAGTTGAACAACTCTAATCAGTCTGGAGAAAATGTAAGAGAATTAGCATAAATTATAGAATGCACTTGATAAATATTTTAGACAGTGTTGGGGGTTTTTACTGTTTTTCATTCAGGGAAGTCTGCTCTTTATATGTCTTTTTATGAGGACATTGTGCTTTCTGACTCTACTAACTAAACTAATCTAAAGTCAATTTTCCGATCTAACTCCGTCTATTACACCTTTCTGGTCAATGTTAACTCAATGATAACACGTGCGTGCATGTCCACCCCCTCCCCTCCCCCTCCACGTGAATCCCGTTACCAGTATGTGCTGCCGCTATTCAACTATATACAAGTCACTTCTAACCGGTATACACCTTGGTAGAGTGAGGTACAACAAGTAAATGTTGAATGTTATGAATCGCATCGAGTCCGTCAGGCTCATTTTGCACTGTCGTATCGTTTCTTCCTTTTTGTTAGATGTTAAGACTATGCTCATTGGCAGATCTTTTCTTTCTTCATAGGAAGATATTTTGGGTTCAAACAGCTGCTCACACATCCGTAAAACTTCTGCAGGGCTTATAATTTACTTTTCAATGTAAGCTGGAAAACAAAGCACCAAATAGCCTATCTTTCAGTCTGAACATAATTTTAAATTTGCTCTGGAGGTAGAAAAGCAATGATACTTCCATGAGAAAATCTATAGTAAAAGATACTTTACTTATTATGAATTGATTGACACTTTTCAAAATATGCAATTGCAATTCATGTTATTAATGACTTAAAATATTTCCAGTGGTATTCAATTAATTTTAACTGTTTTTCGTGTAATTGTTGTTATGTCTAATTTCGTATATTTTATTATAATGACGAATAACTAGCTTATAAGGCAAGACTTCTGTGTATCAGAAATTCATTTTAGGAAACTCTTTGCATACAGTATTAAAGTCTTATTCGCATGCATAATTATCTCATAAGGAATTACTAAAAGGGATTTTGATTTGCCATGTGTTCTAATGGCTGTCAAACGTGTTTAATAGACATCGCTTTCCACATATAATACGTGAAGTCAACATTAGAAAGATTTAATGCTAGCATTAAATGTTAAATAGTTTATTAAGATAAAATTGATTCAATATTGGCTTTAAATCAAATTAATGCTGTCATTAACTGTCATTTAATGTTAGTATTAAATGTGACTGACTTGACACCTTCCCCCTATTCACACCCCAGAATATCAGAACACAAGAAATATACATGTCTCAGTCATACCGGTATATGCTGATAAGATTTGTTTAATTTCTTGTTTATAACTTACTTACATGCTCAAATTTTGTGTCTCAGCACTGGGGTAAAAAAATCTACATCGTAAGAGGGGGATACCCTCCCACTCGTATACTGCATTGCACGCGCTCTGCATACAAGCAACTTGCTTATAACATTTGTTTTTGGAACCGCTTGATTACATATTACCACCTCAGGAAGAAAATTAGACGTACTGTAACCCTAACAGCTAACACAGAAATTCGAGGAGGTTTGAGACATGGAACATTATCCATGTGCTCAGAATGAATGCTAAACTGAATACTGAAAGTAAAATAAATAAATAAATAAATTAAATAATAAAAAAAATTAATTAATTAATCAATTGATAAACAAACGTCAATTCTACTACTTAAAAGTACCGTGTCATTCAAGTTCTTTTTTAAAAGTTATTGTACGTTCATCCTAGTATTTGGCAACTGTTCCAAGACTAAATGAAACAGGATGCATGACTAATTGTTATTCTTGTACCATATCAACCCATCTGATATGTATTACCATTTTCATAATGGTAATACATATCATTAATCATTTTTAATCATTTTATAAATCATTTTATTTCATTACTTGAGAAATTGCAGGCATGAGATCCCTATTTCTACGCTGGGTACATGCATCTTGGAAGTGCCATTTCCGGCCATCTGGAGGGTTTGAAAAAACTTCTTGTAGGCTTCTCTCCCCGCCAAGCGATGTGGTGCTCCGCTTAGATAGTCCTGCCCAGAAGTACATGGATTTGGTCCTGCCCATACTGCAGCGCCCTCCAGTACATTTTTGTCGTTTAACCTTTATTTTATAATTCGGTTCATAGGTGCAGGTTTCACAAAAGGTTATCTTTACACCCGGCGTGATTGCCAAACTGAGAGGGGCAAAATGAGTTTTTAGGCAGAGGGGAGGGGATATCCCATCCCCTTGGACCTCTCCTCATGCCACGTATCTATGGACTGATTGATTTGACTTATGATGATATGGCTTAATCCCTGGGAGGAGACTATACTGTACACCCCCCCCCCCCGACAGCGGTCAAGAAGAGGGACGATGGGTCGATCGATTTTTCCCCTTCACAAAAAACTGGCTAGCCCCCTGGATACAAGAAACATAATGAATTTTTATTTATTTATTTTTTTTTGAATGCTTGGCAAGTGAAGACATAGGCGTCAAAGGTGGCTAGAAATTTGGGGGGGGGGGCAGGGATTTTTTACCAGAATTTTGTTTGTAACTACTTAGCTGGATTACCATTTTAGCGGAGTGCTACCATGAAATTGGCGAGTAGCGGACAAGAAAATTTGGGGTTTTACAAACTCCACTTGCTGGCAACTAATTCGTTTTCCCAGTGTTTAGGGGGCTATACCCAGCCTTAAAGTTTAGAGACATTATGTCTGCAATTTGGCCCTCCAGATTGTTTCCTTGCCCCCCTTGCCCCCCCCCCCCCCCAGTTGCTCTCACCCTTCCCAATCAGATCTTGTGCCCATCCAAAATTAATCACAAAACTATGTATTGGCATTGGACTGAATAAGAGCAGCTTCCGGGGAACCATGATTGATAAATGCCTAATTTATGTTACACAGGCTGCCAGTTTTATATCATGCCCGTAGCCTCTTCAACAGTAGGCCAGCCTGGTCAGACCAATTTCCTCTGGAATGTATACTGTCCAGCATAAGCTAGGGAAGGGCGGGTAGGTGGTTGTAAATATAGGAATGTCGTTGTTTTCCTAAATATAGGAATGGAAGTGTATGTAGCGTATGTGTGTGTACACTCGGTTGTACCGCGTAAATGTGAAATGGTACTCCCAAAGAAAAAAAAGTTGAGAACCTTAGAGTACGGTCAACCGAAAAAATAAATAATATAAAAATAAACAATATACCTCTCTTGGGGCTTAATTTTCCACCCAGAGATATGCTAAAACCTCAGAGCTTCCGGGGGCGAAGCCCCTGAACCCACACCGGGGCTTTGCCCCTGGACGCCACCAGGGGTCCTAAGGCGGGCCCCTGGACCCCACCCGCAAGGCCAATCTTTGCCCCCAACATTTTCCTCTGCCCTCAGTTTGCCCCCCCCCCCCAAGTCTGACATTCTGGCCCCGCCACTGCATGAAGATGAAATCAACACGGCCCTGTAGATGCTTGTTGATGTTGTGGAAGTCAATACGATGCAGGCGGTGCTCACTTTTGAATCCCTTTGCGTCCACAATCGCCAAGTGCAGGGTGCACTGGAGTTTGTAAATAAATAATATGAGAACTAATAGACTCAGGTATACATAGTTCAGTGATCGCGGAAACGCTACGCTGTGACAGGTACGGCCGGAGTGGCCGGCTGCTCAAATCATCAACAAATAAAAACACAGCAGCAATTTCCACGTCAGGCGATTGTCACTGTCAGTACCAGACGATCATGCTCAAAGCCAACTGTTAAGTGATTTCTACTGCAATCGCACGGTACTGAACGTTTAAGTTTGATCCTTTTGTTTCATGGTAATTACACTCATTGCTGCGAACATTTTCTTTAAAGAATAATTGAGAAACACCTGCTTTTAAAGTTCAACCACAAGTCACAGATGTGTTGTTTGGCAAGGCTAACGTTAGTAGTTAGTGTATCCTATCCACATCATAATTATAATGTAGGCTAGGCCTAATGTTAGGGCCTATAGTTGGCCTTAAGCCCTTAAGTGACTAGTGTAGGCTAGGCCTTAGTCCTAACCGTTAAAACGTATAGTAGCACTCCGCAGCTACTGTAAGCTATTTTAAATTCGCTTTCGTTCACAAACGTAACCTGTGAGTAGCATGTAGAAAACTTACGCGATGTAAACCGAAGTTTCATGCATAGACTACCCTAGTAGGTGTAAGTTAGGCTAGCTGCTAGACTGTAAAGACTAAAGCTAGGCCCTACAACAAGGCTACACTACAGTAGCCTATGCTGCTAAATCACTGTGTTTTTCTTTGAAAAGTTAAAAAAAAGATGTGAAGATACAAACTGTAGATAGCCTCAGAATGATGTGACGTTAACTTCATCATCCTCTCAAACTTTCTAAAATCAACTGAAAATTTCAACTCAAACGTAAGAAAAGCCATGCAAAAATGTCAACAATCAATCATGTACTCTTCCATTGCATTCTGTGTTCAACTGGGGAATTACAATTTGCAGGTTATTTTCATTTGTTCATTTTAATTTACAAATTATTTTAGTATGTGTGTTACAGATGTTGTTCATTTATGGTATACATTAGCATAAATGCTATGAAGTTTGCCATGATCAATGAATATGAGGGTTCACTTCACTGTTTGTACCACTTTAAAACGTGCATTTTTTTTTTTTTACAACAGATGAGACTATTTGTACTTTGTTCTGCTTGATGATGCCTCACTCCGATGACCCAACCATGGATGAGATAGATTACTCTGTTTGTGATGGCTGGTATGACAATGGTACGTATTTTATCACTGTATCATTCAAAGGACTGTATGGAGATCTTCTGTACACTGCTTATCATCTGCCACCCCCCTACACCTAAAATAAGCCATATGAAAAGTGACTCATGCTAATTTTACTGTAACGTGTGAAGATCACACTGTACTGTACCAAGATTTCTTTGCTTGGAAAAGTTTTTGCAATGTTCTTACTTATTAAGTTTTGCAAACAATTCCTTCATCAATAGTCAATATATTGTTTCTTGATAAGCCTCTTTGGCACCACCAGACAGTATTAACACAATCAAAACTGGTTGCATAGCAAACCTAAACATGGGAGTTTCAGGGTTAACTTAATGTGGATTAGACAAAAGTACAAAATAGTGAAAATGCATCGCCATTAATCTTCATTCAGTATAGGGATTCTTCTTTTTCTTCAACATCGTGCTTTGATATTCAACAACATTGATTTTGTTATATTTTAGCCCACTGTTTACTATTTGCAGTCTTTGATCACTGTCTAATCAACTTTTGTTCAGCTACTGTGTAGTAATATAATGTTCTCCGGGATAAGCAGGAGAATCCCAATAGTATTTCTGTCGGTGACCAGGATGAGTTTGTGGGAACAGGGCAGAGGCCATTTAAAGTAGCTAATGTAATACAGCACACTGTACCAAATGTAAATGCATCTTCTGAGTTGTTGTTGAATCTATTCCTCTTGCTTCAACATTTGGTTTGCATTGTGGTGTTTTTTTTTGTGTAATTGATAGTAGGATTGAGTTGGGTACCCTAGGGGAACACGCAAACTCGAATGAACAAAACATGTACCTGTGTGCCAAAGAAAACTCACTGAACTGTATGTTTCATGAGAAACAGTGATTTTCCATTTTCAGGAATCATTTTCGTGAACAATGCAGCGTAATGTTACTAACATGAGATGAAAACTATTTCAGCATGGTGAAAGCTGGATCATAAAAAAGTCATTGATATTGCCTGAAAACTTTACCTAGAAACGTAATGTAAGCCAAACTATTTACATAAATGGCAATTGTATCTTTCATCAGATCTATTTCATCAAATTTCAAAGTGAACAGCCAACTATTTGTAAGTTACGGAGTTCATGTTATATAAAGAAATGCTTGAGTGATAATTTCTTGTTTTTCAATTCTAGTGGCTTTTAATATTTAGAATTAGGGTTTGAATTTGTTGAAAGATGGCTTTTGGAAGGTTGTGATATGTTGGCTTCTATATAGTGTACATTATGTTTGTGTCTTCATTCATTCATGGCAAGTCCTAACTTCAGAGTAAGTCCTGTTTTGGGTACTTGTCACCCGACTGGTAATGTAAATGGGTATCCGTTTCCAATTTTTTTGCCACCTGACTCAGCCCAAGTTGACAGGAAATTATGCAGCTACTTGAGGTACCAACATCTCTAAAAATGCATGCAGGTTTAATTACCAAGTGTCCCCTTTACTACAGATCTACAGCTGGCAGCAGAGTTGGGTAAGACATTATTGGAGAGGAATAAAGAATTGGAAGCTCTCCTTTTAGCATCTCAGCAACAAACTCAGGATCAATCCCTTCAGATTGTGGTGAGTATTGACTGATGTACCTGTTTGTTCTTAAAAATGACCAATATGGAATATATATTAAGGAGCTGTTGCAGATGGTTCCTGGACAATCCCTCCCCCTCCCCTCCTTAAACAAATCCTTCCTGACAATTCTTGGCTTGCAAATCCCCTAACCCTTTCCTTAACCTAAACCCTTTCACTGAAGGAATTATCAGCAAAGGGGGGTTCTCTGACAGGAAATTCTCAGGGTTGGGAATTGATTGGGTGGGACTTTCTACTGGTTGGGACTTACTACCACCGTGCATGCTGCAGAAATTCTTTGTGATCTATTTCAGAACTTGAGGGTGTTTGGAGGATCGAAGACTTCTTGCGCCTGAACAATGTGAAATTTTTTCAATCTTATAGACTGGAACTAGGTTGCAATTTAGAAATATGGATGTAGGTGTATTAGTGACAAGGAATCTTTAACTTAACCTCTAGACTTTTATAGATAGTCTTTCTCATAGGGTATGTGTAGGGCCCCTTGAAAAGTGATCAAATTTTCTTTTCACTCTCTAGATCTGGAAAAGTCATGAAATTTTGGACAGAAGTCATGGAAAAGTCATGAAATATAGAGCAGATTGCAATTTTTTTTGCAATAAAACAATTCACATTTTTGTCACAATGGAAGTGCCATTATCAATTGATGGAATTCAAGCATTAAATGATATATGCAGGTCATGAAATAATCATCATCATCGAAAAGTTGTGACAATTTATGTCCATAAGGGAGCAGGAACCCTATTCTCATAACTACATGCATGATTCTCCTAGAAAGAGGGCTTTTGATTGTCCTTTCTGAGAGTTAGAACACTCGACAGACCAAACGAAACAGTTACCCTGATAGTATGGCATTCTACTGGAATAAATTTTGTTGCTTCTCTTTTGTGTTGTGTATAGTACTTGGAAAAACAGCTTCAGGTATTGAGAGACGTGACAGAGACGAAAGCAAAGATATACGAGGAACTCGACACCACTTCCCAACAACTGGAGAAGACCAACGTCAGTTTGAAGCACGAGTTGCGCACATCTCAACAGAGGGTATCAAGGTAAACCATTTGAATGGAAGTAATACTAATCGTGATCACCACCAATGTTGTTTAAAAGTTAATTGGGTACAGAATCCCTGTCATTTTTCAAGGCAGCTTTTGTCTCCAACCAGATGGATCAACTTTCCAGACACAAAGCGATCGCCGCTCTAGAGTGTTTGCGTAAATTGGCCCATAGTATTTTAGCAGAAAGGTCATGATACCATGATTGATAGTAGAGCCGATTTGGTTTAGACCTGTTTTTAGGTCTGTTTGTACTACTGAAACACTTTGTTTTTCAGCAATTTACTTTGATATACGTACCAAATGTTGGGCAACACCATATGTAGAGATTTATCAACTAATTAGCCTTTTGCAACATGGATAATTCTTTTCTATTTTAATTGCCCTTGTACAGTTTGTCAGAAACTATCGAACAGCTGGAAGCAAAAGTTGTCGAGCAGCAAGAGCAAATAGATCACCTGAGAAAGGCTGAAAGAGGTCGCCTGGTTGAAGGCCGGAAACAGACCAGGATCCTTGAAACTTTAGTCAACTTTTCGAATAGTGGGTTCCAGCTGAGACGAGCTCACAGCTTTGACCTGGGGAAGAGCAGCTTTGAGTCAGCCTACGAAGAAGAATTGACTAACCTGCACATGAATGTTCGAAACTTGAAGAGCACAGTAGCAAGGAAGGAGAAACGAGAGGCGGAGATGGAGACAGAGGTTGCAGTGTTATTGAAAGAGAAGCAAGGACTGGAGAAACAGCTGAGGGAATGGAGCATCAAAGCAAAAGTGAGTGCTATCAAAAAGGACCATGCTTCGCTCGATGGCAAAAACTTCCACATCTGTCACTTCTGCGACAGCGTCATCCATTCGGAGGAGGAAGAGACAGGGCCGGTCCCAAAGCTCCTCTCGTCAGCAGGCCTGTTGGTGGACAAAGAGATCTCCATCCTCAGTGAGATTGATTCGCAGTATAAAAATCTGATGGAGAAGTACAACACTCTGCTGGAACACAGCAGAACACCAGACGGTAAATGCAAGCGTTCTGGCAGTCTCAGACGGAAACCAGACACCACCACTCAGACGCCCGAGAAAGGGACCTCACTGATGGATCTTCCGCAGTTCAAAGGCCAGGCTCACCCCGTCAACTCGCGCTTTGAGAACAGCCCCCCGGAGTATCGAAAAATTTTTGACGAAATATTCCAGATACTGGAAAGAGTGAAGAAGCCTTACATCCTCACGGAGCATGGGTCAGATGAGAGTTCCAAATAATTAGGAACTGCTCTCGTTTTTAAGATATCCTGACGATATGATGAAGACCTTGCTTGAGGGAATTTTAGTTGATTAATTGAGAAGAGCAATTTGGCCACAAAGTCAGTGTTCACCATTTTACCACAGGGCAATGTTCATGATACAATCACAAAGCAACAAAATAATGATCATACTGCTGTGGTTTCATTGATTCAGCTGTATTGTGTGATTACAAAACCCTCTAGTTTGGTCCAGCTGTATGTCATTCCGCTGTCAGTTGTAACCCCTAAACTTTCTCTGACACCACTTTTTCACCAAATTACATTCACATGAACCAGCCTTTCCACCATGCGCCTAGGTGCTGACTGATGATATCTGGCCCCGGTTTCGAAAGTCATATGTTAATCCAAAATTTCACTTCCATACGGTGACTGATAAGAAGGAAAAAGCTTCAACTGTTATTTTTGTTTCCTCACATGTTGGTTTTCAGGTTCCATACGTGTACCTAAGGTATGTATAGCCTTACAGTTATCGTGCAAAGGAAAATGTCCTGCTGTGATTTCTCCACAAACTCCTAGTGTAAGGGAAGCTGTACATTTTAGGCCATCATGGTACCTGACCGAAAACGAACTATTGTTACCAGGGTCCATATTTTGGACATGGATGCACCTTTGCGAATTATCTTTGCTCAGTCTTCTGCTACTGTATATGTGTGTACTTTAAATAATTTAAAAGTCTAATGTAACAACTGATAATGATAATTATCCTAATTTTGATATGTTGTAAGTCATATGCCATTGAATTATTTTATCCTTGCACTCTAGCCAGCCATTTACGTATCTAACTTATATCATCCCAGTTTTATAATGTCCATATGAAATCATTTGTTCCCAATCTAATCTAGTTATTAATTTATTGGTCCTCTTAATTTATTGGATGCAGACAGTTTCATACGTCTTTTGATGTGACAGTATTTGGTTTTTTTTTTTTCTACACCTGTATCGTTGAGGTTTGATTCTGTTATTGGTTTAAAGACGCATGGCAATAGTACATTAAGATTCACATTTTAGAGGCTGTTATGAGTTTCCGTTGTAAGATATTTTTGTTTTGTACTGCATAGTTTCAAGCGTGGCCATCGTGATGTATTATGTGTGTCAATGATGCTGTTACATGTCTTTTCGGTCCTTACGAATTGGTGCATATTACAAAGGTGTTTTCTTCAGTACTCTGGAGAGACATGTGCTGTTAACATTCCGTTATCGTATTAAGCTCAGGAATCGATAGTCAACAAATTTAATGAACGTAACTTAATTTTAGTTGGGCTAAGGTTCTAACTGTATGCTAGCAGCTTTTTTATTTCATTACGAGCTCAATGGCAGTGTTTGTAAATAGTGGAAATAATTGGTGGTGAAACTGTCCCTATGATTGGACATTTTTCTTGACCTTAAATGAATTACTCTTTCACTATAAAAATGGTTAGACGCACAAGTGGAAACAGAAAACAGCTTTAATTTAGGCGACTGCTTTTTATGGAATGAGCTATCAGGGAGACTTACTGCACAGTATGGTATGTGTTTATTGATAAAACATATTACTCACCACTGTTGATTATCACTTAGTCCTTAAATTCTTATAACTCAAACAAAATTTCTGACATCTTCAATGATTTGATCATTTTCATTCTGTCAGAGAAATTTTTGTAAACAAGAATTTTCACCCAGGTTTGACAGTATCAAGTAAAGATGCCTTGCTTACTTTTTCCCTTTTGTGTTTAATCATCAAGCTGGCAAATCTTTGAGACAGCATTCTAATGCTACCACAGCTTAGTAGTCAAGTGCCTCGTTATAATCATAGCCATTTGCTGGTGTCAACAATTGCCCAGGTGTCAGAGAGTCATACAGAGCCAGTCAGTTGTAATTGCACTGCTATTAGTTCCTGTATATCAAGTTTCTTGATGGATTTGCCACATTGTCACTTTCGACTTAAAAGGAAATCTCGTTTGTAGTCGCCTGCTAAATTCCAGTGATGTTAACATTGCCATTTGGGAACTGTACTGACTGAAAGGAGACTAGGTAATTGGGAAAAACTTTTTTAATTTCTGAATCACCTAATTGTACAAAGAAATCATCAGCATCTTTAGTTTGCCATAGCTATTTCTGCTTATTCTCTTCCATTGAGAATTGGAGATGTGAAGTCAACGTTGGAAACTTGTCATCAAGTTGTGAAATGAACTGTAGGTTTGGTATTGAGTTGAAATTAAAATTGTCGTGCCTGCTGAAGCTGTGTGTTAGTTGAATGCATCATTTGCAGCATCCATGGTATAAAAAGAGCTTCCTCAAGTTCATCTAAGTTTATTCAGTCCATTGATTCCTTAATGTGCCTTCTGTTGCTGAAAGTGAATGTCAGTTGTCGATATTAGTTCTAAAGTTTACCAGTATTGTCTTCACTAAAGATTTCAACGTCAGACATGGACCAAGAAAAAAAAAAACTTGATTATGTTGAATAAATATCACCGAATATTCACATCGACACAGCTTTTTTGGTGTCTTGATCGACCTTCCAAACTGAGTTCCTGTGAGTTTGGTAGTGTAGGCTGACCCTTGATGTTGGATTACTGTCTTACACTAGAGAGATCATGCATTTCTTGCCACTTGTAATAATTTTACCTGAAAGAAAATCTCAACACATTATTCTTGATTGTGCACATTTAATGGGTCGGTTGTTACCCACCAAATATTTGGTGTCAATGTGTTTAACAGATTTTAAGTGGGAGAAGTACTTCCATAGGCAGAGTTTGAATAATAATTTATTGCTGTAATTTGCTGCTATAATGCCTTTCATTCTAAACTTCTTTATTGCTCTGAGCTCTGTAGGAGCTCTCGTATCTTCAATTAATGTTATACATTGTGCAGATAATCTTTTTATGTGCTTTCTTTTATTTTCTTGTTGCTTCAATATGTTCACTTGAATCCCTTAATAACTACTGATGTTATATCTTATCATTTTTGTTACAAATCAAGTAAGAGAAAAAAAAAATAGATCAAATAACCAACTGAGTGCACCATAAATCGTGGGATGACTTCAAATGCAAAGTTTTTTTACAACGCTGATTTAGGTACAGATGAAGGTCGTCCTCTTTTTTGTTTTTTATTTTCTTGTCCAGCGTCGTGCCAAGCCGTCTTGTAATGCTATTGCCTTCTTTTGTGTGAGTTTGTTTAATATTTAAGCAGCTTAAATGAGAAATTGTTTCATGTGCAAGTTTGACAGTAAGCCACTGCAGAAACTATTTTGAAATAGAACTTGCTCTCAGTTTGCTTTGAACAATGTTTTGTAACAATCATGTGGTTTTTCACATATGTGACCGTTAATGCTTGTTAAATTTGAAATCTTTTTATCCCGGTTAGTTTCTGCGTGGCTGTAAATGATGCCATGTATAGTGATGAGGAAAAAAAAAAGAGAGTAGAATTTGACTTAAAATCACTTCATGTGACAGAAAGCGCTGTTTACTATTGAATCTGCATGCTTAAGAAAAGTTTGAATCCAAGCTTTGTTTTCAAATGAGAGAATTGTCACATTGGTGGAGTGGTTACTCCCTTCTCTTATTTTCGGTGCATTTGAATGTTTTGTGGCCAAGTTGGAGGAAGACAGAGTGAGTTTTTATGTCTTCCTGACAACTGCCCCTCAATCAGCAGGGTAATCAGAGTCCTTGGAGTAAACAATATGCTGAAAACTGGCATCAACAACTTTGAGAAAATTAGATATTATTGTTGTCATGGTAAATTTGTAGGATTCTGTACATCACAGAGAAACTATGTTGTTCAAATGTGAAAACTTAGGCAATTCTCGACCAGGCCTGTAGCAGGATTCCTGTGGACAAGACAGTTGGAAGGAATATGGATCAAAAGTTATGTCAAAAAATATTTTCAGAACCCCTCCTCTCTAAAGATGTACACTCATGGTATTTCTGATGGTTTTGTTTTGTTTTTTTGTTTGTGTGTTTACTTTTGTTTCCAACTTTTGTGTTTCTGTTTTAGTATATCAAGTGTTTTCACTATCTGTTTTGCGTATTTGTTGTACCCGTATTTTACTTTCTTTGTAAGTGTTATCTTGCCAACTAGATTAAGAGAAAATAATCTTTTATATTTTTAATACCACATTATCAAATTAATCCAAATTTAAAAGTTGCAATAAGGGATCTCATCTTTACTTAATCTTTTATATTTGTTGTTAATTATTTTGGAGTTTTAAGAAACCCAGCTGTGAACCAGTGTGTACAGAATTAATGGTTTTTAAAAATATTATGATACTTATTGGTTAAACCATTACAGTGCCCATGAAATTGATATCAGCTTCCTGTAATTGTTCTGTAATTTTCCTCACCAAAGTGCTAAGAAGTTAGTGAATGGTGATGGCTAGACCCTGTTGGGCTGGATCACGATATCACATACATACACAAGGTGTCTCGTACGTTCTCATTGGGTAACATATTCACGCTTGTTGAAAGTGCAACACTAGATTTTGCTACAGAATTAGGAGCAAAAGTGATAACCAATGAAGATGAGCCTTGCTGTCCGAAGTGGAACTGACCAAAGTGGGGATAGATGCAAGTTAGGAATATCCTTGAAGGCTAAGTTTGAAATTGTTAAAATTGTCTACTAGATATATAACAAAAAAATAAATTAATGCGTGCATTATGCTGGCAAACATGGGAATACATATGTCTTCATCAATTGTGAATATTCCAAAAGCACTCAAAGTGCTATAACTTGTGCCCCTTTGTGGAATAAACCATTCAGTCAAGCAAGGTTGTTCAGTATGTTTATCGTGACCGGATGACAAAAGTAAAATTTTAATGTGCATTACCTAAAGCTTGCATATGTGGATAGTCAGTCGTACAAAATAAACTCGCTTCTTCCAAGGTGCTATCCAGGTGGACAGCAGTCTGGCGGCTGATGCATACAGGGAATAACAGAAGAGAAAACAGTTGAAGGGTAGTAAAGGGGGAACTTTAGGGAGCTGTCTGTCGGTTGGATGGACGGTTAGAGAAATTATAAAGAAGAGAAGCGCTGGTGAAATGAAGAGGGTAACAAGTTTAGACTGCATTGCATGTAATGAGCCTAAATGACCAAATAGCCTTTAGCAAGGGCTAGGTGATGGACTGTGTGTGTATGTATGCTTGCATGGTGTATGTGACTCTAACACAACATCTCAACAAGGGATAGTTGTTTTAACTTCAAAAGTTGGTGTTTAGGTAAGGTCCATTGTAATTATATGATCCGAGATCTTTCTCAAGGAGGTCAAAGGACATTTGAGGTCATGAGAGGTTAAAATCTGAAAACCTATGAAGAGTGGAGGTCAAAGGTCAGTTGAGGTCAGCAGATGTCAAAAATTGAAAATCTCGTAAGCACAATATTTCAATAACAAAATGTTGCTCAAACTTCAAACTTGCTATGCAGGTAATCCTTTGTTAAGAGATTGGTCCCTTTTTTCTTTTCTTTTTTGTAAATGAAGCTGATTGAAATGTCAAAGGGACTTTGCAACACTGTCATCTCAGCAATGCACTATGTTGGAAATTTTGTATGCAAGCTATCCTCATGAGTATTAGCAAGGAATCACGACCTGACCAACTCTCTGGTTAAAGATTAAATCATGTCACTCATCGGTCAAACCATTACAGTGATCCACAATCAACTAGCAAGTTTAGATCAGTGTGGGCATGGATCTCCACACAGTTGTGTGTACAGAAGCTCTGAGTCATTAGTTCAAGCATTGCATTGAATTCCTGCTTGTTAAAGATAGGGATGATAGGCCGACAGCTTTGGTTACTTTGTTGATCATCTGATACGGAAGAACATCAATGTATTTCAAAGGCCTTCACCTAACGAGGGATAGCCAGTCTGAGCACATAGTGCACCATTTCATCGTCCTCCTTCGCATCCATTGCTGTGTGTTTGATCTCGGTTCCTTTCTGCTATCACATGTAGATGGAATCTAGTAGCTACTGAGCAAATTCCACTTCATCATATTTAAGAGATCTTCACATCTATTTTGGTCCAATTTTGCCTTGTTTTGGGGGTTGATAAAATGAAGCCAGGCAGCTGTCCCATGTTATTTTTCATGCATTTTGTAATCAGTAAAGAGCAATTGATGATATCAACAAACAAACAAACAAGGTATGTTCACACAATATTACTGTATCAACAAGATGAATAGCATTGTGGTTAAGACTTGTCACAGTTGACAAGATTGTGTATGAATCAGCATGAAATACGTAAACAATGATTTTAAGTCACCAAGTCAGACCGACTGAATGTTGCTTACATATATGCATGCATTTGCACCTGTAATGGTTTAACCGAAAAGATAGTAAGACCAGCATTAGTGTCACTACTGTAAATAGCTGTATTTAATCCTTAATTTATTTTTATGTTGGATTTCATAAGCTTGCAATTGGTCTGATGTATATTCCTTTTTTTTCTCGCCTACTTTGCGCCTTAAAGTCATGCATCTAGAAGTGTAATCTGTGGTTGTTATATGATCTATGATCTTTAAAAAGTAAAATATGAAAAATTTGTACCGTAACAGTGTAATAATGATCACCTGATGTACAGCAAGCCTTTCAAATGAATATGTTTACATGGTTTGATTTGCAAGCAATAGCAACAGCATATTATAGCATGTATGCAGTATATTTTCTGCATAGGTGCATTGCATTATTGAAAGGGAAGTTACTTAGATCAATTGGTATTATCTTATATTTGATTCGATTGTGGACATAATGACTAAAAGGTCTGTTTATTTGGTGCTAAACTGCAGACCTTAAGTTATTAACTTCAACAGATCATATTTTATCTTTTTTTTTCCTTTTGTTATTTTTTGTTTTTGATGTCTCCTAAGTGCTTGGATCATGGTGTACACTTGTCCTGTTTGTGCTTAGTCCTTGTTCTCCCAGTGAGATTTGTATTAAGTTTTGAAACCTTCAATACTTTCTTGGTGGAATATGCTATTTCAGCTCATCTCGTACAACCAGAGTTTAAACAGAGAAGGTTGCCATCTTCTTTCTAATATATACGACGTGCATCCTTTCATTGAATATCCAATTAGTGATTATTTATTTGTCTTAGACCTCCATATTATATTTCAGTTGGCTAATCATAACATTCATAAACAATATTCCTGTCTCTCCTAATGGTAGCTTATTACATGCATCAAGCTATTCAGGAGAAATTAAAATCTTGCATTTGCAAAAGTTTGAAGATTTAATTTTCCATTGTTTCAGCATTGTTACCAGAAGACAACAGCATCAAAGTTCCTCGGGCTTTTTTATTTTTGCACATTAACTTGTCAGCTGTTTTTATTGGCAATAGAATGTGCATTATTCTTCAGATGACATCTTTTCTCCAGCATCTTCTGATCATTTGAGATGTCCCGGCTATGTGATCAGGGTTCCTGGGCATTGTATGACATTTGGCAGTAATGTCATTGTAACAAACATTACATCTTATCCCTGAAAAGAAAATCCACAGTTGACTGACTGTGAGTGTACTACTGTAGTTGTATATAGAGGGGGGGGGCATGTCCCTTGTCAATCCCCATCACTTTCTGTGACCTTCCCTGCTTGTAAAACTAGACAATTAGACGTCGCAGGAAGGTAAAGAGTTAAAAAAAAAAAAACTTCAGTGTGCTTCCATGTATATGTTCTGTAAGTTAATGGTGTACTCCAGCACCAGTTTCTTACGAGGCTCCGATCACGACCAATATATTTTTTCTTTAATCTCATACATACCTAAGGTACATGTTAATTAAAAATATATCTACAGTAACTCGTGGTTTTAATTCTCTTGATTTCTCTGGCATGATCATGATTTGAATCATTTACCATGATATAAATACTATCAACTCTTTCCTTTGACTTTGAGATTATTTTTATTTTTTCACCTCTTCATCTCCCCCCCCCCCCCCCTCTCACACTTTGGAAAGGTAAAAAAAATCATGCATTTTGGCAAGGTCCATGGACTATCTTAGCTCTACCATCGTGTTGTTTCCGTATCCCACTTTACCAACCCTCGCCCAAGACACCATCGTGTCATTCTCTCTTATGGTTTTGATTAAAATCATAACTGGCCAATGTAATCATGACGGTGTGTGAGTGTATTAGTGATGCCTTGCTTGTAGGGTGAACCATCTGAACAATCTGATTAATCGGGATTGTCCCGTTTTTGAAAGGAAAAGTGAGTGTCCTGACTGGTAACACATATTGTCTCAATTTCCAGTTCTTGAAAACAATGTAGGTCTAGCTGATAATCTATGTGCATGTTTTCTTGTGTGTGTAGACCAAATTAATTTGCCCTTCTGTGTCTGCTATTGCTTAACTTATTTGGAGATGTTTAAATCTCTTAATCAACTGAAGATATCTTTAAATGAATTCAAGGTAGATATCTTTAAATGATTGAAAGATCTTTTGAGGAGGAATAAAGATATCTTGAAATAGAAGTGACAGTATCTCTAATTTGAATTAAATATATCTTGAATAAGAATTAAAGCAGATGTCTTGAATAGAAATGAAAGGTCTAATTTGAGTTAAAGATACCTCTAACTCCCATATAAGATATCTTTAATTTGAATTAGGAATATCTTTAAATGAATTGTAGATTGATTTATTTCAAGATATCTTTAAGCAACTTACCGATATCATGAATTCAATGTAAATTGGTAACTATCTTTGAAAAAATTTAAAGATATCTGTAAATGAATTTAAGATATCTTTCAGGTAATTTAAAAGAGGAGAAGCCATCATTACAAAAGCCACATCAGACTTGACAGGCAAAAAAAAAAAGACCAGTAAAATTATGGAATCGTGATGATTATATCTGACTTTGCTTGTTATGATACACTTGCACAACTTCTCACGCTTGCAAAAATCAACTCACATTGAAAGCCAATGTTACCGTGACAACTGTCAGTCTGAAGACAGTGATGGTGAGGGTGCATCTTTAAATTTCCTGGGAGGATGAGAATCAAGTGGCACCCATCATCATCTCTTACATACTTGCTAAAATTGTGGAAGACTATCTGAACCATGGCATGAAGTGTACCGGAAAATTTTGGAATGAAAATGCCCCCTAAATTGCTGGAAATAAACTCGGTCCACAGGTGACCTTTTACTCTGGCATCGACCCTCTCAACTGTTGCTGGGGCACCCCATTCCGCCAGCCACTGTTTGAGGAAACCAATAGCCAAATTTAGACCATGCTCTATATGAATCTATACCTGATAACCATTGAGTGGAAAGCTGTTCAAGGACACTGTTACTAGCCAAATTGTACTACTTCATGTCTACAGAGTGGATTCTGATTGGTTCGGGCTAGATTCTGTGCCTCCTTGAAAGGTGTCAACATGCCACACACTGGATAATCCAGACGGCTGCCTGTTTGTTTGGAAAAGTCTTTTGACGTGCATGTTCACCATAAAAATATATTGCAGGAAAACACATGAAAGGTAAACTATAAAAGGGACATGCTGATTGCCTACGGATATCTTGAACTATACTGTGCAATGGAATGGTATTAAACTGGCATCCTAAGATGAGCGTTACTGTTGATGATGCCAAAATTAACGAGCATCTCCTGTGCTGTTGATCTTTCCAGGGAATTACCACTACACTCCCTGACTCCTTCACTCTTTTTCAACGCAAGAACGGGGAATTGCATCTGCTTCTCTGATATTCCTACTTCTGAGTACATACTATCAATGTTGACAAATCATGTCTCTATTGAGGGGGCAAATTGCTGATCCATTCCTGCCATCCATAGTATTGGTCATGTGGTACAAAAAAACTAGAGCAGCAATGGTACAAAAGCTCATACCTTCAACCAAGTGTCGGTAGGGTTATGTGAACACCCCAAATCCCTGAAAACCGTGTTAAGGTACCACTGACAGAGTATCATTACGACAAACATCAAAATTGTACTAGAGAATCTGTAGAAGGAGAAGCATTTTGCAGAATTTCATAAAATGAGCCAAAGGCTCATGCCTTTGGCAAAGCCCACATGGGACCTTGCACACAAAAATCCTGAACACCCTGAGGGCATCGCTAAAGTAGTATCATTATGACAAACCATCAATCAACATTGTACAAGAGAATCTGTAGGAGCATTTTGCAGAATTTCATAAAATGGGCCAAAGGGCCCACATGGGACCTTGGACCCAAAACTTCTGAACACCCTGAAGGTACCACTATTGGAGTATCATTATAACAAACCATCAACATGGTGCAAAAGAATCTGCAGAAGGAGAAGCATTTTGCAGAATTTCATAAAATGGGCCAAAGGGTCCACATAAGACCTTGGACTCAAAATCCCTGTGCACCCTGAAGGCACCACTAACGGAGTATCATTATGATGAACCATCTCCATTGCACAAGAGAAGCTGTAGAAGGAGAATTGCATTTTGCAGAATTTCGTAAAATGGACCAAAGGGTCCACATGGGACCTTGGGCCCAAAATTCCTGAATACCCCATTTGGCCCACCACCCCAAGGTACATTGTGTGTAAGTTTCAAATCCATGAAAGCATGTAGGAGGAGAAGCATTTGGAACAATTGTGGACAGATAGGTAGAAGGATGGAGTGACGCCGCATGATTGCATGAGCTCACACCAGCATGATGGTATGAGCTAAAGAAACTATATGAGCATGTCCTCGGTACTCCAGGGTTGTATGTTTTATACGTAGGACACCATATCCCTGCATAGCTGGAAATTTTTAGCATTTAGAAAATGCATGATTCTAAAGCCTGTGCCTTATCGCAAGTACATAACTTCAAGTCAGTAGGGACCACTTTACGGTAGATGTAATAAAATTTAATGACACAAAAGTCATGGAGCAATGACATTGCGACAGCCCCTTGGTATAAACTGATACGATTAGAATCATCAAACATACACATCTCTCTCTAATTTGTGGTGTTTGCAACTATTAGAATTTCGATGACATTTCACTACAATGGATTACACTCATTCCTTCTTGCCAAATGACTATGTTGTGAGAATCAATTATTCCTTGTGATAATCAATTACAGCTAAGGTGATCACTGAGTTGCTATGACAAATTACTCCTCCATACCAACATACTGCAATCTCACTGCGGTGAGATACTACATTTTTATTTATGAAGATCTAAAACTGAATGTAAAAACACCTACACACAAATTTCGCAAGGCAATTTTTACTATCGAACATCGCCGATAGAAGATTTATTGAATAGCCAGTGCTTCAACATAATACTGTCTTGCGTTAAGACCCACTTCAGTACATTCAACAATATATACCTCTGGACAAATAAAGATTGACAAAACTGTCTCCTAATTTACTTCATCCAGTCTCTTGTGAAAAAGAATTGGATCTTTACTTAAATTAAGAAATAAATAAAAAGACATGCTAGATTGACTGAAATTTTAAACATGACATCTTTTCATCTTGTCAATAAAAGGGTAATACATGACATGTTTGATGTATGTAGAACTTTCCCGATAAGTTAAATTATCACAGTAACATGACCATAAATAGAAACAGGAGTGTGGCACCGAGCTGTGTGGCATATAACAACGAAGTCTCAAGGCCAGCCGAGTTGCAGTTCATGTTGCTAGCAGTGTTGGAAAAGAACTTCATGCCAAGCCAACATGACTTTGATTACAAAGGGGGCTTTCAAATCTCACCATTGAACCTCTGGTTTCTACAACATCTTTGACGTAGGTTTCAGGCACTCTTTGGATATTTGGCTGGAAACACACCTTTACAGTTCCAGGCGATGCCCTTCACCCTCCTAAGGTATTCTCGATTCTCCAAATTTGGACTGTTCGTCCTCACCCAGTTCTCCTTGGGAATTAGGAGGAGAGTAGGACACATTAACTATCACAGAGCCAAGAACTATCGTGGAAAAAAGATGAATTTAAGATATCAAAGGAGTGGAGTCATCAAATCAAACAAAACTTATCATTTTGAAACTTGCACAACCATTAACATTTCAGAGTATGGATATTATTTATTGTATTTACAAAACAGAATTACGGACAAAACATTTCCTTCATCATCCCTTTGATACTTTTCCTTTTCTAAATCTCACTGATTGGCAGGTACTCCGCCTTCGTTCCACCCATATAAATGCTAAAAATTCTTTGAAGGTTTTCCCCTAGCACATTACAGTACAGCATCTTGCAACGATAACGATGCCAATGACACTGTGTCATATGAATTCATAATTCTTACAGTAAAATTATGAAACAAAAAATATCCCATCACTATAGACTAAATAAACTACCTTCTACAATTTATCTGTGGAGAACCAGCTTTCATTGTTTATAGATTGAATGTGAATCAATCTGAAACTCATTTATACATGTGTCTTCCCATGCAAGAGAGGATTATTGCCAAAGTCGCCCACATTCACTTGTTACTATGGCAACATGCTGGGCTGCAATGTATTATTAAACCTTGGACAAATAACAGAGAATCATGAATGGTGAGGTCCGTTAATATTTAGGACCCCTTAAACATTACTGTTAATGCCTATACAATCAATGCATGGCATACTGCCCACGGGCCAGAGTGGCTCCACATGGTCCTGAATCAACTTCACAGCTACATATCTACTACGTAGTCTCATGATTTCAGTGAATCAAATGATTTTAATTTATTATCACATGTTAACTGTTTATTTCTTTAATCCTGTTTTAAAAATTTACGTTCTTATCTGTGTTTATACTAATCTGTGTTTCATTTTTCAACTTTCTATTCACATTTCATTTACTCCTTTATTTTGTTTTATATTTCTGCTTTATTCTGGTCCATGTGTTTATACATTCTCTTGCTTGTACATTTTACCTTGTTTTCATCGTTTTACTCTTTTGTATTTTTTTCTCTGTACTTTCATGTCATTTTACACGAGGGCCTTGGGGGAGATTAGCATTCTTTGCTAACCAAGTCTTACCCTCCTTTCAAATGTTAATAAATAAATAAATAAATCTTCTGAGGTTTTCCATCAATTACCGATTACCATTTTTTCACACCAGGATGTTCCTACACAGCATTAGGAAAGTAAGGCCAGGGACTGATCACCTGAATTTTTTCGAGTTGGGATCAATTGAGCAAATTTTTCAACCGACAAGTGTGGATCAGATGGCACCGACTTTGGCATCCGTGCCACTTTCCGTGAAGCACGACCGGCACCAACATCCTTTCATGTATGCATTCCCATAATGCATGTATCTGTCAAGATATTATTCATTATAAAAAGTCTGGGGGGGGGGCAGACGACCTTAGATTTGTACTAAAGATACCAGAGGTATCACTTCAAGCTACCTTGACTGATCACCAACCAACATTTAGATGGGCATGCATTTTGATTTGAGTATTCATAATTACATTGAAACTGCATGATCAAAACTATCAAGATAAAGAATTTTATGAGTGCATATGTGTATGACCAAAGACAATGACAAAAGTGAGACATTAAGAATGTTTGAATGGCCAAAGTCTCTAAGAGGTGATAAATGCAATACCGTATGACGGAAGGTATTCTCGACAAATCATCGCCAGTATTACTGGCATGTGGCTCTGGATATCACAGAGTTGTTTTGTAAGATCAAAGATACCAGTAAGCTGATGGCCTGCTTTTTTTTTTCTTCCATATGATACCAAGAGAACCATTAATTGGCCAGTCAACAAATGGCCAGTTTTTGTTAGGGACAGGTGTATCATATGAACAATGACATCAGTATCATTAAATTTGACAATACGTGGTTACCAATTAAAGTAATACCAAAGACGGCTTCGGCAAATACTGGTATTTGTATGATGAGAGAGACCAAAAGAAAAAACTGTATCGTAGAGAACATTAAGTACTAAAAATGAATACTTACAAATGGATGAGCAATAAATTGGGAGGACCCAATAAACAGACCACTTCATCACACATAGCACATTTTGTGCAAGCTTGAGAAGAATCATAAAGGCTGCTTAATGAGTAGATCATTAACGGTTCGAGTGGTATTAATAAATGAAACCTCTTATTATCATATTAATGAGTGACATGAATCCATCTATAAAACAAAGTACTTGACACTTTCATCAACTTTGATGCAACATTCAAAAGTTCAGAAATTGAGTATTGTTAACAAATTACATATTTCATTCGGAGGGGTTAATTTCCCAGACAATGCTGACACTTAAAAATCTTCTGCAACTCAACAGTTTGCCAGCACACTCACAGAGAATATACAGACGTAATTCCTCATTTACTGCAGCTGTATGATAGTTAAGACATTGAAAATAGTTGTAAAACGAATTTGGGACACAATTTTTGTGAAATCCGTCATCTGAATATGCAATACGGAATAATCTGTTGCACCCACTGTTTCATATACAAAAAATGAGGCCTGATGTGCAGGCAGAAGAATTATCTTTTACGGTGTTATAAATGATTGGCTTGTACACATTCCACTGTGTTGCTCAACTGTATGTTCATGATACATTTTTGTAATACATGAATGCCCAGTTGGAAAACTGAATGAGTGCATCAAAGTAGGAGCCAAACAACAAAAGAGGGGTGTAGTGTTCAATCTAAAGGATTTGATATTAATGGATGCCTGAGTGTAAAATCATTTTTTGGATTACACCAAAATTGCTGCTTTTAAACATTTGCAAAATATGCAATATGAGTCTAATACTGTTTGGAAAGCCGGAATAAGTCCATCAAACAAAAACAAAGAAGGGAAAAAGTTTAAAAAGAGTTCAACTTCAAGAGCAAACTTAAAGCAACAATGCAATGAAAGTGCAGAACTCTCAACTGAGAGGATTCAAAACTGTGGTCAAGATTTTGTACAAGCTATAAAAAATTATGGAACAGCACAAATATTGGGAGATGTGTTTCAAAACATGACCACTCCATAAATGAACAGATTTTTCAAACCTGTGACTAAAATGCAACTGGTGCAGATGACAGCAGTAAACTGCAGGATAAAAAACAAGTTTTGCAGCCAACTAAACAAGAAGTCCATACACAATAATTCCAGCCTTCAAATTTCAGATGATTCTGTGGAAGAAAGTCTTCTTTAATCTAAAAATCTGTCCGAACATGTATACTTTGAGACAAGCTATGCCATTCGGTACACACGTTCTGAACTTAACACTCGATGAACATAATCTGTGAATGAATACAACGTAATAAGTCACTTCACAACATAGAGTACTCTTTGCATACTTAAAACATTGAATAAACAAGACAAGAAACAAAGTATGAAATGAGAAATTTTGCCAAAGATTTTGCCTTCAATTTTCTCAAAGATTGCAAAGGTTAGGTGCTTGAAGAGTAGCGGGCAATACGTGAATGTCATTTAATTTGATTCTAGCTCTTTAGAATGAGAATTTTGAAATGCCAAGGAAGCAATTTCTTTTTGCTTTCACATAGAAATTAGGTCTATATTTTACTGTTTTTCATTTAGTTCTACCTGATTGGCATGGATGGAAGTGCAAGTGTTGTGTTCATTTTGCTCAAATTAAGATAAAACCTTGAAGCCCAAAATGCCCTCCTTAAATGTGTGCTACGAAAACTCCCATACTAAGAAAAGACAGCAGAAAGTAGAAAAAAAGCAAAAATCCCAACTTTATGTCCATTATTAACTTCTTACTTCATTCCTGTCAATTTTCTTGTTGTTCCTCTCAGTTTTAATTTAGAGATTTGCATTGACATATAATATTTTGAATGGTATGATATATTTCTGATATAATCAGATGACCGTTTTAATATTATGACAGTTTCAGGTAAGTAACCCTCCTTGTCACCATGGTTGCCAAGTTCATTTTGGACTCAATGTTAAAGGGATTGGCCACAGAAAATAATTGGTATTTCATTAAAATTAGGACTATTTTTCTATCTTTAATGGAGAAAAAATATCTCAATAGCAAGTTCCGTTTGGAAATTAAGGATTTTGCTAAGAAATATTGTTTCAAAACAGTGCATTGCCTTCTGGGAAATTTGTGATGTGATACAGGGAGCGCCACTTGGATGTAATTGTATTTCTTTATGATCTTGACTGTCTTAAGAAAAAACATTTATGATAGTTTAAAAAGATGTGACCGTAATTTCTGCAATAGTTTAAGGTAAAATCTATGATATGCCCAATCTAATATTTCAGAGAACAATAAAAATTCTTCATTATTATTTTTGTTTTTACCTTGATGCAACTGGATATATTTCTTGACCAGAAAAGTTTTCAATAGTAAAATCTTGTGCAACATATTGGCATGTGGTTTGAAATGCCTGCTGTGAAAACTTATTCTCTTTAATTTGAGAACCTCCTTCACTTGTAAGCGAAACATTCCATGAAAACACACGGTTAGACATCGGTTATAAATACAAAATTTCTTTGTGTCTTAGAATTTGTTCCTTAATGTGGACAAAGAGACAAAGCAGCACAAACACCTTCATATCTTTTTTTGGGGGGACATTATTTTTTGGGGGGACATTATTGCAATTAACCTCCAGTTATAAGGCTCAACTTTTCTATTCATCACCATGGTTACCATTCATTTATGTGCCTATATTCACTACACACCTCAATTTACATACAACCCATGCTGAGTGGGCATGACATACTTTTATGCAGCTTTGTCCCTATGTATCACGAAAGAAAAATCAAAACTCTCATAAATGCTGTCAGTTTGAACTTTAAAAGGCATACTGTATGACATACTCAGGGGAAAGCTTGCCATATTGGAAATTAATTTGTAATGTTTAAATGTCTAAAGTGACTGGAAATCACTAGGTGACTTTATCCTAATTTTTAATCTGCTTTCAAATATCTATCCACGACAGCAAGAGAAAGAGGAAAGAATTTACATCGACAATGTCATTATGAACAAAGGCCACAGAATTTGGACAAATAACAGTGGTTGGAAATGCAAACCAGTTATTACATTGTTTTCAAAACCATTCAACAAATCTGAGAGCTCAATAGCTTGCACAGTTAGTAATCAAACCTTTCCCCCACCCCCACAAGAGTTTACTAATAAACAGCGTACAAAATATCCACTCAACCACACCTTACACTCGGGAGATCTTTGCATTTCACAAAAAAAACCTTGTGAGTAAAAGAAGAGATATATTCTTGTTAGCTCCTTCGCAGTCTTATAGGATATCCTTATCAGAATCCTCAAGATAAACATCCCTGCTCATAAAATGAAGACAAAAGAAGGGAGTGTTTGCAGTGGAAACTTTCCCAAAAAGTACTAAAAGCTTCTAACTTAATAGGCACTGGAAAGTTTCACTGTTTACACAATATCACCACGGAAAAAAAAATAAATAAGATTAAAGTAAAATCATAGCAAACGTACTCTTAAGTCAACAATCATACAAGCTATTATTAATCAAATATATCGCCAACAGAGCGTATTTCCATTTCATTTGCAACATGCCACTGTGTCTAATTTGACAAAAATGTCTGGCCGTCACAGTTTAAAACACAAAAGTGAATATCCAAAGCAAAATGTGCTTGAAGTGAACAGGAGTCCATCCAACAATAGCTAACCACTGGAAATTGTTAACCGCCAGTGCGTCTTTGCGTTACAAATGTCTGAATTAAACTATCAAGGATGTATAAAATCGAGCCCAGCATCAACAATTTCACATCCAGCTCAGCAATATTTCAAATAAATGCAGTTTTTACTGCTAAATCAACACTTTTCTAGGAAACATGAGCTGATATTTGCAATTTAACTGAGGAAATGCCAACAGTGCAAAAATTCTTTGAAACTCAATCACCATGGCATCCCTTCCCTAAGGACTTTCACCAGCTACATTTTGATCTTGAATCAGCGGTTATGTCTTATTGCTCTGAGCCAATCATTATTGCTTAGCAACTTATTTACTACAGTAACCTGTCTAACTGTCCAAAGCTATTTTTTATTGATAAAACCAATTACCAACATTACACCCCTCCTTTGCAATTTTCCGTTATTACGGCAACCTTTCTCCAGGGGACCAACGACTGCGTACTGGATCAGGGTTTACACCAAGCCTCTAGAATTCGATCTCTGCATCAACTCTCCTTCTGAATCTGAATTTGAATTTGACGGATGAGTGACATCCTCCGACAGTCTCCTCTTCTTCTTCTCTCTCCTCAGATCGAGACGATCGGTAATTCCTCCAAGCCTTTCTTTCTGTGGATGTTGTATCTGAATCTAGCCAGGTCTTTTCTGGTGACAATTCCGACCACCTGCAAAAAGAGAGACAGAATGTTGATCCATTTATTTCACCGGAATCATTCCGATTATTCAAACTAAATAAAGGACTTGTGCGATGAGGAATCTTGACGTATGAAAAATTTGATATGTTATAAATGTGACTGATGTTATCATCCTCATACAATCCTTTTCACATAACTTTTTAACATTCAAATTACAGGGACTGGCCACAGAAGAATCTGATATATTATAAAAATTAGAACTTTTGTATCTCTTAATTGGTGAAACCCATATCTTAATAGCATTCTGAATTTGGAAGTTATGGATTCTTCAAGAAATATGTATTTCAAAATGGAACATTGCATTATGGGAACACTGTGATGTCACACTGGAGATACTTGAAGATCCTTTACATTTGTTAATAATCTTGATTGTCTTAAAAGAAACAAGATAGTGGCAAGAGATGAAGATTAATCTAAATTAAAACAAAATCTAACTTTCCACAGGTGCTTAACATGACATCATGCAATAACTTGCCCCTGTTATAAGACATTTAATACATTTTTTGTAACCTTGAGGCAACTGGAAATCATTCTTGACCAGAGGTCTTTTTTCATACAGCAATATACCGAGTTAGGGACAAGGTATTGGCATGGGGTCTAAAAAGCCTGCAGTGAAAAACTTTCGATTTGAGATCTCCTTTATACTCGTCAGTGAAATATTACTTAAAATCTTTTCATTTCTTCTTACAAATCTATGGCACAAGCACGAACAGGAATGACAATAGTGAAATGAGTTGGAGACCCGAAAGAACCAATGTTTCTAAAACAAACAAAGGACATGGGACAAAAGAAACTATTTCTTAAATTTAATAAAACAATTCAAAAGATATTCACTTAATATTCAACCAACTAATAGAGAGAGTTTTGATTTATTTTGAATTAATCTTGCAAAACAGGTAAGTTCAGACTCTATCTGAAGGATCACGACAGCTTTACAATAGTGGCAGTTATGAAGGGCTAACATACCCGATTGTGGTCGTCTGTGACGACTAAATGCCTGAGACCGAGAGCTCTGAACAGACGAAACATTCTTGGTAATGAGGCTTCCTGTGGTACAGAAAATAAAACCACATCGTAAAAAAAAAAAAAAAACTGCAGCACAGACACAAGAAGACCAATATCAACCATGATGAACAGAAATCATTGGAAACCTTAAATGCAGACCATGCAATTTATATCTTATTTTCAAGGTTGAATAACGAATTAGCAGATTTGATACAATTCGGCGATAGGTCACATCTCATCATGGTCAACTATTACAATTTGAATATTGGGTCAGAATTTTGGCAAAGTATCAGGTCAGTGGTGATGTATCATCATTTTTTAACTTATTTTGGTCACTCTAAACCAATATCTGATCCTAGTTATCTTCCTGTAAATGGTACCAGTCTAATCTAATGTAATATATGATTCTGCAGAGAGTTTTCCTTCAAAATCATTCTGACATTTTTTCACTTTTCACAAGATGACGTCACTTCATGACTGGATGGCATTCTATTTGATCATTTGTCAGCGACGACATATCTGATTGTATAAGATTGACAATTTTGGATTCGCTTGAACTAAGTTTGGAGAAGATTTAAGCCAACACTCACAAAAATCAAACTGGACTGAATCCAGTGCCAATCTGACGTGACCGACGCTTTAAGTTCTATATTTTGCGGCACATTTAATCAAGAATTATCGTCCAATTAGAGAATCAAAACTACATGTCTTCAGTGTTGTTCACCACTGCAGGCATTCGGTGTGTTTTGAACTATTCCTCAGTTTTAATTCACTCGAATATCGACGTCAATATGCGTTGAGCCCTGTGTGGCCACTAAAATACAGAACGATGTGACAAAGGTTTCGTTTCTGACCTTTGACACCGAGTAGGGCGAAGGGTTCATGAAAGGACGTAGGTCAATGGAACACTCTCTCTCCCTACTGGTGATGCTGATGTCTTTTATCTCAGTGAACCGTGGATATTCGTTTCTGAAGTCATCCATTACTATTTTCCTCCTTGGTGCTTGAGAATTTGGCCAAGATTCGAAAGCCTGTCGGGAGAGCATGGGTGAGAGAGATGTTATGGTGATGAAACAGTGGGCTAATGAAAAGTGTTTTGAAATGTCTCATCGTTGGTGGAATGTTCTGTGTTACTTAAAGTATCTTTGCTGGATTTCCATCCTGGATGGTGTGTAGTGATCACTGGGATGTTATACAGCCACTTCACCAACACCTGCGATAAAAGGGAATAATACCGACAGAGGGGATGGGTGGGGCAGACGGGATGTTGGCATATGTTATGCATGCTTCCCCAGCACTTTTTTTTCACTTCACACACTTCAAATCCTACACTTCAAATCCCACAGAAAAAATCTTCTTCATAACTCCAGATAATGATCATTGAAGAAAGACTGCCTGGTCAAAAATATTTCCAATTGCCCGAAGGTTATCAAATGATGTGTGGCACAAGAAAATTACTGCAGTAGGCCTTTTTTGTGTTTTGAAATTGAAATGATTTACACTAAAACTTAAAACTTGACACCGATACAAAATTAAGGTTGTGTTGACAAAACATTGAATACTCAAGCCTTGAATTCTCTTATAAGGTCTCTTGCATTTTACGACACATGTGAGCTACCGCCCTTTACTTGTGTTCGTTGTAGTGTACAACCGTGACCAGCTGTTGTGTAGTGAATGTGCATTATGTCTTAGTGCTTCATTTTCATTGACCTGTTCAAGCAAGGTTCGTTTTGAGACTGAATAAGTTTTGTCTGCAGCACATTTTAGATTTCCCCATGTTTGATCGATATTTCTGCTAAAATTCAAAAACTTTGGATGGAATTGACATTTTGAACCTCAGTAGTTTTCTCTAATCGTTTACTTGGTAAATTAAAAGAATGACAATCAAGTTGGACCTGACTATCCCTCAAGGATAACATTAATCAACCATAGATCACTATCCCTCAAGGACAAATTAACTGTAAAAATTTTTGTCCTACTTTTGACATCCTGCTAGATGGTTTAAAATATACACATGCATGCAGAGATGGATCGTTGTCACATTAATTATTACCATTTTTTGTCTGGCATGGTGTTTCGTCTCTAAATACACGTACCTTATTTTTTAATAGCACAGATAGTTGAGACCTGATGATGAGCCCACGGAAGGTACCGCCTCTACCGTGGGTCTGATGAAGAAACAAAAAATACCAGCAGGAATGCAAAACTTATTCGAGGTCACCACTGAATATGACTTACAATTGATGAACAATCACTGTGAGAAACTTAAAAGCTTGAGATACACAAATGAAATCACACTAAATTTATTCAAGCTCAAACAATTCTTCAAGGAAAGTTTGTATCATCTTATGCAAAGATCGGTGTGACACTGCTTAGAATCTGTTCCTAAGGGATGAAGTACTTTCTATCACTTTGCTTAATCAGGCTATTAACTCAATTTGCATACCATTGAGTCTGCCTGACACCGGCATTGTTTGTATGAAACTTCAATAAGTCTGTGTGATATTGCTAAGTCAGTTTGTATTTGATATTTCTATGAGTCTGAACTCTAAATGATTCTGTAAAAAGAGTACCCCCTCACTCTTTTGAGTTGTAGTGGTGACATTATACAAGTTATGTAACAACGAATGCGTGATGAATCACCCTGTCAGACTAGCAGGGCCCAGAGACCACACTGCGAGGACACGAATTGAGCTAGTCTTCAACCAGAATGAACAGATGTGTGACATAACAATAAACAGGAAGTTACAGCAGTAAGAAATGTAGGCCAAGGAATATACATCAATGTTTTTCACTGGGAGTACACTGGAAGTGGAAAAACTTTCTCCTCATGTCGAAAAACGCTTTTTCTAAAAGTTATTATAACTGCAGTAGCATCCTAACTACTCTCACTACAAGATTTTGGATTTCACTAGAGCCTATGGTAAGAGGTGTATCGTATGTCTGGGTAGATTAGAAGTCCATACCTGGGATTAACAAACCTGAAATAGGACATACAATTAGTTCTAGATCAAACGGGCAGGGCTGACTGTAAAACTTGGTAATACTTTGGATGATGATTCTTCCATCTTTGCCTTTCAGGCAGTCACTATGATACTTTTATCTCAGTTTTTATAAACTTTCAAATCAAACTTCATATCCTTTATTGTATCATTCACAAATCATTCTTTATAATAATTTTAATGCATGTGAAGCCACATTTTTAATATTCTGAAATTATTCTCCATGGTCTTTCGTCACTCAATGATCCTATGAGATCAGTCTCAACCCATAATGATACTAATGATACGATATTAACTTTGCACGATACTCATATCACTAGCAGAGAAAGTTGCAAAGCACAAAAACTTCTTTAATCTTTTTTTTTAAGTTACCAGCACAATAGAAAAACTTCAAGCTGTTTTTTAAATTTGAAGAAGGTGTACGTCACATGACCCACCTCATCGTAAGGGTCGACCACTGGGAATCCATTGTGGTCGTTGTCTAATAAGATGTCGGTGAGTTCGCCGACATTCTGAATGGTGTTCAACGTGATCACAGGCTGGTTCATCACATGACTGCGAAAAAATTCACACGGACACGACAATTAGAGTAATCTTAGGGAATCCTACACTTCCTCTTGATTTTGCCCTGCCTGGTCTCTATTCCTCAACAAATCTTCCTGAAAATGGACCTATTAAGCCAATTCTGCTTGTTGCTGCTGCATCTAAAATGCCAGTAGTTATTGCTGCATCTAAAATTATGTGGCGATTGGGTTAGGGCTAGATAGACTAGGTAATTTCACAGAAGGTGTAGGATTCTGTCTCAGGTGGGTGCAGAATTCTCCCACCTAGGCTATTACAAGTCTCATATTTATCTAACTCTACCTTCCCCTTGTGCAGAATCAAACTTACAGCTTACTGATTGAATGATATCATGGTGAGCATAAAACTGGCTGTCCCCGGAGTAAAAATCATGCTTCAGTGATGAGAATCTGTCTTTTAAATTGGTATACTGACTGAAAGTGATGTCAGTTTAATACTCTATATGACTGGAATAGAATTCTCAATTGCTTACAGCTTGATTGGCTATCAACTGATTGCATAATCTAGACCAGTTTATATTTATACATACCTTGCCTTGATGTGAGTGGACACCGGAGGAGGACCCCAATGGAGGAGGGGGACGCTGTGTAGTTCTATATGTATGTCATAGAGGCCATGGTTGAAGAAGTCACCGACCCACTTGGCGGTGATGAGGACGAGCATCAGAGGAAGACCGTAGGTGATGTTGTGAGTCGCCTCCATCAGGATGACGGTGAGTGAGATGGTCATTCTTATTACACCACCTGTCCGTAATGTCGAAGATGTAAGACGAGAGTTTCAAAAAGTGAACAAGGTGGCACTGAGTTAAACTAAAGGTCATCAAAGAGAATATATGAGGAAGATCTGCAGAAAATGGGCATGGTATTCAAAAATAATGAAGCATTTTGAAAATAGGAGCATCTAAATAAAGATGAATGCAAAAGTTCTGTGGTATTCATTCACAAAGTTACCTTCAGACAATACTGTTAAACTATTCCTCTCTACAAATCACTGATAAAATTAACCAATGAAAGACATCTAAGCGTTGAAAAAGCTACGTACTCTGGTAAAACACGCTGCATTGTAGTTTACAGAACAAACAGAATGTGCCACAATCTACTTTGTAGCCCAAATATTAGTTTGCAACCACTAGAGTTCAAAACGAGAGACTTTAAGGAAATGCATTCTACAAGATTCACTCAGGTGGCGACGAAAATAGTATCCAGAATGAAAAAAAAACAAAAACAAACAAACAGACATCAAAACAGATGCACAATCAAGTCATAGAAACCTAAATATACATTTTGTAATTTGATTTTAAATCGGCTGCCTAGAGATCTCTGAAAATGAGAGTCAAATATAATTGCATTTCGTTATAATACTGACCAAGCTGAGCAGCTGCTCCTATCAATGCATAAAGTCCACATTCAGAAAAGATCTAAAGAAAGGAGACAAAAAAAAAAAAAACAACATGGAATAGATATTGTCGAAACTGTCTTGACTGGTTATGAAATCACACAGATTAGAATTTGAACAAACATAATTAAGTCTATGAGGAAGATATTACACGGAGATTGATTGATATGACCTGCAATGACTTTCACTTCCAGTTTCATTCTGCTACAACATTTCAGAACACAATTTGGAGCAGCAATTCATCTACTTGGTAGATTTATTCATACTGTTGCTTAAACAAAGATTCAGCACTAAACAAAAAATTCAAGCATTTCTGTTTTACATTATGTGAAAATAAAGAAGAACCATCAACATCGTTAATTATTTGCACAATAACTTTTCTCTTGTGAACAATGTAGGAAAATAGCTAAATTTGAAAAAAGGTTTTCTTTTTCATAACATGCAAAGGTGAAGGAAAGTTTTAAATTTGGGCTCAAAAAAAATACATCTAGTACATTTTGTTTCAAATTTAATGACAATTTAAGGGTATGGGAAGTAAGGAGGATTAAATTTGCCAAGTGACTTCTGCAGGAACTCACAATATCACTGGGGAAGTCTGCCATATGGTAACCAATGGAGATGAGGACAGAAATGGGTGGAAATAGATTACTCCAAGTTTATTTACCTCTGATGATGGTTCTAGATAGTGAAGAAACATCCCAATCAGTCTGCCCCAGGCAGCACCGGCGAGGAGAGATGGAATAAAAAGACCGCTTGGTATACTCAGCCCATAGGTAATTGTTGCCAGAATGAAATATATTAAACAAAATGGTAGCAGGGTTAGGAAACTTATTGAACCTGCAGATGAGAAGAGTTAAATTAGAAAAACATTATCTACATGGGGGTTTCAAAAGACGTCGGATCTTCGTAAACTATAAGTGATAAGAGAACCGCAACATAATCAGACTAACAATGCTTATAGCCTTTGAGACATTTGAGGGGTTACGTCTCTATTTCCCATTACATTTGATTTCATCATGTTTTGTAAAGCATGTTCGTTGTCTCTGAAATACACCTTCACAGCTGGACGCTATCATCTGTCTTGCTCAGGACTCCAAAGAATTGATCTTCTCCCTTTAAGATGAGGTGTTAATGGTCCACACTATAGGCAGGGTGATACATCAACAATGACATCCTGCAGTACCCCTTAAAAGGATAGGCCGGGGGCGATATTCTCGAAAAGTCCATAATTATGTGAAACTACGTGTCAACTGCTTTCAACCTGCTCCGAGTCTTCCTATATAGATATGGATCGTTTGAAACTGCCGAAATTTGTGGATGTGCTGACGACGCCTGTGATATTGAAGTCACACAGGAACAAGGGGCAACAAAGCTACTGTGCAACTTTTGTGTCATCGTGCCGTGATTATGAATTATTCATGAGGCTGTCTCAAACGTTATTTATCGTAAAATGCATTACTATTTCAATATCTCTGTGGGTGTTACTTTCATGGGAAAATGCCCTGTATGGTCATTACTGAATGCAGCTACAATTGAGAGTACATACAATGAATTGCAACAGAATCTCTACCAAGTGACACACTCCCTCATTGATATTTGAAAATCCCTCCCAAGAATTTTTTTAGAGAGGGATTTCCCTCCTAGATTCAATTCTGGAGCATGAAC
This sequence comes from Stichopus chloronotus, assembly GCA_021234535.1. NCBI lineage: Eukaryota > Metazoa > Echinodermata > Holothuroidea > Aspidochirotida > Stichopodidae > Stichopus > Stichopus chloronotus. The sequence goes on along the minus strand of CM037829.1, from coordinate 31,446,928 downwards.
ACTGTTTCACAGTTGATTACACAAGAGATTAACTTTAAACTGTGTGTGCAAAAGCTGTTTATGCTACTGTAAATGTATTTCCTTTTTCCAGCGAGAACAAATTAGATAACTATCAAACAGTTACACAGAACCTTATCAGCAAGACGTAGCCATGTTGGAAGTTTTCAACAACTGAAACATCACAATAAGAGCTCCAAACTGACGGGACCACAAAAAATGGACAGGTTAAAAGAAAATATTTGCTTCTGATGATGAGAAGGTTTCTCACCCTCTTTGGCATGGAACAATGTCTTCACTGACTCCTCCGGGGTAGAGAAGAAGAGCGAGGCAGAGGCGCTGTATTCTCCATCACCACAAAACAACTGAAACAAAAAATGCAACAAAAGTACATTATAAGACTTGATCAAAATTAAATCAGATTGCAAGTAATTTCAAGAACCCATAGGACTGAATGTTATGCTCTAATCATACGACAATCTGTCTTTTGATGAATAAACAGATAGTAGTCATGGACAGATCTGCTAATTAAATTCAAACATAAAAAGAATTCAGAAGAATTGTAAGAATGCTTATTGAAAGAACAAGTTTAAGGGCATAGTGATTCCTTGCTAATATTTATGTTCACATACACCATCTCCAGCATACTGCATTATTGATGGTCTCGCAAAGACCTTTTGACCTTTGAACTTCGTTAAAAACAATAGGGGTCATCTACTCACAGAGGACTGCCGACACATCAAGTTTGGCATTCCAGCAACCTGGAGTTCTTGAAATACCATGCTTACAAGGATTTCAAACTTTGACATCTACTGACATCAAGTGACCTTTGACCACCATTGAAAAAACAGAGATTATCTACTCTTCAAAAGCTAACGGTGGTGTATGACTTCCAACATCTAGCAATATTCACTTCTTGGGACATCTTGCTGAAAAAGTTATCATGACTTAAAAATCTGGTGACCTCAAATGACCATTGATCACCCTCCAGAACAATGGGGATGACCTATTCACAATGGACTACCTACAAACCAAACTCAAAAGGTCAAACACTTCTCCCTTCTTGAGATGCTGCATTCACAAGCCAAGGAATCATACATGTATTCATGCCATCAACGAAGGACAGATTCCTTTGGCCTCCGGCATGGAATCACAGATTTTGCTAGAAACTTAACCTTTTGACCATGACTTTACAAATGCGGTCACTAGTAGGTGAATTTATTGTGAATAATTTACTCAATGCTATTTCTCTCTTAAACTCAACCTGAAATATGTGTCCGGCTGACCACATACTCCATTTTCTCAGACATTTATGTAAGGTGGTTTCATCTTCTCAACAGAAAATCAGTTAAAAGTGTTGAAGGGAGGGGAAAATCTCACTGTCACTCTAACCTGCAGAGGGTTATGGACGTATTCCGTCACCGGCTGACAATCTCTACCAAGGTACATGCTGAGAAAGCTGAGAGAGACAGTCAGTATCGCTATGACGATGACCTCGACAACACACATACTGCCTCTGTAAACATACCTTTAAATGGAAAGAAACAAAATATCAGCAGAAGTAGAAAATTATGATGCAAGCAAGATACTCAAAAAGGGAATGAAACGGATGAAAGAAGAGCGTCTGCCTGGAATCCAAAAAATGAACATTAAACAGACCTTTAGGTTTTTAAGATACTTAAATTAAGGGTGTGTGGACTGAATTTCAGAGAAGCAGGTATTTAATACCAGTAGAAATGCTTAATTTGAGGTAATGTATTTCAATGTTTATTGCTGCTTACCCCCAAATGTCCTTTGACCCACACAAGAACTACAGACAAGGATAGAACAACAGTTTCTTACTCTGCCATACCAATATGACCACATGTCCAGGTACAAGAGAAAGAATATTTTCAATGTGTTGAAGTTTGGCCTCTGAAAGCCCCATATGACCTTTGACCTTTACAATAAACAATATAGGAAAGTTGCACTCATGATGAAGTCACATGAAATATAGGTTAAGTACCAATCAGAAGAACAGGTTGCAAGCAAGAACAAGTTTCTCAAGATTTAAAGAGGTCATGACACGTAGACTAAAACGCCGTAAAAATTGTTTTTTCTAAATATTTGGACGAATCGATATCAAAGACTGCCTTTGGTGTACTTGTGACATCATCCGATGTTATGCAATCAAAGTTTTAACTTTAACTGTTGGAAGTTCCCATTTGAAAAATCTTTGTTTCTGCATGACGTCATGTGATGCAATATTAGGAGCAGGTTCATTCACAAGCTATCTCTCTACAATAATTGAAAATGTTTCTACTTGTACATACTTACATGAGTTTGGTTGAAGCTTGCACACAATGTTTATAAGATAGTGGGCCATTTGAGGTATACAGAAATTTTTGGTTCAAGGTCCGATGCGGGCCATATGGCCCACTTTTTGAAATTGTGCAAAATCGTCAATGTCCCACAGATTTTCATGCCCAATCTTATTGGTTTGTCACAATGACGAAATTGCTAGTAGTATCTTCAGGGTGTTAATGAATTTTGATACACGGTCATAGGCCTGTGGTATGTTTTATGAAATTCTGCAAAAAGTTGTTCACCTACAGATTCCATTGTACAATGTGGATGATTTGACATACAATAATGGTACTCTGGTAGTGACACCTTTAGGGTGTTCAAAAATACTGTGTTTTGAAGGAGGTTTTGGATTTTGCCCCAAGATGGGCCTGATGGTCCATCTTCAGTCTTGGACCCAAACTGTACACGCTTAGGGTGCCACTACCAGAGTATTACAATGACAAACCATCGCTATATTGTACACATGAATAACAATCTGTAGGAGAAGCAGCATTTTGCAGAATTTCATAAAATGGGCCAAATGGTCCACACTGGACCAAAATTCTTTAATAAGAGAAACAGATCACTAACAAAGAACCACAAAGAACCACACACAGACCCTTACACATACATACACACATGCCACCCTTGACAGCATAGGTTATTTGTCACCTTTGGCAAGAAACCAAAAATAATCCATTCCCCTACCCCTCCCCGTCTGGCACAGAAATCCTGTAGAGTCATTTCAAAACACTTCCTTGTTTCTGTTTCACTTCTAGAATGTTATTTTCAATGCTCAATCAGCCCAAATTTCATTGTACCACCACAAGATAAGTTACAAAGCAATGTAGTTTTGGACATGATTTGAGATGCCCTAGTTGTAGTTGTTTACTTTAAAAGATACGTGAGTTACACACATGTATAAAAAGTGAATCACTTGTGTCTACAAATAATTAAGCAGAGTTCATTTCACAGGTTTGGTGTGATATGGTTAGTATATGCAGTAAATGACTTATCTTTTGTGTAAGAAGAAGTGACCAGTTTGCATCTGTCAAAATCAAGAGTGCTGAAGCTTTAAACTTGATCAACCATTATCATCATCATGGCAACAACGCTGACAAACGTTCACTGCAATTGAATTACCACTCCATAACCAGGAAGGAATAACCCCAATAGGAGGTTAAGGATTAGTCCAGAGAACTTACTTCATTCTAAAAACTGTTATTTTGTGATTGATTGCATTAAAGAGAGCTCCCAATAGACCGCCAATGACGCCCATGAGCAGGAAGAGCAAAATCTCGTAACCGTGGTAATCGATCCCCTTTGTGGGTGAAGAGAAAAGATCAAAACAAGTTCCATTTATAATAACGTCCATCTTCTTCTGGTTTCATAGACAAGAATTAACTATCGTCAGTTGGGTAATTACAAATGTAAGCTCCACTGTATTAAAAGGTAGCTTTCACCAGAGAAAAGAAAACAAAGCCCTGCAGCGGTTACTTCCTGACAAAAAGTCAGTGTGCATTGTAGCGTAAGGATAGAAGTATAACCCTTGATATTCTCCCATGGTTACAAGGCTAGTATCAATTGCAACTGCAGTTACCCAGATCAGCTGGTTATGGGTGGTGGTTTTTTTTTATTGCCAGAGTTTTCCTTCTCAAAACGACTCCTAAGAGTAATAATTGACTTTGATCTCTCCAAAAACTATAGTACCATACAGCATCAGTGACAAAATACAGCATAGTCAAAAATCACCAAATAATTATTCCCTGTCCATTTATATCTCCTCGCAGCAAACATAACCTGAAGGTTGACAGCTAGCCAAGAGCCTCTCCTCACTGAAAAAAAAAAAATGCCAGCAAATATCAGGGGAGATCTGTTGGCAGTCAACAAAGACAAGATGTTGATACAACAGGGCTTTCTGCTTTAAACAATTTACAATACTGTGCTGACAGAAAAATGGGACTTAAACAGTCCTGTGATAAACACTAGTGGGTATTTAATTTTTAACATGTTATCAGTTACTGCAGACCACTGAATAGCTTGTAGGGCATGTGGTGTCTTCATCTGGGTTTAAGCTACTACTTTCACCACACAGTTTAATACCTACAACAAAATCTAGGATAGGAAATATGAGAAACTTAGATTCAACACTGAACTTCTTGAAGGATTTCCAGTTTCCACTTTCACTTGTGGTTACACAGAACCAATGTTTCTCATATATTACAGAGAACAAACTCTCAAAAGCAACTTGAAGAACATGTTCCCACCTTCAGAAAAACTCTTGATCTAATCTACTGTGACTACTACACTTCAGTTTTTTAGGTGTATGCATTTAGTCCTCTGGCTGATACAAAATGATCTTTGAACTACAGCATAACCAATAGGGATCTTATACTTAATGTGAGGAAGTTACATACCAAATATCAGATATACTGTACATATATGTATCTCAAGATGTTGAAATTACCTTTCACGACTTTCATAGAAACTACTGACAAAGACAATACAATACAATATATTCTAACTTCTCTATAATGACACGACTAATCTTGCAGATGATGGAGAAAGGTTATTAGTATTTAACATTTTTACCTCTGCTGACCCCATATGACCTTTGACCTTTACCAAAATATTTGCAAAGTTGTACTTATTATGATGAGACCACATTCAAACCATGAGATCTGTGTTAAGTACCTTTCTCAAGACACTGAGGCTACAAGCAGGAGCAATGTTTTCAAGACTTGACATCTGCAGACCACTGGTGACCTTTGATCCTCACCGAAATTCAAATGAAATAGTACATCGACCTACCCCACATATCAATGCTTAGTTGATGTTTGGGTTATGGAAAAATTAGACTTAAAAGATTTTCACATTTTTCCTTATCCTAACCACACATGACCTTTCATCTTAACCAAAAAAACAATGGAAATTTTTCCCCTCAATATGCTGAAGTCACATGACACAAACAAGTAACTCCCTTCAGTACCCATCTCAAGACATTGAGGTCATATGCAAAGGGTATAACACACAAACACATACATACACAAATACACACACAAACTTGTCTGCACTGGTACTTGCTAACCAAAAGATTGAAATTTGAAACAATTTATGAGAAAGACAACAACACCCCCTCAGCAAGAAAAGCATGACCTTGTGACCATTAAAGTCAATGTTATTGAATGGCTATTAAAGGAGAATCTGCAGTTATTACAAGATCCACTTTTGCTTTATAGAGAAGAGGTAATGTCAGTTGCCATGGAAATGAGCCCCAGTCGCAGTAGAAGGTAACCAGAAGCTGATGAGAATGTCAACAACAAGACCGAGTGACTTGACAGAACCAAACATTTGTGAAAGTTATATTTCCATGAACAAATAGCAAATTGTGAAGAGAAAAGCTGATTGCAAATGAGACAAGAGCCTAAGGGCACTCTGGTTCCTTGCACAGATGGAGAGCATATAATGTAAATTATGAAGTAAAAGGGAGCATATTGCATTATTTTGTATGATAGCCCATATGGCCCATTTCTGACCATGAACTCTCACTGCATTACATAAAATCTGTAGAGAGAGAAACATATTTCATGCTTTTACAAAATGGTCCATTTCAGACATTGGACCCCAAACATGACAAACATGTACCCACATGGAACCACTTCCATAGCACTAACGTGACCAACTATCAACAGTGTTACATACAATCTGTAAGAGAAGAAATATTTTGCATGATTTCACAACAGCCTATGGGCACTATGGTTCCTTGCACTTGAAATATACATACTGTAAAATGATATGCCTGAGTTCATAAATATCAAAAAAGCCATTTCAATTAATGCAATGAATTGCAGATGTTGAACTGCAATATACAGCAATATCCCATTCATTTTACAAAACACAAACAGCTGTGAATCTCTCATTTAAAGGAGGGGCTCTGCAAATTGCAATATGGCTTATCTCATCTATGCCTCTTTAAAGTCCAATAAACTGATAGAATGCCCTGGAGGGAATACTGGGGTCTAGTTTAAACTGGTAAGAACACCAACTGACTTATTTTCTTTCATTGTGTCCTGCTCACCTCAATAATTGAAAAGACACATGAATGCACACATTAGCACTCAGGCACGAGGAGGTAAACTGATCTATCCAAAACTTGTCTGGTGTGACCACCTACAGTAATGCAAACAACACTGCTTCTTTTTCATTTGATCAAGAAACTGCTAACTCAAGCAGTACTTCCATGATGCACTGGAGGGGAACTGATGGAACATATGAGCATCCATAGCATAACAAGGTTTTCAGACTTTGCCCCCAGTTCCCCCAGATGATGTTTGACCTCCACCAAAAACAATAGGGCACACCTTCTCTATATGGCGAACCTACATACCAAATTTGACTTTCATCTGACTTTCCCCTATTGAGTTACAGCGTACCCAAGCAAAACAGACTTTTGCCCCAAGTTCCCCCAAATGACCTTTGACCTCCACCAAAAACAACAGGGCACACCTTCTCAACACGGAAAACCTACATACCAAGTTTGACTTTCATCTGACTTTCCCCTATTGAGTTAGAGCGTTCCTAAGCAAGTGTCACAGATGCACACACATACACATACACTCACACATACACACACACGACAACCTGACTGCATAGGTTCCTTTGCTAACACAAGGAACCAAAAATGAAATGGAACAGTACTAAGACAACTTGCCACACTTTGCAGCAATAAACATGAATTAGCAATTCACTTATAACAGCAATTAAGCTCAGTAAGAGTTTCAGGAAGACAATTTTCATCTTGTTACAACAAAAAGTACCTACAATATGGTAGGAACTAAGCAAAAGGGCAAGAAACAATGTTCTGAGATAATAAGAGGAGGAAAAGGTCACATTTTTTTTTTAATTTTAACAAAAGAGATAACTTGAAAGGCAAACTTACAGTAAATTCACCAAAATTGATGAGACCAGGACTGGAGAGACTCCAAGGATTGCCATGATAGTAACTCAAGAGGACATTGAGGGTGAAAGAACAAGTCATGGAAGCAAAGAACTGCAAAAGGAAAAACAATGAAATTAAAAAAGAAAACAATAGAGGTGTGCCTTCCATACCTAAATGACAATGGACTACAAAATGAAAGACAGAAGTGTTTCTATGAAGGGATATCGACAGAATTGAATCTGATGTCGGAGGGTGGCTGCCAGAAAATACTATTGCTAGTAAAGTCAGATAATCAACATCAGCAAAACCAGATTCAAACCTATGTGTGCAGCTGATGTGGGAGCTTAACCCTTGCCAACATAGTCATATTCCTGGAGCAAGTTAACAACAGGTGAACAGTTTAAAGCCTCTATCGTAGCAGCAGACTGTGGTTTAAGCATTTCTTTCCTGTAAACTCTTAAATGTAGGCTTTAGTCAGGTCAATAACTTACTACCATGCAGTGCTCTTACTGTATTGGGCTATAGCCATGTCAATAATCAATGACAACACTCTAACATGAGCGCTGGGGATGCACGGATTGTGGGCCAAATGTGGCCGGCAGTGTACTTGTATGCAGCCTGTGTATCTATTCTCGATTTGTCCTGACTGTGATCCTTGCCTAGTCATTCAACCCCAACTCGAACTTGACACCAGGGTCAGAATATCATGAAAACAAAGACATACTATCTCTTCCATGACACACGGGCATTCTCAATAAAAAATGATTAATGTCACATCGTTGGTAGCTTGTCATGGTGTAAATGGCCCCTACGTAATTGGTTTCTTACCAGTGTCTATCAAGAATCTGACAGTTGAGCACACCAATCACTGAAAATACAAGTACGGTGCAGCTGTATGAGACAGACACAGTCAAGGGTCGGTCCTCACATGTTTTCCAGTAAGTAGAGTGGTATTTCAAAATTAGAATTTTCTCAAAATAAAAATTCTAAACTCTCTGGTACCACCCAGTAACATGTTTGCCGAAAGAAATGGTGGTTCAACCACACGGGCAAGTTTCACCGAGGAATGGCCCATAGTCCAATAACAAGAAGGAGTACACTGGATTACTACTGGGTAAAGTAAGTTGGAAGTGAGACACAACCTCATATGCTCCACTGCTTTCCACTACTGTCCCTACAAGAGTTTCAACAATCTGATTTGTACCAGTGTTCTAAAAGGCTGCCCAACACTAATGTAGGCTTTAGTTAGGTCAATAACTCACTAACCAGTACTCTATAACATTGCAGGCAACTATCATATCAATGCCCACTGAAGACAAAGGAAGTACTGTAGGACAAAATTTCTTCTTAATCTGCAACATCACTTTTTCAGCCAAACGATGAAAAGCATGGAATCTCAAAACTTACTATCCTCCAAGTGAGAGATTGGTTCCAAAAGCTGGCACCCTCCTCCAGACTGAAGAGGACTCCTCCTATTGGAGCACCAAAAGCAGCTGCAACACCTGCCGCCGCACCGCCTGACACGAAATCCCTCTTCTCATGGTCAGTTCTGAAATCTTTGAAGATCTTAAGCAAGATAGAAAAAATTGTCTTTACTTATGTGGCTGGCCTTTTGACAGTACTTAACTCCATGGATTTGATTGAAATCTCTTGCAAACAAACTTCGCTCCTCATAGAAATCAGAAGATATCAAAAGGACCTTTTATCAGAAATAGACTGAAGAACTAACTCCAGCTTTGTAGTTCTATTAAGCTGAATCTCTGACTACTTGAGTTACAAGTTTCACTTTTGTAATTAGCTTTAAAACTATTCTTTTCAAAGATCCACAAATGCCACATAGAATTTCCACTGACATCATCTGGAAAACATTGATGATGATGATCAAAACACTGATGATGATCAATATGTTGATGATGATCAAAACATTGATGATGATCAAAAAGTTGATGATGATCAAAATGTTGATGATGATCAAAACATTAATGATGATCAGTATGTTGATGATGATAAAACCATTGATGATGATCAAAATGTTGATGACAATCAAACCATTGATGATGATCACAATGTTGATGATGATCAAAACATTGATGATGACCAAAACACTGAAGATGATCAATACACTGATGATGATCAAAACACTGATGAGGATAAAAACATTTGAAAGATCCTTCCATTTTGGTGTATTCACATGACTAGATTTTTTTGTATTTGCGATAACAGGAACTGTAAACTGGGCATATAGGAATGCATCTATCGAAAATTTATCAAAACTCAGACACAGATTTTCTTTAAGAACCCATCCAATGAATTTCAAAAAAACCTTTTTATCACATCACAACCTCATATTTAATAAAGTGTTGTATCCAACTGTCCAACAAAAGTGTCTGTCACATACTGAACAGAAAGGCTTTTGTCAGTTCTGGAAAGCCAACAACATCAAGTCAAATGAAAGGTTCAGTTAAACCTGACCCCAAGTTCTTTAAAGGTTACCTTTAAATCCCTCTTGAATGTTGTTGATTTTCCCTGAGACACACCGGCTGCCACTACTGATCCCGCGTGGATCATCGGACCTTCCTAAAATCATGCAGAGATGAAATTACCCTTTGGTAAAAATTTTACGTGTTAAACATTTAGTAACCAAATGTTAACTACATTACATACATAAAAACACATTACACTGAGTTAAGTGAAAGTTAGGTAAACTTAAAGGTGGTAGTAGTCACTCATGTGGTACCAACTTGTATTATTAAGAAAAAAAAAGACATATAACCCGAAAAAACTTACGTTTTTTCATTTGTGAAAATTTTGACAGGGCATTTTAACTCAGGAATCTTTGTCTTGTATACATATGTGTGCAGGTGCATGCCCATATGTTCATCTACAATACACACTGTGTGAACCATATTGGAAAGTGCAACTGAATAGTCAACTACCTCATTAAACAAAGAGTAGAGCCAGACAATGGAGGCACATAGTTTGTTGCCTTTGCAAAGTCAACAACAGTTTCGAACATTGTCAAAATGTCAGATTCGAAAGCGAAAGCACTTACTGCCGCACACAGGGCATATTTTAAATCAACAATGTATGAGTGCATATAACGACTGCCCAACTTACAGAGGACAAAACGGTGTTTAGACTGTATGTATCCCCGTTTAAACAAGGTGAGGGCATTGGGGAAGGGACTGTTCACAAACTGAAAAGAAACACTTAAAAATCTGTACAATCTTTGCATTTTTACACCTCCTTCCTGTACGGCTACCCGGCATTGCATGAAATCAGTCGATATAAAGATACTTTGAAATTGTATTAACGCTCCTCCTGTGACAACAAGGGAGAGAGTCCTGTAGGGAACATCTCAAGACTATAGTTGATGCCACCAACTTGCAGATATGTAAATTTTACAAACTGATACACATGAAAAAAGAATTTCTAGAGTTAGTTTCAGTGCCTGAGACAATTTTTCAGTTGAAGCTTCAACAATTGAGGCCAAGCGAGGGATCATGGATTTGAGAGAACACTGCTTGCACTGATACAATGATGATTTCTGCTCTACATATTCAGAACTATTTATCTTCCTTTTAGGATTTCTTTGTAGAGCATATCTCATTTGTTTTGCACAGTGATAAACATTGCTGCAAGTTAACATTAAGCTGCTGTATACTGACCCGTGCAGATAATACGTATTACACAATATCGTCAGGGTTTTCGCTTAATGGAGGGTCATAAACACCAGCTGTTACACTTCCGGACTTGTGAGACAGGCTCCAATGAATTTGTAATGTGTTATCTACTAGAACTTCAAACACACTTGCCTGCCCTACTGTACAGCTGACTAATAACATCTGCACTACCAGCTGATGTACAATATTGTGTGCTTCTGGCTGACTAACAACATGCACACTGACTAACAACATGTGTTCTACTAGTTGACTATAAACAAACATGTGCACTTCAAGTTTACTATAACAACATTTGTCCCACTAGAGGATAAGGAACACGTTTCCTACTAGATGACTAGCAACACGTGTCTTACTAAATGACTAACAACATGCATCCTGCCAGCTATCATGCACCAACTAGATAACTAACAACATGCGTCCTAGCAGCTGACATTCAACATGTCGACTATAGGCCACAAAACAGGGATCTTTGCGCCTCATAGAATACCAGAAGCAGGCGGTTAGCCAGTCATATTTGGTGAGTCGCTGCTGTTTACCTTGAGACTTGAACTTCATTTTGTTAATGTTACGATTTTTTCACAGATATTATATATTCCGCATGATTTTTTTTTCTGTTTTCATTTCGGAAACAGGCGGTCTCCAATAGCCATTCTTGCTGATTACAGACAGTTAGAACAAGGTCAGTGTGCAAACACACATAATCACACCTGCTTTGGAAATGTTTATTGTCTGCAGTTTTCATTACTTTCACACAAAGCTCTTGACAAAACAGTTACAGGTAGCCCTCTTTAATTGGATCAGAAGTGTAGTTGGGCTTCTGTATATAGTTGTGGGATTCAGTGACACTTGGCAGGGTGTGAAGCCAAGCACAACTCACCATCATCCTGTCGCTGTGCTCACTACAAGGGTAGCAATGACCAACGTGCAATGCACAGAGAGTGTCGACGTGAGGCATTCCTAAGCATTTCAAAATTACGATAAAGACATCAAAATATGTGGAGAGAGAGTAAACCGTGAGAGTGACTAATGTTATTAGATCAATACTTGTTCTGTGATTTTTCATTTGCACGTGTCTTCTACCATCACAGAACATCACAGGGCATTTCAGTTTTATACAACAATGACTAATATTGCACAGAGAATTACAGTTCTTCCATTGTATAAGGGTTTAACATACCTTGCCTACTGCCAGGCCACCAGAGACTGCAAATATGATGCCCAGAACCTTACAAAGGAGGGTCTTGAAACGAACGACGTGAGGCACTAAGACCCCATTCAAGTAACACTTGATCTGAGGGATGCCACTGCCGGCGGCAACGGGCTGAAAGAGAAACACAGGAGCGGATAATTGTTCGTCAGTCAAATACTGCAAATATCAAAGGTATTTCTGCAATGTGCAATGTAGGGAGCAGTATCTTCATTTTTGCATCAATTTATGGCAAAGAACAAAATATTAGTGAGGAATGATTACTGAGTTAATTTTTACTGGTATGTGCTGGGTCTAAGGATAACACAGATCTTCAAAATATTGGATGCACCCCTAACGTGACTTATAGATATTACTATTCAGTTTCATCTGGACTTTTATTTTTGATTTTTTATCATTAAGTCTAATACAGCCACAGAAAAAAAAAGAATAGAAGCTTTCACAATTACAAAGTTACACAGGCAGCATATATTAGAATTAATCATGGTTTAAAATACATTTCAAGCAAGACTACACTAAAAGCTACTATGAACTTTTTTTTCTCTTCCTTTCAACAAACATTTCAACAGGTTGAAAGCCTTAAATTTGTAACCAATGTTGTGTGACAGTTTGAGTTTGATACTTTGCAAAGTGGAATCTGACAACAGATGAAAAATAAACATGTGTGAAAGAAAAGCAAAGACCACAAAAATGCAAACATGTATTGTGGTTTTGATAATGCATGTTTTATTCCAAATAATGCCATGTCCCATTTTTTTTTCAGTCACGAGTCAAATACAGTTAAGTGTTCTTATTTGATCTTGACAGTTCTTGGAGAATTTAACCTCTGATGACCCAAGATAATGATCTTTGGAATCATTGGGAAATTTTGCATTTAGACCGAGGAACACAGTCTTGGTAATCCTTGGAGAACTTTGCTTTTTAAAAGCTGGCGAACCTCAGATGACCTCTGACTTTACCATAAAACAACAAGTATTTCTATCACCATAAGCCAATAATAATACACACAAGTATGCACCCTATCCATGCTTCGTAGTTTGAAAATTATGTTAAAAAAGTATTAAGATTTTGACCCTTGTTGACCCAAAATCAACTTTTGACCTTAACAAAGACTGACAGGATTCTTCCTCCTGCCATACTGCATCTACTGTACATAATAAGTATGAAATTTATCCGAGCCTTGCTCTTCAAGATGTGGTGTTAACATTTTGAGATTTTGACCTCAGTGACCCCCTGATGACTTTTGATCCGACCTAAAAACAACAATGTTGTTCCCATCTCTACAAGGCATCTGCATATTAACAACGTAATTTATTCAAGTTTCTTACAGAGTCTTGTGATAATATGTTAACATGAATTTCAGGATGTAACCTCCAGTAATCTCCACCAAAAACAGTGGGCTTCTCCTTCCACCATAAAGCATCCTCATACTTTCCACCTTCAGATATTATGTCAACAGTGTTTTAAGGGTTTGATCCCCATGAACAGAAAGGAACTTCAGCCTCCATCAAAAATTAAATCTTCTTCCTCTAACCACAAGGCATCTACATACACATATCACATTTATCCAAACTTCCTACTTCAAGATATCATGTGAACAAGACTTTCATGGTTTGACCCAAGATGACCTTTGACCTCCACCAAAAACAATAGAGCTTGTCCCCTTACAATAACACTTCAAAATACTACAAATGAAATTCATAGCAGCTTCCTAGTTTGAGATCGGTCTCTCCTCTAAGCAACATTTCCAAAATTTGACTCCCATGACCCCAGATAACATTTGATCCCCATGAAATAAACTATAGCATTCTTCCTTCCACCATAAGGCATCTACATACCAACTATGTAATGTATTCAAGCTTCAAACCTTGAGATAACATGTTTACAAAATTTTACGAGTTTGACACCTGATGACATTTGACCCCCACTATATGCAATAGGATTCTGCTTATAAATATCTGACATCTATGTACCGAGTGTGAGAACTGCCAGTTTCCCCTCTAAGGACATTGTCTTAACGAGCAAAGTTTCAGAAACACACGTAAAACTTACAAACACACACCATTGTGAATGCAAAGGTTTCTCATATCAATGAAAACAAAAACACATCGAAGGAAGTGAAACATTATTAAAGAGATCTTTGTAATACGGCAAAAGCTTAGCAAAAAGACGATGCCAGAAAAGAAGGAACTTTCTTGAAATTGAAACAGGACACAGGTCTTTGAAAGGCATATACATAGAAGCTAAATAAATAAGATAGTTTTTGATGAACTTGATGAAAAGAAGAATTTCAATAAAACATGTTTGCTCAGTCTGTGTGAAATTGTGACGGCAAAGTTTTTAAAAACCTGTTTTGTTCCTAATACATTGTGAATGGAATTCTTCCTTTGTATCTTTTGCTTCAGTGTAATACTGTACAAACATGTGGCAATTGGTTTTTAAGCCAACAGGCCTGTCCAATGCTAAAGTGCTAAATTGCAAACTGAAGATGACTATACAACAGACTCTAGCATATCACGACTCTAGCATGTCACGACTACAGCATGTCACGACTACAGCATGTCACGACTACAGCATGTCACGACTACAGCATGTCACGACTACAGCATGTCACGACTACAGCATGTCACGACTACAGCATGTCACGACTACAGCATGTCACGACTACAGCATGTCACGACTACAGCATGTCACGACTACAGCATGTCACGACTACAGCATGTCACGACTACAGCATGTCACGACTACAGCATGTCACGACTACAGCATGTCACGACTACAGTATATCACGACTATAGTATATCATGACTATATTATGTCACTATAGTGTAGACGATAGTATGTAATGACTATAGTATATCACTATAGTGTAGACTATAGTATATCATGACTATAGTATATCACTACTATAGTACATCATGACTATAGTATAGACTATAGTATATCATGACTATAGTATAGACTATAGTATATCATGACTATAGTGTATCTATATAGTATAGACTATAGCATATCATGACTATAGTATAGACTATAGTATATCACACATGAGACAAACATCCAGTTCATTTCCATCCCCTTGAAATGTCTGGCAAAATTGTGTATCGTCCCTGCACGTTCAATGCACATTCTCTCTACGATCAAAAACTCACAATACAGTCCCCCATTGTATATAACTCAGTAAGCAAGGTCCCTTCATTACCACAAATATCAATTACATCTAGTCAATCCAATATCAACTATCACTACATATTCCTTCACTATCTCAGAATTGCATAGTCCCTTCACTATCACACAGTATCTCAACATAGTTCTTTCACTATCAGAGTACTACAATGTTACTTCCTTCCTATCACTATATTGAGCATCATTATGTAATTCCTTTACAATCTCTCAGTCATCGATACGTAATCCTGTCATCATCACAGAATCTCACACACAAGAATGGTAAATTAGATTGAATAGCTTCTGAATATACAGTACAGTACATAAAGGCAAAAACAAATCTTGCGCTTACTTCACCATAGACCACCAACATCGAGGCCAAGAAGACGAGACATACTTCAATCCCCATCCACAAGAAAAAGGGGACGAGAATTGACACGCTGTCCACGTGGTCTTCAAAATCTAAAAGGACAAACTTATCAAGGAATGATTGAACATAGCAGAAACAGCTGAGCAGGTATTGAAGACAGCAAGTTAATAGAGAGACTGCAAATGAAAACCTTGATATAGCACCAAGGGGCATCTCACTAAACTAAATCTACTTTAAAATAGTTACAGCAGAATTTTTTTTACCAACAGGTACACAAATAGATTTGATTGACACAACTAATAAACACAACTAAATTTCAATGTTAGTCACTGTGACGAGACAACTCAACTGGAATACAGCATAGAGTATTGTTTCTGGGACAAACAAAACTTACATGGAAACATCAGATGATCAAGAAGAAATTAAAATTGTTTTCCATGTGTGGAATATTTTGTCTTTCATGTAAATGCAACACTTCATGCCATTAGAATAATCCTTTCGGTATAATTAATACTCCTTTCCCCATAGGTCAAGTGTAATTTGACAGGAATCATCAAAAGCGACTGCCTTCTGTGATTGCCCACAAATTGAGCAAAATCACCACTATCTGTAAATATCATCTGTTTCCTTGAGGTTTTGACAATCTGCAATCAAGACAAGTAAAATGTAGTTTAATTCCACACTGTTATTCTCCTACTTACATAACCACAAACATAAAACAATGTCAATATGTGAAAATTCCTAAAGAAGAAAGCACTGTGAAGTTTTATACAATGTCAACTCCCGATACATGAAGTCATCCAATCAATGTTCTCAGAATGTACTTTCCCCGTGGAATGAATAAAAGAGAAAACAAATTCACAGGGCATACTATGTCACTTCATATAACCTACAACTTGATAGTGGACTCAAACCAGACTTTTTTTTTTCCTTCAAGGATACAAGAAGCTACAAGTTTATACTTTGATCCTGCCAGGGTGTCTATGGCAATATCGACAATAGCTGCGATGGCTGCCGTCATCATGCCGATCAGTAACATCACGTACCATCTCTTGAGCTCTAACAGCCAAATGAAAGTTGGAATTTTCTACATTTATAATGAAAAGAGAAATGAAAAAATTGTATTCAATAATCAATACCATCTGATCATGCGTGCAAAATGGCCCGGGTATCATTGAATGAATAGGCTGTTTCTATCCCAACAGAGCGGCATAGAAGGGTCATGGCCAAAGAAAATAAAATACGAAGAAATATCTCTGCAAAACGACAAGTTTTGTAAAATTGACACTTCGACAACTTAACTTGTCAAAATGACAAGAATCTGAGATGTGGCCATTTGATTCATTTGCTAAAATGGTCAAATTCTGAAAATTGTCATTTTGCTCGGTTAGAACATCTTATGAAAATGGCAAAATTGTAACAACTGACGTTTTGCTGAGATAAAACCAGGTAAAGAGAAATGGAAAAATTTGAAGAATGTTTATTTGTTGTTTTACTGAGATAGAGTAGTTCTTTTTTCAATCAAATTTCATTCTACACTTTCATACAAAACTGTATGGGGAGCAACAATCAGTTTGAATTGTAAAATGGATGTTATATAGGAAGAAAGCTGACAGTTAATGTACTACCATGGGTAAACAAATGCAGATTAATGATTAAATAATGACCATAATGCACTAATGAAGGAGATATTTCACCTTAGCTAAGAAGATACGTGAATGGCAATATCTGTTAAAATTTTATTACAAAAAGAGAAATTCTGTGACAAATAAAACAACACAAGTACCACTTTTAACAGTTTTATCTCTCAAGCTAATAGTTAATGCACTACCATGGGTAAACAAAAGCAGGTTAACTTAATGATTAAATAATGACCAAAATGCACTAATGAAGGAGATATTTAATCTTAACTAACAAGATACATGAATGGCAATATTTGTTAAAACTTTATTACAAAAAGAGAAATTCTATGACAAATAAAACAATGTGAGTACCACTTTTAACAGTTTCATCTCTCTTTCTTGATATATACAGTACCCTGTGATTGGTGCACTCAAGGAATTTATCGCTAATTTTTTGAAAGTCCAAAATGAGCCAGATTTAGAAGCAACGTACCCGAAATGGTTTCATAGTTATGAAATACATAGCTGTGGTTAGGTTCAAAAGGGTATTGGCTCACATCAGTAAATGCTAGAATTGAGCAAAAGTCTCCATGGCACATGCATTGATGGGGCAAGTGCTGTATTAGCTAGATATTGGTGTGCACTCACGAAGTACGGATATGAAAGTCAAATTGATTGGTGTTAATGTTTTTAAGGTGCAGTGGGCTGTGTAATGAAGAACATACTGTACAGCAATCTACCATACCAAAAAAATTTCTCTTGTTAGTGTTGTCCAATATATGTTAAAATGGAAGATGATCCAGGCAGTGATATTGAGATTACCAGTTATGTAATATTAGAACTTAAATCTAACAAGTAGACTTGAATAATACATTTTTGTGTGCCATTCATGTCAGAATTCCTCTTCTCTTTCTATAATACTCAGAAAAGGCCAATGATGCAACTATCCCTTCCTATTTATTGGTCAAACTGTATTGTATATGGCACTATCAATGTGTTGATAACAATGTGCTGAAGCCACAGCACTTTATTAGCAGAGCCAACATACATGAAATGATGAGCTATACATTGAAAGGTTACACAGCTCACTTCTTTTCATTTCTATTTAAAGGTTCCATGATCAAAGATCAAATTACCGTGACAAAACGAAATGCGATAAAAGTGACTCTAATGAGGGCAACAATATGATTATGGGAAAACCAAAAGAAAAGAAATGTGAACAAGGAAATGTTTTGCTTGTGATGAAAATGAGTCAATTCTATTTAAAAGGTATGAGTACAGGATATGAGGTTGCAAAACGAAGGGATGGGACCCCAAATACATTGCAAGTTACATGTTATTAGTTGCACAGCAAGAGAACAATAAAATTCACTGTTCCTACATGCCATAAACAGTTGAGCCATATGTAGGTATGCTATGCACTGCTGGTTTTCACGGTCAATACTGTTACTTGAGGATCAAATCATGAACCACACAACTTGCAATTCTCTGCTATTGCAGTAGCTGAAATCATGTACCTCCCAAATTTTGAGACAATGCTCATAAAATTTCACAAATTTGATGACTTCTAAGTGCATTGTTGTCTTCACAAGTCTACCTTATAGATGCTATCATACATGAAAAACAATTGCATTGTAATTTAGTAGACAAGTGTTGAGGAAAAATAACAGATACAACACAAAAGTCTGTACCTGTCAGGAAGTGTGGCAAAGTAATGAGTCAGGTTTGAATGGTTACAGTATGTACAGTACAGTAAGGAAAGTGGTTGAAGAATACAACACAGAAGTTTCTGTTCAGTCAGGAGATGTGTTGGTACCAGCAGGGAGGCAGGATCTATGGTTTCAGTATGTAGAGTCAGGAAGCTGGCCAAACAGTAATACAAAGAAGTTTGTATTTTCAGGAAACGTATTCGTACCAGCAGTGAGGCAGGTCTAACAGCGAAACTTAAAACTGTCACTCAGTACTCCTATAATGACAGATGAAATGTTGAGTGAAAGGCCAAAGGTAAAAAAAAGCATTTTAAATCTTGCTGCCGACTTCACCATCCACTAGGTTTTGGTTTCAGGATACTCCATTCCTCTTTTCATATGAATGAAGCTTACCACGAAGTCACAGAAAGTGAATGCATAAAAGTACACAAGTGAGAAGTCATACCGACATAATATTCATCACGATATCCATGATGTTCTTTTCCTTCAACAAAAATTGTTCATTCAAGTTTTGGTGTATATGTTTGAGAACCATGTCATACTCTTCAACTTTACTTGGGGTAATAGTTGAATATGGCACAAAGGAGTAACCTCCACAGTACGTCCATCACCTAAAATATTTACTACACATTTCCCTGTCTCCGTCATGTTTGAAAATCACTAAACAATACAGCAACACTATTAGAGAGCCCACAACTTCTGTGTCACTACAAGTCTGTGAATTGATGCATTTGTTTCCCCATCAGTGCATACAGATCTCTGCTAAGTCCTAATTTTGGGGGAGATTCCCATAATGTTTTTGTATTGATGGTGTTTCACTATCCAAATCTTGCTCTTCACATGTGTTAAAGAAAAAGGTGAAAGCGATTTCTGAATGACAAAATGAGCATTATTTTCTTTTTGGTCAAAAAAGGAGTAATCCCAAAGAAAACACAAATGAAGAAGAGATTAGCAAAGTTCTCACATTATACGTTGATGAGGTTGAAGAACTGGAATTGTGTGATTCAGGATAAATAAATAAAGACTGAAATGAGTGTGTCTGAAGGACAAAATACTTGCCAACACAGTCATCTCAGACAACGAAACATGTGGCAGATGATCCACGGCACACCTGTAGGGTGGGGCCCAACAGTGAGTGCATGTACCATATTGACAACGATTGCATTCATGAATCGCGTTTACGAGGGACTGGTTATAAGGCAGCTGATACATAACCCAGTGACTTTCTACTTCCACTTTTTGAATAAGTTCATCCAACAGAGCAGAAGAGAGACAAGGGATTATCATATGAGTGCTGTTTTCTTTCTAAAGGTTCACAATATCAGTGGAAATTATTTTGGCTTATGCAAAAATTGCTGTCATTTTTTCCAAGCTGTTGCTTCCCTTTTTTCTGGATCTTTTTAACAAATGTCATGTTTTTAATACTTAAAGTTGGTATATGAGAATGTTCCCCTTTTTATGGGGTTTAGAGTTCAGAAATCGGACAAACACTGCTTGCATAATGGTTGACAAGTACGAAGAAAGTGAACAAGCGCTGTGAAAAACAAGGGGTGGGTGGAAGAGAGATATGAACCAAATTTCAAGTGTACAATTTGCAGAGTAAATGGAATTTACTTCACCTGCTTGGCAAGAGCCTGTTCATCTTCTGTGTAAAGTTGATTTTCGACGATGTCGTAATCAGAGCTCTGGTAAGGAACACAAGGACAAAAAGGGAATCAAGAAACAGATTACAACAATGCATGCTAACTCTGATGATGTAACCAGAGTAACAAAAATCTTTGTATCGGTGGAAGTATTTTGAAGGCAAAAATCACCTTGATAAGTGTCAAATTGTATGTTCGTTGAACTGCTAAGTATGCATTACGTTGGATGTGACAAGGGCGTGGTAACAACAAAGGCTAATAAGCGAGGATGAAAAACCAGTATATGTCCAACATTTCTCAACAAATTTCGACATTGGTTGGCTCAAATGAAAGGAAATTTTGTAGAGAATACAATTCTTTAAATAACTGGAACTAAAACACCATCAATTAATCAACTACGATTAAATAGCAAATTATCTAATTTGCATGTGCAATGAACTCCAAATTAGCAGAACTCATTATTTTTGGAATCTCCGCATATTACCAACGTTTCTGTTGGTTTATAGGTCTCTCGTAAAATCTTTTGGTAAAATTCTTTTAAAAATACTAATACAGAATCTCATGGGGACCACATTGTGCTGCATCAGAGAGTTAACTGCATGTGATCTGCAGCACCACCTGGTTGATCTCAGTTATAAATCCTTGTAAAACAAAAACACTGCCAAATAGCACAGTATAATGCATTATAACATAATCATTTATCTGTTTTTCCGCTTCAACTGCAGTTGAGCAGACTCAAGGAAATTTTAGCAGGAAAATAAAAGACAAACAAAAATCACAATGTTCAATTACATGCACAGACATACAAGCCCCATGCTACTTTAATCTACCTGTGAAAGTTAACTTCATACAACAAGGTGATTAATAAATATACATTGTGTCTCTGCAAGTTATTACCAAAGAGAATGGCAAATACTTATGTTCTTTTTGTTTTTTGGATACAAAAGCATTGAAAATCTTATCTCTGGAAATTGGGAGGACATTCTAAGTGAATGTGAATCTGTGGAAGTTGAACCATTTCCAGGAGCTTCTCTCGGTGAAACCGGAAGGATCGGCAGATGTCTGAATTCGAGTTTTGGAGGTTTTAATATCAATTACTTTTCCCTGATCAAACTTTGCTCCTGCTGATATGGTCCTGATAAACTGTTCTACTGAGGCGCATTGTGATAGTGAGTTCGCAAAAAGCCCCAATATCTTAGCTTTCTACACTTTACATAGAACTACATATATGGTACATAACACTCCAAAAATCGGGTTCCATTGAAAATGGAACATAAAACAGGAATCAAAAGCTTTAAAACAAAATTTGGTACTCAGAGAAGAATATCAGGGGTCTAAGCATTGACTAATGGCAGTGTACATTTTAATTCATAATTTTTTTCACGCCTTTCTGGACTATCACTAGAACTGTCTTGTGTCCTTGTTCCCTTTTGTTTCCCATTATTGTTCTGCGCTTCTTTTATAATATTTCCTGGTGTTTTGCTTTCATGTTTCAGTACATTATGGAATAAAATCGATCAATAATTTACTTATATCACATCAAATAACCAGCAAATTAGGGGATTAAGGCTATAGAAAATTTTTACGTCCTATTTCGATACGTTCAAATTACCACAGCAGGGGTGGTTTGTCTGCAACGTCCCAGCAGTTGCTGTGATCGTGGATCACGGTCATAAAAAGTACGCTACGTATCAAAACCAGCACCGGCATACTCAGATTGACATTAAGGACTTACCGTGGATACAAAACATATCTGAACTACCTAGATGCCACTGGATGGAGAATGACACTGTTAAGGAGGGCCATAACTATAGGGGGGGGGGCAGCGATGAGAGTTACCGCCCCGTTAAATATTCCCTCTACCACTTGGGGCTCAATGATACAGTTCTGCCGCCACCGGTTTTTTCTCATGTAATGCATGAAAATGACATATTTCATGAAAATATGTCCCTTGTTTAGCATGCCTTTTACAGGTGTCATAAAAAATTTCACCATGATTTTACTTCCCATCACAGAAAAAACTTGAAAGTATTGCTGGTAAAGACAAATCCTATTATTATCGAAACAAAGCCTTTACCAACTTATGTAAGAGACAATATAAAACCTAATATTAAAGTCATAAAAAAAGCTACAAAAAGTCCTACAGTGTACTTCCTGGATCTTCGGCCACAAGATGTGAAACTCTGGGTGCTCAGCTCTCTCTAGAGAGGCCTTGAATGTAGACTATGTCCATACACTGGCCTAGGCCTAGGATGTACAGTAGCATGTGTGAAAAAAAAGAAAAGTCTAATGTTAAAAAAAAAAAAAAAAACTGACCATGAACGCTAACATTATCTGGTGACAAGAAAACCAGCAGGGACAAATCTATGTCATTCCTTAACACAATAGGAATGATATGAAGAATGGACCATGACAGAATTGACCTTACCTGGTATCTATCTGAAAGTACATCAATAGGTTCCAACTCTTCATCCCCTAGTACCTACAAATAAAGGACAAAAATGCAGTCAAATTAGGAGAAGAATAACAAGCTGCTGCAATCAATCATCAGGCCACTCTCTTTTAGATTTTTCTCTCCATCTGATTATATTTAAAGACCTTTGACTTTCCTCCTTTTTATGTAGCATGTATGTACATAGGCATTGCTAGAGAGAGACAGAGCAACATTTTCACATCATTTCAAGTGTATTACTAAACAGAATCTATGCATTGACGGTATTACCCTTCCGTTGGTTGTCAGCCAGGTTGCAAAACCTCTGTTTTTGTTTGCCTTTTTCTTTTTTTTTTGCAAGACCTGAACAAATGTTTCTTAAACTTGACGGTTTTGGAAAGAGATTCCACAGACATTCTTAGATTGGCAGGAGGTGACTGGAGGTCATCAACCGATACCACAGTTAGCAGACACTTATTTCCAAGTTTACAACTTAAGCTTAATCAATTCGTCACACGCTGGTAATGGCACACGCCTAGAGCAATAGGAACACACCAAAAAAGCACAAGAATAAAATGGCAGCTCAGTCTATGGAAAGACTAGCTCTTTTTACATCCACAAAAAAGCACAATGTTTGCAAAATGTAACACCTTCAAATGTTATGACTGTAAATCTCAGTGGCCCCGACTGCTTGCACTGCAGTACCAGTCAAATTGCCTTCAGGGCTGTAAATTATATAGTATGCTGTACTTTTCAGTTTTTTGGTCATTTGATGACCACATCGATATCTCCATCCAAGCAATGTAGTTTGCGTGTACACGAATAACGTGTGCATTCTTCCACATGCTGTTTTGCGTAATGAGACTTTTCACTTGGGTTTGAACCTGTGCAATGGATTTGAAGTTTTGGAATAAGGAGTGCACTCGGATGTTTTGTGGGTTCATTTCCATCGTGATGTCGATATTCACTTGAGGTGTGACTTAACCGAGACTTGCCAGCGGTAGTGCTGCTCGGCTGTTTCATTTGGACCACTTGTACATGCACATACAGAGATGGATACTGTTTTCATGAAAAGGAAAACATGTTCCATTGTCTTACTCAAGTTAAAAATATTGTCTTCAAGTAACTGGAAAGTGAGTGAAAATTCTCCTTTTTTACAAGGTTTTCTGCATTTCACATGGTAAGCAGATTATACATCAGGACCACTGTATAGTGTATACAAGAATATTTTGTAATTTGAGTCTTACCACAGGCTAGGCCCTGGCCAAATTGCACTGAAACAGTTTCTGTCGATAGTTTACGACTCATATAAGTGATTAAGCACTATCTGGGATGGAACGAAAACAGTCGTTATGCTAACCACACTATCATTTATTTCCTGAAATTGCCTTTTTTGTTAACACAGTTATGTCTACTTCAAAAACTATGTGAAACATTCCGCTGCATCATTCAGCACGTTTGCAGCTGGTGCCTCGTGACTGCAGTATGATGTCACACGATGGCATGTATAGGTGTATTTCCATCAACGACGGACACTTGCTACAGTGCTTTCCTGTAACAAATTACACTGCACAAGTAATCAATGTTTATGAGTGCAACAGTATAATGTGATGAGTTGAAAGACTGGACAATCAATTAAATGAGGCAAAGCCAAGTTGGATAGAATTTCAATCTTCCAACAAATGAAATTGTTCATATTATTGCACATATGGTAAACATTCATTGTCTGTTTTATATAACAGCTCAAAATTTGGTCCAAATTTGATTCAATGACGCGAGAGGACATGGTCTACCTATTGCATACATTATGCAATTGAAGCTCCCCTTTGTCAGTAACACATTGAGTCACCACACACATGTTCCACGATGCAGTGATCGCTGACTCATTGGAGTAACCGTGGATTTGAACATACTGACCCACCGTCGAGCATCACAATCGTGATGACGGTGCAGAATCGAGCATGGCATGTCACCATCAATCCTCCGATCAGGTACAGAGGAATTAATGTTACAGTAGCAGGTGTGGAACAGTTGCTCAACTACTAGCACATGGAAAGATCTAACATCACACAGGAACACTTCACATTCTGAAGTACTTACTCTGCCGCGTTTGGTGGCATTTCTTCGACGCAAATGATTACTGCCTGGATCTGAATAGCTGGTCTGCATCGGCTGTGGAAGGAAAAATGACACAACAGCTTGAATATAAGCAATATAAGAGCTCTGAGAAATGTAGTAATCCTTTCCAAAACAGAGCAATAAGTCACCTAATTACTTATGTTGTAAGACAATCAAGTTAGTTGTCTTGAATCAGAGCTTGGAGTCAACTATGTCACAAATCACAGAGAGCACAGTCAATTACACAATAATGGCCACACCCTTCGTTTCTACGCATAGTGTTAGAAACTCTGTTGGGCGGGAAGTTTGTACATATCGTGTTGTATAAGAGACGATCATTTCAAAACGTCAAGAATATGAACGAAAATGATTCGAAATGGCTTAAATAAGTCAGAAGACATGTTACTTGTCCGGAATTCCCCTTTAAGGCACCATTTCTGTTACAGAAAGCAAGTGCTGCTTCCAACACAAGTATAACAGATTTCATTTTGAGTGACAAAGCCAACCATATACACACCATACAGTACTTACAAAACAGACATCCTTTAGTAAACAAGCAATACTTTAGGCCTAACAAACCTAAACTCATGACAGTTGATCCTGAATATCTATGTATTGAATAAGTTGAAGTTAATGAAAAAACATATGAACTTTGCTGTCAGTGAATTGCCAATTATATCATGTTCCTCTTGTAATATTCATCTTTCTTTTATTTTTTCTGACTTTTTAATTTCTTCTCATCCTTTAGCTTTGAACACCAACATACCACATCCTGTGTATACTGTATAAGGTTCTAAACTAGAGCAGCGATGCTGCAGTTGCTCAACCCTTCTGATGTTAGGAAGGGTCCAGTTTAAAATTAATTTGGAACACATCTATGGTCCTAACATCGTTCATACTGTACACAAACTCATGTTGGGCTGGCCAGCACATAAACACTGTTGACCTAGCAAATTAACTCAGCTGGACCGTTTCAGCAGGGAGTTGCTATTTGACAAATAGCAAAGTTGGTTTCAGGGATAAATCTTAGAGCTCTATGTAACACTGCCCACAGGGGACAGGGATAGGGATCAGAAAGTAGACTTCTAGTACATGCCACCAGTTTGTGCAGGGCAGTGGCATAACCAGAGGAGGCTATCAAATGTCTGATTGTCCTCTCCCACTACCCCCAATGAAATTGGTGAGTAAAAAAAATATTGGATGAAAACCACACCATGCATTTTTTAAAGAGGCTCATTGAGTTGTTTCCTGAAATTCACTAAATTTATCTACACCCATCAAGTTTCCTTCACATGCAAGTGACAAATGGTCAAACTAAGAAGATCCCAATGTTTCACATACAATGGAACATTAATGAGTAAGTAATTAATGATTTAATTTGGTTTACGAAAATTCGTGACCAGACACTTTTCATACTAGTACTACATTCACACGCACACAACCAGTGCAACTAACAGTCAAAAATTTGAAAATTTTGAGTTTTCATAACTATTGGATGTGAAACTTGACTACTTACGCTAATTGTAAGTATTGTCATGTGTTTATATCCTTCAAAACCACCACAAACTTTATTGATGTCAACTCAATGAGTCCCTTTAAGTAAATGCTGCTAAGTCGTGTGGAGTCTAATATTGATTCCGTAAAAAACAAATTAATGAAAAGAAAAGAATCTAGTATGATGAAATATGTAGGCTTTTGTTGACAAATAAGAATGTTGCATCTCTACTTAGTGAACCCCCCTGTAAGTGACTGAATACATTAATTTAAACTGAACTAAACTAGCACTATTGATGTTATCAAAAATTAATCAACAATTTCTTTTAGTGGCTTTCACTCACAACCCTTGCAGAGACTGACCTTTTGGAAGTGTAAATTTCTAAATGTGGTTTGTCAAAAATGAAGAATGTTTGGCCACAATTCACAAGGTCTGGGAGGTTGGGAACTGCCAATTCCTGCACTATGAGAGGAACTTTTGGCAAAAATTTTAGTGGTATGCTACACTACACTTAGAAAGTGCCATAATCACTTGTCTCCCCCCCCCCCTTAAATTAAAAGTCTGGTTATGCCACTGGTGCAGGGCCTTGACCAAGCCAAGACCAAACCTCAACTCCCTAACATCCTCTGATAACAATTCCAGCTAGATCAGGGAAACAACTGGTGAAGAACAATAACCCCTCTGTATGCAATGTCCACACAACCAGCAAGGGGGGCTATGTAATAGATTCTAAAATTAGCTGTCAGGGAACTTTGCAAAAGTTAGAATGGCAGCTCCCTGTGTACACAGTGGACACTGGATACTACAGGGAGTACAAGTAATGCCCAAGAATAACAGAGACAAAACAAAGGAACTGAAAACTGTCTTGCACAAGCTTTAGCTTGAGGCTATTCATTTAAGGTGGTGAGCATGCCCCTCCAGATAAAGCTCACTTCAACTCACTGCCACATAACATAACCACACAAATCAAGGGAGTGAGACTTCAAAAGGATCTAAAGCACAAGGAAAAATGATCAAAATAGCCAAAAATTATGACTTCCCTTTGTCCTATCATATAGTTAGGAACAACTTGTATTGCCATCCCAATGTGGCACCTTCACTGCAAATTTCAGAAAAATCCACCAGTAACTGCAGAAGAAGTAGGCTTTTGAACAGAGAGACAGACATTTTCTCCCCCTACAGTACCACATAAGCTCTACCCACACTCCGTGGGTTGAGCTAACAAACAAAATAAGCAACTTTTTAATCAAAACCAATTTCAACCACCAAATATCACTGAAAATCAATTTTTGCGTTCACAAAATGGCTATTAAGCAATTCTAAACTTCTGATTTGTAAAACAGAAAATCTGAGGTCATATGAACTGTTACTTTTACTCAATACTAAGGTATAAGACACAATTAAAGCACACTTGGGTTGATGCTTACTGCTTTGTGCTTTTACAAAGGAAAGCCTTCAGATAAGAACCACCACTTGGTACTTGCATCCATTGCGGCTATTTGCAATGCAGACAAAATTACATTCTATTTTTCTGTCTGAAAAATGCAAGGATTTAATAGATGTCTTCTGTATACCACTGCTTTTGAGGATCCAGCCCACACCTAACTGTTTCCGTAGGCATGCAAATACAACATTGTGGAGGATGGGGTTGGGGTGAGGAAAGGGAAGGGGGGAAGCAATGCCCAAGAGCAAACAAGATTGTCCAATTCCTGGCAAGTCACACTTTCCTTACAATGCAAGTACTTTCAATTCAAACTAATTCAAACCTTTCAATGCAAGTATTATCAATTCAAAACTACTGTAATTCAAATCAACTTAAACTGGCATGACTGTTGGCACCAGGTCCAAAATACAGCCTGGGTGCCAGTCATCCATAGTCAGGATGAATACCCGGATACTTGATGTGAAAACTTTAACTGGCAGAGCAACTGTTCCTTCTGCATTATTCCAATTTATATACACTGCTATAAAGTTGATTGCCTATACCAGAGTTACCTTTTCAGAGTACCACCCTTTCTCTCCCTGCCCCCCTCCCTCCCCCTCCCAACCATATGCAGCTCCCTCACTTCTCTTGACAGTCTTACCAAAATAATTTGTTTTTAACATCGTTGACTGACTACAGTATGTATGTGCAGACTTGTGCGATAGTCTACCCATTACACACAACCCAGTATCTAATTGGTGCACATCATACAAGCCTTACATGAAGTGTCCCATTTCGCGTTTCACACATCGCTGGAGAAAATTTCCTTTACCACTTACTCATCCCAACACCCCTCTCATTAAATACATTGGGTGGCAGCTTAATAAATACATATACTTTATTTCAGATAAAAGTTGACTCACCCTACCACTCAAAAGAGTTGTTGTTTCTCCAGCATCAGCCATCCTCTGGTAAGGTTTTACCCCTGGAGAGTGATAACCAAACAGCAATTGTATCATTAGAAGGGACAAGCTTGTTAAACACTCTGTGACTGTAGGCCACAAATCAACAACCTTTTTTTTTTTTTTTTTTGAATCAGACCTGGCCCACCTATGAACATCACTGCCATGTTCAAGTTTTGCTTGTGGAGGCTCATTAATTTGATTCCCAAATTAATGATATCTGGTCACTACTGTGGAAGTACTCCTTACAGATACTGTATGTTGATGGTAAATGGTCAAACTTCGGAGATTCTAAAGATCTGATGCAAAACCAAAACAACAATAATGAGGTAACTAATGCCCAAAGTCACTTTGCAAATATGTGACCAGACAATTTTTACCACACTTTACTGACCACAGGCAAACCCCCTATTCATACCAAAATGCAATTTCTCACTTTTTCAGTACCATTGGAATAGATGCATGACTAACCAGGCTGCAGTGGCATGTAATGACGGTACTGACAAAATAAAATAGAATGAGAATCACATACTAAGCCTAATAGCAGGAGTAACTCTTTGTCAAAATGCACAACATGTCCATGCACAACAGTTCGCAACTGTCTTCACAGATTATGTGGGCCAACACACCATCAACTTATATAAATGAAGTTACAGTTGGCTAAACATGAAAAGATCCATGACTAGTCCATTCCAAGAGTTGGCTTGTCTTTAAAGGGAAATAGGGTGTTTGTTTCACAGAAAACATCCATGTTATTGAAACCAATATTTGTGGATGCAGAATGTTAGATTATTCAAAATAAGGAAGGACAGTAGCCTTCTTTTCAAGAAATAACTACATGCATAATGTTTTGAGGAGATGAAGCTTTGGCAGGTGTTTATTGATGACACGATGGTTTGACAATGACGAAAGCTATTTCTTTTGTATGTCATGTTGGTGTCTTCTAAACTGCCCTATTTCCCTTTACAGAGGTTCATTACCTTGATACTGTTTTTATTTTGCAATATGTTTGAAGGAAACTGTTGCATGTCAGTGAGTCTCATTAGTCATGTACAGTATCAATCCATACTCTCACTGAAAATATTCATAGTTTTCATGAACATGGGTTGCCTATGCTTAATACATTATAGTAAAAAGTGTCCAGTTACAGATTTGCAGCGATTGATTTCTCTATCGTTCATTGCCGTACTATTGTTGCTCTTGTTGCATTTCTGATCTTCAGAATCTCTCAGTTTGACCATGCACCATCAACATGCTCAAACAGTGTGACGAATTATCATGAATTTTGTTAGCCAATCCAAAGAGATTTATCTGTAGATGGTTTACCTTTAAGAGAGGCTGGAGTCTAAGCTGCTCTTAGTTTGCCTTAACAAATACTGACATTGTTCATTCATCTTCTCTGCTCGGTTGAGGATCTCTAACAAAGGTATTATCATTCTTTGAAATTGATCTTTTGGTTGGATCATTTCTACTGTACAGTTTGCATGTTAGGCTTTTGTCTAGACTTAGATAGTGTCTATTGAGTCATTTTCAGACTAAGTCTCTTATACATGTACAGACCCCAAATGTTCCTCTTCATTTTAAAAGGGGCTCATCCTGCTGTGGCAGGATACTCCTACAGTGAATACGAAATTCGGAAAGGACAAAGTGCAGGCCATGTTGGAGGAAAGGGATCAGTTTGTGAAACAGGTAATGATATACAGTGCAAGCCAGTTCAGTTTACTGCGAGCCACAATCTTGGACAAAATTGTTGGGGCACTTTGTCGTACAATGCAAATATAATACTAAATTTTAGGTGAGAGGATAAAATGCAACCCCACACCCCTTTCCAAAGTTGTGCAAAAGGAGTGTATGTACACTTTGAACAGTAATCCTACAGCCAACATTGAAAGGGGGAACAGGGAGTCCCAAGGTATTTGGTCCAAGGTTGAAGTTTCAAGGACTTACAGTATGCTCAGAATGAAAATCTGTGGAGGGTACAAATGAGGTAATTGCTCACAGTTTCAATGCTGTTACAATTTTCACTCAGACCTTAAGAACTCATTTCAAAACTGAACCAATGTGCTTCAAACTTTGACTATATTAATCAGCATCAGTTAATTTGCAATAGTTCTAAAAACCTAGTTTTGGTTAAGTGCTGGTCCAGCAATAGCCAGTAATATTAGGGTGCTACCTAATTTTAACAGCAAGGTTAATCTGTAAAAGAGGGTTCAGTGAATGGGTTCCTACTGTAGCTGTAGCAAACTATACAAGCAGTTGTAATGCAAATCAGGTTGACAAAATGTATAAACAGCATCATGGTATCCCGTAACTGGCACAATTGTAAGGATATCTATTGGCAATATTTTAAACGACCAAAATGAGAAGGAGCATTCCTAAACTGGGTTCATCATCCAGAGAAAGATCACTGCAGTTAGGTTCAAGGATGCTAAGCTCACTACAGTGATGTTGCAATGTGGGAGTTATTTCTGAAAGATAGGCCAATCTCAGGGAATTAATTACTCAATTATGGGCAACTGTATGTAAATATTGTATTACCATCATGGCTACATCACTGAGTGATATGTGAAATGCAAAAGATTCCGATTCTACGCAAACATAGCATGCACGCAATGGATCAATTGCTTTCTGGTCAATTTGACCAACGACCAATTCTACCAACTGTCAATTCGACCAGCCTGTTT
Organism: Stichopus chloronotus; assembly: GCA_021234535.1. Lineage (NCBI taxonomy): Eukaryota > Metazoa > Echinodermata > Holothuroidea > Aspidochirotida > Stichopodidae > Stichopus > Stichopus chloronotus. Next base: position 31,415,155 of record CM037829.1, on the reverse strand, counting down.
CGTCCATTTGACCGACCAACTCTGTCAATGCAGCCAACCTATTTGGAACATGAGCAACTATAATTTGTAAATGAATTATAGAAATAGGCAGAGAACAGGTTTTGGTCAGTTGCCAATTCATGTGGAAGAAGAGTTGCATAGCAACGTTTGTTCTTTGTCTTATGCCTTTTGCACCCATGGATATTAAGGAGCGGATTAATAGCCAGTCATGGAGACTGCTCACATCGCTCTCGACCACTGACAAAATGGCTTCTGCCGCAGGACATAGCGAAAGGCAAATTCGCAGGAATTCAGTAATTTGCAGGATTCAGAGGGTCAAATGAGGTATGTAGTCTGCAATAGGATGTAAGAACAAGAACATTATCAATCCTATTTTCAAGAACAGAAGGGGGCTCTACATAAGCTAGAGATGGCTGTCTGCCCCAGTTCTTAGGACCCCATTGACATCTAATGCCAGTGGCCTCTGGTAAATCAGTAAAGAAATAGCTCTACTAGTTCCAAGACTGAAACTAGTTGCGGGTCCACATTTGTCTGACCTGTTCTTTGGTGGTCAGTCTGAGGGGTTCCACTTTAAGATATATACATCCTATGAAGGATAGCACTTAAACACCTTCTGTTTAAGAATTAAAGAACCACTTATTACATAGGGGAAACCCCCAAAGTCAAATAATTTATGTTTGCGTACCAATTTAGAACCAGTGACTGGAAGTGACGTCAACAACGTATCAGACAACTAAAAGAGTTGGCATATTGTCTACTGTATGTTCTATCTTTTCTAATTTTGTACGAGTTTTTTTCTTTCCTCGGTATTTCAAAGGTGTGAATTTTCTGTGAAACAGACTAATGTTAGACCTGTGGAAGAAGTGTTAGAAGTTAATCAGAAAGAGAATGAGATCGTAGAAGGCTTCGAACCTAAAATATGAATTAAGGTAATTGTTGCACTAAAAGTCTTACGCCTTACCCACTACTCTACGAGAGCAAATCTGGTGGTTGGGGGTTTAAAAAATGCATACAATACACATAGGCCTATTCCAAAATAGTCATGTAACAATATTTATACAATCATGTGTTGTAAATAAGTATCTATCCCCTAACCCTCAATCATGACACCTAACCCAATCCCCTAACCCTGTTTACTAACACGAGGCAATTGATTCATCATTCAGTCTATTTTAACAGCACGAAAACCATTCAACATACCATAGCAGCATAGGTAAGCCCGTTCCACTTCACTGAATATATACTATAGCCAGTGACAGCACGCATCAATTCTGGGCACTGATTCTAAATTAGAGCCTATGTTTTCTTAAAAGAGTCATATCATAGTTGCACTGGGGCCATAGTCAGAATAGCCCATTGGATCGAACATTGATCCTGGAGTTTTGCCGGCCTGGAGGAGGAATCTAAGAGGGAGTCCCAGTCCCTCTTCACTATTTTTGCAGTTTCCCTGTGAGGCTGCCTGTGAGGATAGTATTGTAGTAACACTGAAGTTACTAATAGTTGCACCAAGGCCAGACAAGTTGGGCACACTTGAAAGAGGTTAAATGAAGAATCATCAAAGTGACTTTACAGTAAGAGGATATCCAGACATGTCGTTACCTTTTCCTGTGGTGCCATAGTCCTAGATAGTTAGACTGTCTGTACTGTAATACACGCACCTAGGCCTACACTGTTGTTAGTGATAGTGATACATGCCACAAAAAAATTGACAGTTAACTCCAGAAGTTGGCAGAACGAACAATATTGACACACGGTCAAGTCCGCGACACTGCTGGTCCGCTACTACTGGGTTCGGTCTACTGTGTCTAGCGCTAGAGGCTACTTAGGCTAGTTTCAATTAATTAGCCTAGGCTACCTGTGTATTTCCACGCATACCCGGCACTGGGCTTACGGCAAGATACTTACTTTCACAGCAATTTAATTTTAAAGTAGTACTTTGTGATCAGCAGCAGTCTGCGTGGTAACATCGTAGCACTAGTTGTTGCATTATGGAAGCATGGTTGCACTCTATTTCATAGTTTCTGCATGCAGCAACCTCTAAGCAAAGTCTTATGACCAAAGTTGCGCAATCTCCAGTGGCACTGTCAGTGCTAATTGTCTGCATGTCACGTTCAGCTGACTAGCGTTTCAGTTACAATAACATAACTACGTAAAACCCACATCACAGGTGTCAATCATCTAGCGAGCTGTCACATTACGGGACTGCAAGTGTGTCATAAACATCCTGGAAAAAAGGACGGCACCAGAAATATTTTCAGCATATCAGACAAAAAAAAATCCACCTTATCCAACAAATAATTCAGAATAGAAGAAAAAATTCAGCCTACTAAGAAAGAAATCAGGATTTTATAAACAAAAAATCAGTATTTACAATTACGCGGTAAGGATGGTTACTGCTTGGTTTTCAACAGGGAAGCTTAGGGCCTTTCAAACATACATACTGCCCCCCAGCCCATACTCGGCCCCTCCACTTAGCTCATCCCGCCCCCTCCAGTATGGTCCCTTTTTTCTTGAAATTTTTGTTTTCACGTGTGAAAACAAATTTATACAGACAGGGAAAGTACAAACTACTTCACTCAGTGACTACGCTTAGAGTACACTGTAAAAAATTTCTATATATGTACAGCATGTCTGTAACATTATTAACAGTGTATACCTAGGCATACATCCTTTTCCCGGATATTTCTGTGTATATGCACGTGTGTAATGTATAGCGTGCTAGCAGTCAGCGGCCGGCGTAACGCCTATGGACTCGGGCGGGCAAACCCAGGGACCCCCAAACAAAGGGGCCCATTGCACTGATGTACAGAACTTTGAAGAGAGGTATTTTATTTGTTTTCAAGTCCATTGAGTCGTTTAAAGAAACTATAAACGAGTCAATAGACATATTTTTCTGTGCATGAATACATTCGTCATGAATCATATGCCCTGCAACTGCAAATCTTTCCATACGACTGACTTAGGCGCCTAAGGTACACACTCGAACTTGATCAGCTACGTACGCCAGTAAATATTACAGTCAAATGCTGCCTCTAATTTCAGTGAATTTCTAATTTCACTCTCGTTGAGTTTTGCCACATGACATATTAGCCAATAACTGGTCAATTTAGCATATTTTGGACCCCTTTGGCTGATGTTTTCCATAGCTATCGGCTAAATCGCCGACGCCTAAGAATTGTATGTGGATATATGTTTCCGTATGTATCAGACAGTGAGTCGAATTTGGTATATTTTCCACTGTTTTGCCGACATTTTGCCCAGATGATTCTCCAGGCAAGTTGAAGCTAATCAAAACATAACTACGTTCAACCATTTCTCAAGATAGGCTGTATTCGCTGGCTGTCCTTTCCATCGAGAGTAAGGGAGGCATGGTCACTTGATATAGATGGACTAATCGATATGTTTACTGGCAGCAAGACCAGGCTCAGTAAATTCAAGCTCTATACTTTCCGAGTTTTAGGGAAGTTGTATACCATTTGTCCATATGGCACAGGATTTACACCACGGGTGGAAATATCAGTGCTGGAAAATATACACCTTTTTGTTAATTGGACTTTGTTCACTTGTTCTTATTGTCCTTCAATCTTTTAATGTATTCTAGCTTTGCAACATTTTTTTTTTGTTCCCACTTCAGTATGACAGACAAGGCTGAACAAAAATATGTCTATGAACACAGATTGCTCCCAAAATCCCAACCGATAAAATCACCACGAAATGTTGCATATACGGCTTAGATTACGCCAGAGAGCTTGTAGAACCCCAGAGCTTCCAGGGCCCTAAGGACCCACGCCTTTGGTACCTCGTGCTCGTGATGTGCGCTTCTCCGCAGCAGCCACCAGTCCTTTCGCTGGACCCAGGGGCCACAAGTTTCATCATTACGCCACTGCGAGCAGTGTGTCTTCTTACCAATTATGTCAGTGACGAAACTGCTGACTTAGTATGGGAAGCACAAGCTTCGCAACAAAACACCAACGTCAACGACGGTTAGCAGGTTTCCGCGGACTAAGAAGCCTAGGGATGGGCTAGGGAGCCTATAGGTTCCTACAGCGTATAAATTGATCGACGGAGAAACTTGAGAAAATAAGATGAAAAAATAAGATGAAAAAATAAGGATGATTTGATAAATTTACTTATTAGGTATGGGAAACTCATTTTTGGCAATCTGGAGAGCATTTTTCGAAAGAAAAAACAGTCTTCATAAAACACTTGTGACTTTGGTGGCTCCGTTTAGATGGTCCCTTTTTTCAAACCCCCCCCCCCACTAAAAATTTCTTAAAAAGGCACTGGGGACGCTGTTACTTGGAGGAGGAGGAGGAGGAGGAGGAGGAGGAGGAAATGGGGTGTGGCTAAGTATTTCTGTTGGAAGACGATAAAACCCTTTGAAGTATACTGTTGGCACCGTCACCGTCACTCAATACATTTTTTGTGTGGTTCTTGACGCAAAAGCTTATACCACTGTAATTATTGTAGTGCGCCGCACTACAATCTTGTCATTACTGGTCGACCAGCAATTTCTTTTGTTGAGCCTTGTGTGGCTCATAACGCCTCACCTGCGCGTGACGTAACTTAGTTCATACAAATATGGATACTCGACCTAGCAGTAGCAGTATAGTGCGAGCTATGGCCGTCTTCAAACCAAAATCTACTAAGGAAAAGCATATGCAACGACTACAAGAACGATTTAAGGAGTTAAAGTGATGAGAGAGCCCTGCGGATAAATTTCCAGAAAACGCCATGAAATGTGGTTCGGTCTTTTCCCAATGAGGTGATAAACGTGGAGTGTCTATGTTGTTTCCAAATAGGTGTGCAATACAGCGCCATTTTGTTTTCATATGATGGCACAGAATCGTGTGCTGCTTCACTGCTTTTTAATGGTTACAACATGACGTCCTTCTGCAGAATCATGTACATGATGTACTGCTCTCATGTTCTATTTCAGTGGTGAAACAGAAAGTTTTGACATGGATACAGCTAGTACTGGGGTACTCTTTAAAACTCAGAGCAGTACAGGCTTGTACGACATACGGTATATAGTAACGATAAGCGTCGGCAACTTAACAACATTATGAGAGAGATCCAATGAAATTTTTGTTTCGTCCAGCGTGATATAAAAAAAAGAATGGATTGGGAAAGGGGTCAACAGGAAACGGCACTGCTTCCCCCCAAAAAAATGCTAACTCCAAAGAGGAGTGGATCCACAGAGACTGACTTACTCCCAACAACAAGGACTTAGCCTACTACGCACTACAATTCTGCGTATTTGTGGGACAAATGCAGTTCTAGTTATTTATGTGGCTTAAACGTACCGTGGCCCTTAGGGTAGCCTACATTTCGACATTTCAGGTGTTTCGTACTTTTTGTTTTGATGTTTCGACATTTTTGTTTCAATACTTCGACTTTGTCGTTTCGAGATATCTCGAGATTTCGATGTTTCGACTTTTCGTTTCGGTATTTCAATGTTTCGATATTTTGAGATTTCGATGTTCCTTATATGGTCGACGTTCTCCTTTTTTCAGGCAACACAAAATAACACACATCATGCATGCGGGCTTGTATGTATGTATGTACTCCGACGTGACCACTGAGCTAGCTGCTGTTTGTCAAACAGCAACTCCCTGCTCTGACATCGTGCCGCCAGAGGTTGGAGGACTGCATGATAGAAAAAGAATGGTCCTGATGTATCAATGGCTTTGGCCACGTGATCATGTTGTTTTGTTTTAATGAATGACATAGTGAATTAACTAGACGGTAACCACAAAATTCGAACTCCGATAATTTATATCCTTACCTAAGCACATAAAACACTGACCAAAATTTGCAGACCGCCCTCTACAAGAGCAATGTATTTTCCCGCATGATCAGAAAAAAAAAAAAATATCTGAATTTGTGGATCACTTTCCAGGCTGCTTCTAACCCTCATTTTTCTGTCATGCATGTCTATCGCGCCATAAGTAACGCCCAAACAAGTCGCCATCTCGAAAAAAAAGTCAAAATGTCGAAACTGAAAAGTCGAAACATCGAAAGGAAAATTCAAAGTCTCGAAACGGAAAGTCGAAATATTGAAATCTCGAAACGTCCCTTCAGGGCCACGGTATAAACGGGAAATAGAATATAAATACAAATATGGTGGGCCCTATTTGTCGGCAGCTGCAGGTTGCAGAAAGGGCTTACCCGTGTCCCAACTGCTACCTCATTGCCACTCGTAGGGGGAAAGTCTGTCTTTTTTCGCTTGGTGTCACCTATTACATTATAGCATTAAACTGTTGAGGTAAAAACATGATTAAGAATCTGCGTATGGATATTTCATGAAATTTCCGGAAATGTTTCATCTATTAGTTGTCAAAAATAGACTCCTGTCTCTTCAGCTTCGTTCTTATATACAGTAACAGCCCTCTCTTCTGACACTCCAGGCTAGGAGTTCTTATCAGTGGTCTTATGTTTGGAGGCAGAGAACCCTCACTTGAACGTCTGCAACACACCGCCGTCAAAGCAATTGCTTTACGTAATCTTTTTCATGTGTAAGGAGGTATAAGGAGCCTGGGGGAATAACGGTTGCTAGGATACTAACTAAAATTGGATATGCATCACACTAAAGTGAAAGGGACTACTTTTCACTACTATACTTACAAATTGAAACTGGCACTACACCAAAGGATAAACTGAACTTTCAGTTGCATATCAGAAGCTTATTACTATAGTTTGCTATATGGAATACTTTTAGAAGTAAAAGGGGTTTTTTTTTGCCCTTTTATTTAAAGTACAAGTAGTGCAAGGTTTTGTTTCCCGTAGTCTTTTCGAGGATGTCAAAAGTAAAATCTAGTCACGCAGTTAAAGTATAATTGTTTGACGTCTCGGGGCCGAGAAGCGTAGGAAGGATAAGACATATTTCTTAGTCCACATGCTCTATCAAATGGTGGTAGTAATGAGAAAAAAGGTGTCATAATTAAACATATTTATTCTTGATTGCCGTTTTGGCATTAGAGATCGCCACAGAACCAACACGAAAACCCCTGACAAGATATTTGACGTTAATCGGTCAGTTGTTCGGACGTCAGTGACGTGTTGTTAACGCTCTATAAAAAAAAAAAGGCTGTAAAAGGAAACCTTTAACAGTAGAGTTTACAGAAAATGTCGTTTACTCACATTACATATAGTCTGTACGTAAACGAAAAGTCAGAAACTTCTAATTTTTAACTTCTCTGGTAATTTTTACAGGTGTGTACTTGTAAAATTTCCATAGAGTTTGTTTCAGTATATATATATATATATATATATATATATATATATATATATATATATATATATATATATATATATATATATATATATATATATATATATATATATACCACATTCGTCTGTACACTGGATTTTTGAAAATGTAAGACACGCGATCACCAATCATTCATATACATTTTAACAACCTTTCCAGAAGTCCTAGCTGCTCTGGCGAAAGAGAGCCAGAGAGGCTAGGGCAGACATTGCATGTTACTTCTGAAGAAGGTTATTTTAAGAAAAACGGAGTTTAATGTTATTTACCACTGGCACCGTGGCCAAAGTGAAAATGTTACTAGATATTTTTCCATACATTTTTCTGCATTTCTAAATTACTTATCTATTGATTAAATAATTCTCTTGCTAGAGATCTTTTCCACAGTGACCTTAAATTTGATATCTATAGACCTGTCACATCATCAGTGATAAATCAAACCGAAGATTGGATCGAGCCCATGCGATTAGCAAAAGTTAAAAGTCACAAATTTTCATTTCAAAATTTTGGCCAAAGCCCACTTAACTAGCTCCACTGTAAAAAAAATGTCTGCAAATTTACGGAAAATAAAATAAAGAGATAACAAAAAATTACAGAAATTGTAAATTGTAACATTTCTGTGTTCCTTTTGTACTTCTTTATTTTATCTTCTGTAAATTTATATTTCACAATTTACACCTTTAACAGCGTTCCCACTGAAAAGGAATCCTCGCGCAAAAAGTATCGTTTAGGTCAATAGATCTGTGCTCATCTCACGGTTACAGAAGGTCTTATTATGATATCACAAATGAAGTATATTCTGTTTTATTTTACACAAGTTACAAAGCTATTTTGAACTTGCATTTGCGAGACACTTTTTTAACAGACTGAGAAAGTGTAAAACGCCTTTTAACTTGTTGAACATTTTCGTAACTATACAGAACCAGATATCTTTCTTCAGAATTTTACAATGTATCAACTGTATTTTTTTCCACTCACATGAAAATGCAGACCTTTCGTAAACCTAGACTTTGCAAAGTCTTTCTCGGCGAATGAATTCTCCTCCTTTGATACATTCCTCACAACATCCCTATGTTCCGACATCTCTATGTTTCGACAGCCCTTAATTTCGACGTCTCTATGTTCCGACAACCCTACATTTCGACGTTTCAATATTCCGACATCTCTATGTTTCGACGTCTCTATATTCCAACAAAAGTTAACTTTGGCGCCGAAGAAAATGTACATTGGCGCCGAAGGAAATGTACATTGGCGCCAAAAAAACGTACTTTGGCCCCGAGGAAAATGTACATTGTCGCCGATGTCCATTTTAATGGCGCCAAAGTATAATTTTTCTACCGACGTCAAAGTACACGTTGTTGTCGGCGTCAAAGTACACTTTTAGGGGTCAAAGTATATTCTTCACCGGCGCCAAAGTACGTATGAATCGTTTCCAAAGTACACTTTAATCGGCGCCATAATACATTTATATGATCGGCGCCAAAGTATCCTTTTCATCGGCGCCAATGTTCATTTTAACGGCGCTGAAGTACAATTTTTGGGTGGGCCAAAATACACTCTTCATAGGGGCCAAAGCGCTAATGTACATTCTTCGCCGAAGTACACTTCTTATCGGCAGCAAAGTACACTTTTCGTCGAAGCATAGAGATGTCGAAACATAGAGAAGTCGGTATATAGAGTTGTCGGAATATAGATATGTCGAAATATAGACACGTAAATGAAGTCTCTATATTCCGACGTCTCTATGTTCCGACAAAAAATGTACTTTGGTGCCGATTTGTCGGAACATAGAGATGTCGGAACAAAGAGATGTCGAAACATAGAGATGTAACCCTCACAATTTGAGCTGCAGCCTACTTACAGCCAACCGAGGATATGTACTCATCTAGTAATAGCGTTTCCCTGTGATCGCCGTCCGCCGGAAAGACTTTGGACACTCGATATAATTATGTACAAATGAATAGTCACGTTTGACGTTAGGGTTAATACATATTAAAATACTACGCGGTGGTCTCATGAAATGAGCCAATGGCAGCGATCGAACAATGAGAGAAAATAATGGTACCTAAAGGCTAACTTTCACCCTATCACCAGATTTGCTCACGGCAGAAATAGGATATCGCTAAGAAAGGCCTCAAACAGTTGAAGGAGAGTAGAATATTGCCATGATAGTTACGTAACTAATCAGCGGTAGGTCCTTTCCCCATCATCACTCCCATCATTTCTCACGATGGCCGTGATTGGCTTCTACCGAATTCGGTAGCGAAAAACAATGGTGTTAGTTAAAAGTTGTGTACATAATTAAAAAGTCTGCGAGGGCATCTATCAGTGGGGGGAGTAAACACTCTTCCGGAAGAGCAGTACAGTGTGGGTGTTCAGAGGTGGCGGAACCAAGATTTACAGAAACTTTCCAGCCCAAGCAGACTCTGCAGAGTCTATCGTAAACCATGTGACATATGAAAAACTGTAAAAATTACAGGATATAATACGTAAATAAGAAAAAAAAAAGTATGCTCAAAATTCTACAAAACTTTACCCCCCCGTTAATTTACAAAAAAAATGTTTACATTGCATTCTTAAAGGTTCTCATGAAAATGAACAAATTTGATTGCATATAGTTTTTGGGATGGGACCAGAAGGATGCCAAAGAGAATTTACGGGTAGTTGGTGTTTTTTTTTTCTTTTCAAAATTAAATAAGTAAACATTGCACTAAAAGTATTTTAACCATTCGAGTTTCAAAAAGGAAAAAAGAGAGTGACTATTCATCTAAAACTTACTCAGATGTATCAATTAAATGTGTTTTCATTTCAAACTTTCAAGCACACAAGAATGTATTTGGTTTTTAGCAAAATAAAACATCTGCCCCGTATCCCGTCACATACTTTCCCCCCCCCCCCAAAATATGTCACAAGTTACCATGATGCATATTGGGAAATTTCATAGTTAGCAATTAAAATACAATACGGCAATTAAACGGGGTTCCAATTATCATCCGTATCCAGGCTGCGGTGGTGCTATTAAATGATGTTAAGTAAAACTGGGCGTTTCGCCATTTAACGTCCCATTTCGACGTACGAGAGTGTATCCCCCGGTATTGGCTACCTAAATCGGACAACATGGACCCAAATACCCCCCCCCCCCTTATCACCACCGTAAAAAGCTTTACTGGACAGGTCAAATTTGAATTGCCAGAAATTTTTCAAGTGGTTCAGCCAAGATTTGACCCGCGGACCAAGATTTCGAGACGGACGTTCCAAACACCAAGCTAACTATCCACCCTATTAATCTAATTGCTCAAATATTGTTATGGCTATACTGGAAATAACCACTACAATTTGCATCAAAATTGGCGTGTTCTCCCTACATTATAAGGTTAATTTAAGACTGTCTATCATAAAATGATATACATGATGTCACCATGACCTCCAAATTTAGATTGGTCCCTAATTTCACTCTCAAAGAGTGATTTTTCACTCTAGCGTTTTAAGAGAGTGCGTGTGTCGCGTCCCAGTTTTGAAAAAACTTAAATGTTTTTAAGATCATGCTGAAAAAACCAGTGTCATGGAGGAACATACACACACTTGCCCAATGGCAAACACCATTACGAATAAACCCATTGTGACGTATATCTACAAACCTTTTAGATAATACCTTTTACAAAACCTTTAGAGTGAAAAATCACTTTTTAGACTGACAATAGGGATGGCTCTTTTATTTAGAGAGGAAAATTCTGCTCGAACAAGAATCTCCTCCCGTTCTCTTAGATTGAATATTTCAGTTAATTTGAAAACATCCCGAATTTCACCTTTTGGAATTATGAGAGTAGTTGTGTAGCTATGTATTGATGGGTTACCCCTAACTTGTAACTAGCTATAGCATAACCCAAACTCATATAAATCATTTTGAATCATGAATTATCCAATGAATTATTGAATCATGTCTCCATATCAGATCTTAGTAACCCACACTAAGTATTTCCATGGCAGCCAACGTCCGACGCCTGCGCGGTGTGATTTATAGCCATAGCTGAGTGACTGACTATATACCTCACGGTAGTTTGTCCATGATAGGCGGTTTAAAACATCGTGTGTTATGATAGTGTTTCAATCTTCTTTACAGCACGGATGACACTTTCCAGTAAAAACTTTGCTCTGGGATCATGAAACCCGAATCCCGATGGAGACATATAACGGCTGAGGAATCCGTAACCTAGCCTTCTATTCGGGTCAGCGAATCCGAACTGTCCTCCGTAACCAGATGCACCGAACAGTGTTCATTTCCTTTGAGTAAAAGGAAGATTTTTCTTAAATTTAGCCTTTAATGAAGTAAACGTTTACAGTTCTTATTGTTGAAACTTTTAAAGGTTACACATTTTTACGTTCCATTTTGGTTAAAATGTTAGCAGTATATAAAGTACAATGTTAACCTCATAGTCAACGACGGAATGATCAGTTTCTGACTATAACTGACGTCAGATCATAGCAACCGGACCAAAAGGAAATAAAGTTCTGTTCTGATTCATTTCTCTTAAATCATAACATTTTATAATTTCCACTTTTGTTTTATTAATTTTCCCTCAGTTGTATACGTTATCTTCGAAGTAATGAGGAGAAATATTGTAAAAGATGACCCATAATCAAAACACAAAAAGTCCTCTTTCATTTCGTTTCTATAGTTTTATATTCCAAAACGGAAATATCGAAAAGTGTGTATAAATAATAACATGCATAAACCAAACATCATTTCTGCGATGTGCAAAACATCGGATGTAAAACGAAGGCTGCCCGGATTCAAGATCCATTTTATGTAACAACCAGAAAGTCGAATGACTTTGTAATTCCTTGCCAATAAGAAAAAGAAACAAAGGGCAGTTCATACCCAGTTTTGAAGTTCAAACACTCTTTAATTCAAACCGCGGAATCTACTGACCTCACGTGACCTTTGACCTTCATAAAAAAAGACAGAGATCATCTGCATTTCTCGAGCTACCAGTAGTAACGGTTCTAATTTTTAGTAACAATCATTTGCTGAGACATGTCTCTTGATAGGTTTTCATACTTGAAGCTCTGGTGACCTCAAATGAACTTTGACCTCCATGAAAAGCAACAGGAATTATCCACTGACAACGAACAACCTACACCTAAATTAAGCTGAAGTTTCAGAATCTTTCCTCATAAAGATACCATACAGTGTTGACAATATTTTCAAACTATGACCTCTACTTTCCGCCAGTGACTATTGACCTCAATGAAAATAACAAAGAAAGGCATCTACTTATCGAGAGCTATGGCTTCTGTTGATCTCATTTGACCTTTGACCTCAATCAAACATTGACAGAGATCATCTAATCATTTTGTGCTCGCAATGTCAGCAATTTGACGTTCCAGCAACATTCAGTTGTCTGAGATACATTTCATAATAGGTTTTCAAACTGTAAGCCTCCATAAAAACGAAATTTCAGGAAGGGTAAGGGTAACGGTGCTTGAACTTCAAAGTTGAATGTTGGTAGTCCAATTATGAGTAGACTGATCCTTATTGCTTTCCAATGGATGTCAAAGGTCACGTGAGGTCATCAAATCTGCTGCGGCAATCAACATTTAATTATGTTGCATTACCGCGCTGCTGCACAGGACAGATGGACATGAGTTTTCACTCGGTTGAATGAGGGTGTCTTACGTCGGATAATTTAGTTCCTGACATAGAAACCCTAAGTTTACTCACCGAAAAAGTAAAAAAAGACACCCACCTTTCCTTCTTCCGGCATGACGTGCATACCATACTTCCATCTGATTGGTAGTTCCCATAATACTTTATCTGGCGTTTGTTGTCTCCTGTCGTATTTGTATTCATCTAGAAACCTTCCTGAAATCAGAGTCTTGCCATCGTGTTTCCCACCGTTAGCCATGATCCCGAACAGCTTGGCTACGCCCCTCGCGGTTCCCACGCCATTGGCGGCGGGAAACTCCAGACTTATGATATCAGGATCTACGTGTCGATCCCACTGGAATGGATATGTGTAAAGAAACAAATTTAAAGTTATATATATGAACTGCTTCCTCATAACAATATTGTCAGGGGTAATTTTTGCATTTTTCTTCACAAAAAAGTCTAAAATATGTTTCTGTCAGTTCACATTTAGTAAAAATTTTTACCAAACAGCGTTCATCGATTCTCTATATTGCCGATTTGCAAATATTGGTTGCTGGCAGGCCAGATTACATTTATACGTATAAAGTCGTGCTTAAATTGTGGGATCGCTTTCATGATTTACATTGTATTCTCTTTGGTTTTGTCTTTCTCCTAAGGCTATTGCGTTATATGGTATAGGTTTCGATTCTAAGAAAATTTCTCTAATGTCTGGGGATAAAATTTACCAAAGTCACACCACAAAGCATACTATAATGGAAGTGAAAAGAAACCCAGAATTATTGTCAACACAATTTCATAAACAAAAGCTATTTGTCTTCCTTCAAATATGGTGGATCTTATTGAAAATAGAATTTGCTAATGTAATCACTGTCTTAAGGGTAAATAGATGTCTTGGTTGAGTGCTACGTGGAAGTGTAATTTATGGAATGGTGTACCGCCAATGCCAGTAATAAACAATGATCGAAATTTCAAACGATTCAAAGATAATGCAAATAGTTTAAGTCCAGTTGGGATTGTTACATGATTCTGTGTAGATTTATAAACGGTTCACAACTCTCTAAAAAGCGTAATAGTTTCGCTACATTAAGAGATGTGCAAATGGTTGATATTTGCGTTGCTTCTATTAGTTTACTACTCAATATGCTTTGGTAGCGGAAAGGAATCCCTGTGCAACCTCCACCCCCCCCCCTTCCCCTCTGATCACGTACCTTTGTATTAACCCCGCTACTGAATAAAGTAAAACATGAATTTTTAATTGCATGATTATGTCATTTGCACACACACTTTTGGATACATTGTTGATTACAAACATATAAATTGAATCAGGCTAAGAAATACATACCAATGAAAAGTCAGGGAGGAGGTGGCGCTAGATACAAATCTTAACTCTTCTTTACACAATGCAGCAGTTGCTAATGTATCATGTACGGATGCCTATAAGTGTTTACTCCTCGTTAATAGACAGTTAGTCCGCTTTTCAAACCTCCCCCCTGCCTATCAGCCCAGTCCCTCCTTCCACTCTCCATCACTAGACCCACCCAGCCCCTAAGATCACATTAGGTTGCTGTTTTACTGGCTCATAATGCTTTACCGATATAGCGATACCGATACCGGTATTGATAGTTCACCTCGCATGCTTCACCGCAGTTCTTCATAACATCTGTAAGAAGTGTGGATGACGGGCTGCCGACGAGCAGATCAAAAAATATCTTTCGGACGAGCTGGCTGGTCATTAAAGAGCGACATATGTCCAGCGGCGATGGCTGAACGTGTACCGTCCTACTTAGACGGTAGTATTTGTCTTTGGGTGTGCCGATGAAGGCGTCGATTCCTGTTGAATGTCAAACATGATAATTGATATACTAATCACCAGAATAGAATTAACTATAAAATGCTATGAACTACTTGAAATGTATCGTAATTATAACTTCGCCACGGCAATTCCAAGCCATATACGCTATACTTTTTGAGTACTTCGGGGCAAACCCCATTCCCTCCCCCACCCCTCCGGCTTCGGTGTTTCCACGCCTCACTTTCCGCCCCTCAGTAGCGAGAAATATTTTGTCTCACTTTACAGTATTTGGTACTTTGCTTCGAATTTCTAGGAAACCGATCGTTGGCCGACTTACCATCGACGTGAAAGAAAAATTACTTCCAGAAATAAAATTAAAAAAAAAAAAAAACGTACAAAGGGAGACACAAACCTTTGAGTTTTATTGTGACTTCATAGGAGAATGCAGAGACTCTCTACTACGAAGTCTCTGTTTAACTCCAAGTAGAGACTAATTTCTTTTACACCATCTGTGAAACAGCAAATCTACTTTTCGCAGATTTTTTTTTCCGGAGAGGGGGGGGGGAGGGGATTGGGGAGTTAAATTATTTTTTTTACTTATGACTTGTAAACTACCGTTTCCGGCTTTACAAACAAGGAATCTTCTAAAGAGACGTCAGCGGGGCCACTTCGAAAGTACAGCATATATGTGTTGATCATGGTACATAAGCTGCTTTCAGTATTGTCGGGCCAGACTGGGTCACGAAACGTAATTCGCCATAGGCCAAGGAGCTTCTCTAAACTGTTCAACTGTATAACCTTGTATATTTTGCCTGTTTTTTTTTTTTTCAGTGACAAAATAGTCTGTACCTGAATGCTATGTGACTTTGTACTTTTGGTATGTCTTCCTTCTTGTTGTTTTTGAATTGAAGATTAACCGCTGCTGATGACATGACGAACGGTGGAGGAAGGGGGGGGGGGCTAAATTACTGTAGGCTAACTCAACTTTGGTTGGGCCGATGTAAATTAGATCGTAAGTTGTAGTCTAGTGCAAACTTGGGTCGATCAATTAACAATCATTTTCACTGAAAAACAGGGAGAATCTGATTCGATGTATCCCTCTGCCCGAGCAAGTAAAACAATGGCGTGAATAGAAATTTTCTTCTTAGATTGTATAACACGTATCATCACAGAAGTGGCATTTTAATGTCCAGTTGACTGGATAAGGAACCGTCGGGTAGCCCGTTGTTGACATCAACTGTGGATCACCTGACCAAATTCCTTATACCCAAAACTTAAGTGCCGAAATCCATACACAAAACCGCACTCCTGCCCAGCGAGGGCAGCCCCTTAGATGGGCTTATAAGCGGGAACTAGAGACAACATCTCTGGGTCTAAAAAAACGTTAAACCACTGAGCTAGTGCAGTTCCGTATAACCTGCAGGTAGCAGAACGATTTAGTTATTATTATTAATTTTACTCAATAATACACACCAAACGGCTCAGCGACTTCCTCAGCAAAAAATTGTCCCAACGTTCTGTTTTTCTTATCAACCCGACGGACAAGGGCATCAGCAAGTAGACCGTAGGAAAGTGCGTGGTAACCGTGGGCAGTCCCGGGTTCCCATAATGGGTCACCTAGTGCTAACACCTTGTCCATCGCTTCTTTATCTCTCAGAATGTCAAAATTTATTCCACCTTGAACCATTGGAAGTCCTGCCTGTGGTTAAACAAGAACGGTTCTCTTTAAAACTGAAATACAATCTTTATCACATCAGGTTAAGTCTTACAGTGCAAGGATTTCGTCACCATGACGAAATTCTCGTGAAATCATGAAATGAGTATGGTTACAACAACCGCAGAATCGGCTGATGCAAGTAAATTTTTAAAAGCAACTGTGCAGCGTTTTAGAACCTACAATCTTTTGTCGTACAAAGTGCAAATATAATACTGAATTTTAGGTGAGAGGATAACATGAAAACCCGCGCCCCCTTTCCAATGTTGCGCTATAGGAGTAAATGTACACTTTGAGCAGCAATCCTATAGCCAACATTGAACAAGAGAGCGGGGTGTCTCAAGGTATTTTGTCCAAATGAAGATATTCCTTCTTCTGCACTTTTCACTACATTTACTCATTTCACAGTGTTGGTTATATTCGATGTTTTAGTATTTCATCCACATGATTTGCCTGTACTTCTAACAGTGGCTGGTTCGATTTTTAATTGGTACAGATAGAAAACCATTGCAACGTCGGTGTTACAGGGAAGCGTAGGAATAGGGGTTTAGTATACAAGTTCCTTTACAACCTCCCCTTCCCGCCCACATCCTCACCCTCACATGTCCCATTCCCACAGCCCTCAAGTAATTGCTCACGACTTTATGATATTTGATTTAGTTGTAAAAGCGTAGATCGTCAACGACTTCATCAAATCCTTTCTCCCAGTCCCAACATCAAATACAAGCAAAAGGAGACTAACTTCATTTCGAATCAATGTAATCAAATCAGTGTAATGTAATCTTACTTCGTGTTCCATTAACATTTCGACTGTGATTTTGTCCTTTCCATTTTGGGCAAATTCTGGCCAGTACTTGACGACGGGTTTCTTGAAATCTATAAGGCCTCGATCTACCAACATTGCTATGACCAAAGCACTTAAACCTGTGACAGATTAGAGGGGAAAAAAAAATAAAATAATGAGGATAGCCACGGAGAGGATAAAACTACAAGAATAATTAGCCCATCTCAAGCAGAATCCGACATATGTTCATTCAAAGAAAAATGCAGCATCCATGTCATTTCAAACCAAGAAACATTCAGAAATTGCAGAAATGAGATCTCTCCCTGTTTCTTAAACGCAGTTCTAGTAGAACAACCGGTAAGTGCCATTTTCGGCCATCTGCTAGAGGGGATTGTAAAGCCGTATTTTTCTTGTACGCTACGGGCCAACTGATGGTGCTAGATATTCCTGCCGGCACTCAGCATCTCATATCTTTTTTAGTCTTTCAGTTATTTATTTTTTGTTCCCCAACATCTGAATATTTATGAAAACCCTTCACTTGAATGTAAGGAGGCCGGTGCTCTGTCCCCTTGTAGGGCCAATGTCAATTAATGAAAAAACCTTTGCATATTTCTGCGTCCACTAAAACCGGCGGCCTAGACCACTACATAGGTTCGCCCAGCGAACGAGCAGGGCCCGGAGCAAACTCGTTTCATCCTTTATAATTGCTCTGTGTATGATATCTATGAAGTCTTATGTGAACAGGGAAAGCAATTTTCTCGGAGTGAGCTTCAGCGAAAAAAAAAAAAAAAAACGGTTGTACGCTTGAAGTTGCTATCGTGCATATTCGTGTTTCTACCCCTAAGTTGACATCTGACTTCATATCACATTACAAAACTTCTACATCATCAACTCTAACTTTGTAATGCGTTGTTAATTAAGACATGCTACCAAGTTTACCTTTCGTCGTAGAGTACATCAATGACAGGGTATCCTCTTTCCACAGGAGTTTAGCTTCCTGGTCTGCATAACCTCCCCAGAGGTCAACGACCAGTTCACCTTTATAGTAAACGGCAAACGCTGTACCACCTTCATTCTTATCTCTGCCAACTTCAAAGTTTTCTCTGAAAACGAATGTATAATATCAGATGACTCTGCATCATTTATTGGGTTATATTTCTAAAGTAGAGGGCTATGTTATTTTATACGGAAAAAAAATTACCCCACCTCCCCCACCCCCCCCCCCTCCAGTCCCACAGAAAAAGCATACAAGTTTTCTAGCAGGCTGGAATTATAGCAAATCTGCCTTATGATTGCATCAGGCTGAGGAGCAACTCAGCGACAGTAGTTGCATAGATCCCTATACATTCCCCTCCGAGCTTGCCGTTCAGTCACCTTTTTCCCCTCAACAATTCGCTATGGTCATATGCCACGTGACTTCATACATTTTAAGAACCCGTCAAACTCAGAGGTTTCGCCACTCCACTAACCCCCCCCCCCCCACCCTTCTTCAAAAAAAAAAAACTAAACGAAGACCCACGGAGTAGGACAATAGATAAACGTATGACACTGAAGTAATTACTTAAAATCTGCGAGGTACAGTACTGCACGTATAGGCACCCGGTCACCTGGAATCAGACCGACAAACAGGATCGACCCGATTATGAAATTGCTAACATATCCGAACTTTCACGGCGTACGCTAGAGTTGTGACGAAAATTCGGCATGTGTGCCATAGTACACTTTATTGTTATCCCAGTAGGCCTACATGGTGTTACATCAATAACGGTGACTACATTAGCGTACAAAGCAAAATACCGTGTCATGACTTCGCAACGACCTCAATGCCTTATCAACGGAAATAATATAGGCTTATCTGCCGGGGTACCGACAGACAATGGACTGCGGATACTAGGGTCCGAATTTTAAGCCGAACCATTGCAAACACTTGTAATTTATTCGGGACTCAAACAGCCGAGGATGGATGCTAACTTTATTTTACTACCCAGCGCAAAATGAAACGGATTCTCACGATATGCCTTATATATCTAATCAGACACAGTCCGATGATTGTGGTTTCACTCAGCTGCTCTTGTAAGCATATTACAAACCTAAACACCTCAGCAACTTCTTCGAATCCAGGTGAGACGGTCCCGAAGATTTTCGGAACAGGATAATCAGGTTGAAGGAAAGATGTGATGAAAGTTATCACTACGGCTCCAAATATGGCAAGAAAAGCTAGCTTAAATAATCCCATTGCGAAATGATTCCAAGCCCTGTGTTAGAGGTATCGACTACTGAAAACTTGAAGGTGCAAATTTACATACTCAGCGAATCGGTTTGTGTTATGATACAGCAGGAACGATTCGTATAGCCGCCTATGGTTGCGTGAGTGTCAGGTTTGCATTACTCACTGGTCCGGGTGAACTTTGAGCTTTGTTAGTCCGTGTTTGTACCGGCGATCTATGGGTCTAATTAGTCTTGTGTTAAGACTATGATAGTATTTTCTTCTTCCATTAAACATCCCACACAGTTCTAGAAAGTCATTCACACAGCAAGCGCCTACCACGATATAAGAGTCGATCACTGTCCAACCATCGAGGATATAACAGTTCAGAGCTGTACACAAAGGGGGCCGCACAAGGGAGTCGCGGTAACAAGAGGTGTTGTGGGAATGTGCGGAGCAGGAAGGGGAAAGATTCACTAAGTCATGAGCAAAGCCTCTGACCAGATTGGCGGTTGCGCGCATCAACTTCTAAATCAAACCATCCGACTCTCCTCTTCTGGAATATTTTTCCCTGGTAAACTTTTTATAGATTTAGAAGACCTGCGTGCCTAAGAAATTAACTCAGACACCGTCGGTATTGCAAGAGTGTAGTTTTTCTTGTCACACGTCACATTTGGGGGGGGGGGGGCAGCTACTCCGTCGTCATTACCCGCATTTCTGCATGCTGCCACAGGCATACCCTGGAATTGTTGGTAAAGGTAGCTGACCCCTATTAATTTGCCCCATTGACTTACGCACTAAATCGTAAAAGTAATGTCGTCTAGCCTTGTAGAACGTTTTCGCCTCACATTACCTATGGAGAGCTGAAGTTTTGAACTTTTATAGCACTTTCAATTTTCCATACCTTAGGTGAGGGTTAGATTTTACCCTCGAGGTCAACCAACTGTTTTGATGTGAGTGAAGAGGTTTATGCAAAGTTTCTCTTCGGTCGACCCCAAAAGTTGTGTATGGCCATAATATCATCAACATTACCTTAATTTTCACACTGTACATGTACTTCAACCCATCTGCTTTCACATCCACCTATTTTTGTTAAAGTATTGAAAGTGATCGATTTTTAGGGTCTTTCACCGACGGTGAATGCTTGATCAGTTGCTGCCAAATCTCCCAACCGCTATCGGTAAATATGCAAACAGTCTCACTGAACATGGCATTGACCTACATGTTAATAGAACTGTGACACCTATTTCACGCTTTGAGAACACAAGATGGCCGAACGGCAAGCAGACGTGATCATTATTGGAGCAGGTCTTGCAGGTCTCACTGCGGCATACCGGATCAAAACATTGCAACCACAATGCTCGGTCTTGGTGCTGGAAGCTAAGGGTATGTAATTGTAAACGTTTGACATATACACGCGGACGTTTGAAGGTATTTAGGCCTACTACTCGGTAGTACAGTGTTCGTGGAAGTATCTCATGAAATGCATTAAATCATATGCAGTGAAAGTACCGGTGAGTGCTATAGGACTGCTCAAGTTTGGCAAACTGCAGACATTCAAATACCGGTCTTAGGGAAAGGAAATGAGGTACATGACATTATCTTCAAAAATTTTAGGTGATGTGTCTTCCAGCACCCGATTCATCAACTTTGAAATAACTTTAGCTTGCATTCTCTAAGTTTGTGTTGGTTGCAGTTTATTGTGCCTGTTAGTTTCCATGATCCGTTTACATACGCACGGTGCTCGATTCACTTCGTGTTATTTTTTCAGCGTTGTATGTGAAGGAATATTCCACTAACAAGCGAAGGGGTTACTTAATGTAGTAAGAATAATTTTTCACTGCAGGTATTTCAAACCTTATATAATATATCTTGTTCTTAGATATTGCTGTTTGAAGGAAAACTTCTCGTGTAGGCTGGTCAAGAACAGATTCCTTGCCCCAAGGTTTCAAAAATACCACGTAGCAAATTATTTCGTAAAGTCTTTGTTGTTCTTTGGAATCGAAGTGCTTGTTTAACCTTAAAATTATTGCGAACGTTGGGGTAGGGTAAAGTTTACGTAGGTAACAAAGGAAAAGTGGAGTTAAGGTTCCATTGATCTCTTAAACTTGATCGTAACATTTCTTTTACAAGAGTCAAGAGTCAGGCTATATAAAGAAACTCAAAGGAAATTCAAGTGTTTTGCCTGCCCTGATATTACAAATTTGACATAATGCAATGTGCACTTTTAAACTAGAAATTCCTTTACATTTTGTATTTTTTAGAAATAACTTGAACATGCTATTGTAATATGGTTTCAGAGAAAAATTTTCCCAATTTTGTTTGAATTATTAATTTTCCTCAGTGGCAAATCCCTTCAAGGGGCAAGGGGCAACCAGCCTGCAAAAGTGTGGTTACAATTAAATCTCTCATATGTTTCTTTTGTCTTTCTTTTTCTAGATCGTGTTGGAGGGCGTACATTTACTGTAGATTTGAAAGCATCTAAAGGCAAGGATAAATGGGACCTCGGCGGTCAATGGGTATGCAGGTAAACAGAGTATAACTGAAATCAGTTTGCATTTGCCAACTTCTTCATTTAGTAGGCAATAATTTTTTATTGTTTGTTTTTTATTTGTATTTAAAGTAAATTATACCTAGACCGTTTCCAAATCAGTCACTGACAATATGTCATACTTTACATTTTGTCACGCAGAGGTGGCCCAAAGGAGGCATCCTGCTCAACCAAACCCCACCTTAAAATAGACATAAAAAGAAATAAACAGAATACTAGGAACGAAAGGGGAAATTAAGCAATATGGACATTATTCATAAATAAATTGGTAGTTTACACTCACTGCATATGCCAAAGTTAAAGACACTTCGTCTCCTATTGCATTCCCATTGTCATAGATATGTCTGCATATTACTTCGTCTTTCAATTCTATTTTCTTAACTTGTGGCGCGTTTTCGCGAGGCGATACGGCCTATATATATTTTTTTTTTGCTGTCCAGAGAGCATGAAAAGCAGGATAATAGAGTGCAGGCTTGCACCCTGCCTGGGAGGCACTAACTTTTAAAGTGGGTATGTGGCCCCTTGATTCAAAATGGTTGGCCAACCCTGTTGTATGGTGTCTAATTTTCTTATATAAAAATGAAAGTCAAGGCATGTAGTGTATCTGGTCAGATCTGTAATCAGGTTGTGGGCCTGCTTATCGTTCTTCTCCCTCTTCAAGGGGTTCATTGAGTTGATATCAGTAAAGATTGCGGTGATTTTGAAGTATACAAACACACGACAATACTCACAATTAGCATAATTAATCAAGTTTCACATCCAATAGTTATATGAAAACTGTCAATTTTTTCGAATTTTTGACCTTTACTTGCTCTGATTGTGTGCATGTGAATGTACTAATGTGAAAATGTCAGGTCACAAAGTTTCAAAAACCAAATTTAATCGTTGGTTACTCACTGTAAAAAAGTAAAACTTTGGGATCCTTTTAGTTTGACTGTTTGTCATAAGTATGTGAAGGAAACTTGACCGCTTTAGAAAAACTGAGTGAATTTCACAAGACAACTCAATGAGCCTCTTTAATGGCCTGACTAACCAGCTTATATTCTATTTTACACTTCTGATTCGATCCAACATATTAATGCGAAAATACGTGCTTCGAACTATGTCTGCTTACCTTCAATTACACATGACATTCGCACCATTATCACCAGTGCCTTTCATATCAATTTGTTTTGATTATTTTTCCAATGGAGAGCTCTATACCCAAATGATCGTTCCAGTGCTGCAAATATAGGTATCTATCTTTCTTAAAAAAATTATCGTACGGCTTTATGACCTTGAAAGCGTCTGCAGTGTCCCCTCTGCTCAATACTGTTCCACACATCAACTTAAACACATCTGACCCCTACCTCACCCCCTCCCCCTTTTTTTCCCTCTCCCAGTCAATCATGGTATAACCTTTACGGTAACAAAACTTCAAGCTATGCGATTACTTTTCAGACATCAGCATCACATTCTCTGGCTGTTGGAAGAGCTTGGCATCGAAACGTACAAGCAATGGCTGGACGGGAAGAAACTGATGCAGTTGGGAAGCAACAATATATCATCTTACAATTCAACAATCCCCTCTCTACCCTTCTTCTCGCTGCTTGATCTAGGGAGGGCTCTTGATAAGGTAAAACGCCAGTCTTCACGAAAGCTATGAATTATGATTTAATATAGTAATACAATCCTTGACAACGGCGGACAAGCAGGTGTCATGTGGGATGTAAAAATATATCATGTTGGAATAACTTTTTAGTTGTTACCTCCACAAATTGTTGCAAATTGACGAGTTGTCGACTTTTAGTCTGCAAACTAAGAATCTCAGGGAAAATTTTGCAAATTGTCGAGATAACGAGGTTCAAACAAGTTGTCATTTTGACAAAGTATTCAAATTTCGGGTTATGGACTTACGCGGCTAAATCTGAAAAATTGTCCAATTCATGAGGGTGACTTCCTTTTGTCTTACCAAAAGGAAGAAACCGCAGAAGAAATACCATTTGTTTCAACTGCGTTCCGCAGAGTAAGAAGCATAAAAATCAACATCAGTAAACATGAAGACGGTCTAAAGCATACAAAGCACCGTTAACGTCCTCACTAAATCCGTCCTACGAAATCATACAACTGCAGGAATACCCACGAGCCGCACTTCAGACCTAAAAGCAAACACATCTGTTCCCTTAAAGACAATGGAATAAATTTCTAGCTTAAACTAGAAACTCATGGAGGTGCCAGACTACACAGCATCGTATCCAAACCAAATCTGCAACTTACATCTACCAGAGAATATAAGAGTACATTATTTCATATACAGGTCACGGGAATCTCAAGTCTGAAACAATGTCTACGTGCAGGTATATTCTTTACATACACTATGTAAACAAGCACTATATGAACAGACACAAACAACGAATGGCGCTAAGGCACGCCTCGGTGCTTTTATTATCTACGCTTCATATCCCTTATAACTACAGTCACTTGAAAACACCTGACAAATGAGGTATGGTGCACTTTTACGAAGAAATATGTCGTTTTATCATGCAGTTACACCAGTTCGAGCCATACGGCAATAATCACACTCTGCCTTACGTTGAGCACATTCCCATAGATCACTTGCGTATTCTCCTCCATGTACAATGGATATAATGAGGAGATTTACCAAGATCTAATAGTATGTGCCACCCCCCCCCCCACATAATTTTGGGGACGCGATGAATGATGTTGAAAAATAAAGGGAAGCAAAAATAAATAAATAAACGTAGAGATGAGAGAGGGATGATAAGTTGACGGAGTTGGGGAGAACTGGTACTGGTAGGCTGAAACTGAAGGGGGGGGGGGGGGACACTCCGGCTTCACAAACACAATTGAAACAAGGTGTTCATAAAGGTGTGGGTTCGTTGATTTGAAGCTTCGACTGCCCATACATGTGCCTGTTGCTTATACGCAGTATACGAGTAGGAATGGAATCCACAGCAGAACTGTTGGCATATTTATTCACGCAGGACACATTGGCAATACGCCTTCAATCCAACTGTCAATTAAAAGCCAGAATATTAATGGTAACATGGATTCTAGAAACAGAGCTCCTCCATTTTTTCCAATCCTAACGATGAATAAAAATAATAAAATCCCCTAAAAGTATTGGTTGTGAATGCAAACTAAAGCTATTGCCAATACAAACCATTACTCTGCCATATTACTATTTAATTCTACTTACTTAAAAGTACGTCATTTTCATTTTTTTAAAGTTTGAAATGTATCAGAACTGGTGCAGGCAAAAAACCTCATGTTTTGCCTGGTGTTCCCCCCCCCCAAATGTTCAATCGCGTTCTGCTTCGCTTCGTTGAACTAGATAATGTTCAACCGCCTAAATGAATTTTCATAATTTTCAAGCTCAGAAATGGGTCATTATCAACCAATGAAAAAGTAAGGTCTAAATGTATGTTCAGCAACCCCTCCCCTCCTATTTGCCATCTGTTCCAAGAATAAATGAAACAGGATGAGTAATTCATTATGATTCTTGTATCATCTCAACCTATCTGATATGTATTACCATATTCCATACATTGATGTTTATTTTATTAAGGCCTAATTGGGAAATTGCAGGCATGAGATCCATATTTCAAGGCCAGGTGCATGCAGCTTGGAACACCGTGAAGCGCCGTTTTCGGGCATCTAGAGGGTATTAAAAACCAAACATTTGTTTGTTTTTTGCTCCCCGCCAACCGATGGTGGCGCTTCGCTTAGATATTCCTGACGGCACTCCAGAGTCACTATTTTTTAGCTTTTATTTTAAGTTCATGTGTACAGGTGTCAACAGAATTTTGCACCATGATTGAGCCACTCAGAAAGACCACACATGATCCTTTCTAGGCAATAGTAGGAGTGCCCCCACCGCTTAGATCTCCCCTCATTCCACATAGGCTTTTTCGTAAACTGACTGATTTGAAAACCCTCTCTTAAGCCTTGGTAGGGCAACACCCCTCCCCATATATACCTATCCCAGGACGACGGTCAAAAATAGGGATATTGAGTCGATTTTGCCCCCTCACATAAAAAAAACCTGGCTACGCCCCTGACGTCCTCTCGATAAACGGCTTTTGAGGTAAGACAATTTCCATTGACTGGGTATTTTGCCTTGTTTCTGCAGTTGGCTCCTCTCGCTATAATGGCACGTCTTCTCTGTTGCAACTGATTTTCTTGTCGTTGGACTGAAAGTGACGGATCTGATGCTTGGGAGGCAGCTGTGACGCACCTTTTTATGTGTTTGCTAAATTTGTTGCAACTGGTTGTTGGGTAGAAAGTGCTTATCTATAAGGCGCAAGAATGTCCTAGCACAGTCTGTTTGTATGGTTTTACAAAACGGTGGGGTGAATACAATGACTTTTTTTTTTAGTGTTCTGTCTTTTGCAATTGTTTTGAAGAGTTGGGGTGTACTTTAATGTGTCGGAGAACCCGACACTTGAGGGCGTCGTTACAGCAGTTTTTATAGACATCATCTATAGTCGTCACCAATGTCATTTTCTATTTATACAGGTAGAGAACATGGTAAGAGAAGTACCACGACAAGATCCAAGGTTATCAGAAAGGGCAAACGAATGGGATAAAATTACACTTGAAGCTCTGATAGATCAAATAGCATTCACACGTGGTAAGTGTACTCATCCACAGTTGATGACCTGCACCAACTCTGGTCACTGTAATATCCGAAAACCTTCACCCAGTGAGTCATTACACTAGTCCCTCGTCCCCTTTCCATGAGTAAACCTGAAGTAGTTCATTGCTCTCCCTACAGCTTCGCGAAATGATGATAAATATCACGCATACAAATTTAATTTAACAACCTTTTGGTAATTAAGGGGAAAAACTTAAGCCATTCCCGACGTTGCACCTCATATTTTGGAAGAATAAACACGTGCGGGTGCAACCAAAGAGACGTAAAAAAATTACAACGTTTAAGTGACAACGTTTAAGGGGATCGTGAATGAAAGAGGACCATACACTGATATCTTGCCTATAACTCAAGATATTGTTGAAGGAAAGAATGTTGCATAAAGCCTTTGCCGATTGTTAGTAGCGTCACCGTATTTCTCCCTTCTCCGCATCTTCAGTCACGAAGGAGACATTTGATGTTACAATAGCGATGATCAGCGGCATTCGTTGCAGGGAGATCTCGGCCTTACATTTCCTTCACTATTCTAGCATGGGTGGAAGTTTTGAGAGACTTTACGAAGCTGAAAACGGAGGTGCGCAGGAGTGGAAAGTGAAGGTAAGGTATTACGTAATGATGACATCATAGCTACATAAGAGAACAAAGCGTTGAAAATGTATCTCACGCAGAGGATAAATTCTATCAAGTTTGTGCTCGTAATGGTCCGGTTCTGTCAAATTGAATCTGCCACAGCCTATACATCTACATCTGCAATGCATGGTAAGCCCAAATCGTGGCACGTGTCGGTAGTAACGCCACGTTCGATGACAGTAACTAGAATAAAGTTACAGCCGGCAATGAAACTACTTTGTCCAAGGGCTGTAGTAATCAGTGTCTTTCCACACTTTTCTTTATAAATTTCGAAAGATGCGTTTCTAATTTGGGTATCAATTGTTATGATTATTTGAATATTTAAAAGTGGTTAGTTACCTAATTGGAATAAAGACATTTAGGTAGCCACTCATCGAAGACTTGAGGTCGTTTTCAGATAAGGTTTCAATCGGCACATGCTATTATATTTAACAAAATTTTCCCCTCTCGACGTCATATATTGGACTGTTAGATTTTCTGATAATGACCCCGTTACCGCACTCTATTTCCCATAGCTGTTCTCTGCACTCTTGTTCAAGGTGAGGTAGATTTGTAATAGACTCTGATATCAGACGAACGTGACATGAAGTGTCCATAAAGTTTTGTCTGTACGATAGCACACTTAGTAACATTACACGCCAGCAGCGTCTAACTTAAAGCGTAAATAATTAGAGGAGTTATTATCACATTTATTAATTGTTTTTTATATTTATACCTGTGATCAATGAAACCTTGTCTTGGCAAAAGAACCTACATATGCAGTCAGGTTGGCATGTGTGTATATGTGTGTATTTGTACCGTTCTATTGTAATACTCCCCGAGGACATGAACAAAAAGAATCTCAAGTTCTCGGCGAGAATTTCTATAGATTTCTCAAATCCTCCGAATGACAACAATATGGTGTATTATTAAGGTTAGTGTTCAGGGCAAAATGCTCTTGACAAAAACCTTTTTTTTCAGTGCGATATCACAAAGTAGACATATTGCACAAAGTTTATAAATGGTTTCTGGATACAGTATGGTGTGAAGATAAATTAGATTGTTTGGTGTAGGTCAAGCCAAATGCGAAGGGTAAGGGGCTTAATTTACCCTAAACAATAATACTGTAGCAATGCTGGGCCACCATACATTCCCAGTTGAATTTGCTATATGCTAGAATGTGTGTAAATTGTACAAACATTTTGGTATTGAAGTGGTACATCGTATACACACAACTTGTCGTCATGGGGGAACTTTTGCCCCATTTTCGAAGCTGCGGAAGCCTATATCAGGGAGTTGTTATAAAATGTTATGACGACGAAATGTAATCCATGCACCTGGCCGTCCTTTCATTTCACTTCCTTTCTTATTCCTTTTTTATTCCTTTGTTATTTTCATTCAAAGTTACATCCGGTTGGGCGCGTGACAGGTCCCTCCGTCCACAGGATGAGACTTTTGCGTTAGTGTTGTGATTTTTTGGTTGGCAAAAGCTATCCGTTTTTCTCTGCAAGGTCAAAGTTCGCAAAACGTTATCTCGCCTAAAATGTGAAAGTCACCCCTCGTATATTCCGCAACTATCCTAAGATACACAGAAATCTAATATCTCCGGTGACACTAACATGCACTTAATCGCACGAATTTCATTGATAATTCACTACGTTCTGTCTTGTTTGTATGTGTCTTCCTTGTTAAGAATAACTACATTTTTCGAACATATATAGAAAACGAGTAAGTTTTATTCAGTTTTTCATAAATAATGCTATCATCATGTAGAATTTTACATTGTTTCACATTCCGGAAAATTTATTTGAATATATTTCCTTGTTAGTCCTATACCGCAGGGTCTATGCCATTTGACGTTGTATACTGCCCTGTTTGCATGTGTGGGTGTAAAACAGAGGAGGGGTATATTATGTTAGGAGGGGACTGCTGGACTGAAATAGCGTCCTTTCCGGGAAAATTGTCTTTGATTAGGGGGAACACTTTACCATGATATTAGGGTTTAGGACCAAGTACTTATCACAAAATTTGTAAAGTTTCAAGTTTATGTTTCATCCGCTCATTTCTACAAGAAATGTGTTTCTTTTTTTTAATTAACTGCCGGTGGAAAGTGAGAAAAATTCTCAGTTTCCACATGTAGGAAGCAAAATGAAAAATGTCTGTTTCTGTCTTGCTACTGACTG
The DNA here is from genome assembly GCA_021234535.1 of Stichopus chloronotus. Lineage (NCBI taxonomy): Eukaryota > Metazoa > Echinodermata > Holothuroidea > Aspidochirotida > Stichopodidae > Stichopus > Stichopus chloronotus. Next base: position 31,385,742 of record CM037829.1, on the reverse strand, counting down.
TACTTCACAGGGTGGATTACAGCAAGTTTCTGAACTCTTGACCGATAAAATCGGTTCAGAAAATGTAATCCTTTCGGAACCTGTGACAGTTATCGACCAAAGTGACGAATCGTCAATTCAAGTAACTTCAGCATCAGGTGGAAAGTACCGATGCAAATACGTCATCAATGCATCACCGTTACACTGCGCTGGTGAGATAAATGTGTCACTGTTTTTAATTACATATGCTGTTACAGTTTAGGATAAGGATTGATTCATTTCATTACATGAAATGACTAATTATGCATGAATTTGATAAATTATTTCTTATGCATGTTTCGGTTTTAACCCTATAAAGATTTTGCGGTCGGTTGGACTTTAGACGGTCCGACGTCCTCTGCGTCGCCGTTTGTAAGACCGTTCGACGTTGGATCGACGTCCCTAAAACCGGCGTGCAATGTCCGATTACCGTCCATTTGACGTCGACAAAAGCACTGAAATATCATTTTACTTCCATCTGAGGTCTCTTTTAAGTCTCAAAAAGGGTGTTCCTTAAGACGACGTAGGTTTGACGTCCGACTTACCTGCAAAAATTACCCTAACTTAATGCGACCGATTGGACCAAAAACCGACGTCCAACGAACGGCAAAATGTTTACAGGGAACACGTTCGTGCAGTGTTAATACATGTATGTACCATAGTATCGAATCCACCCCCAAATGCTGGTGGCGGTGGCCGATGGGGCAAGTCATGCTAGCTTGCTCGCATGCCGTAGTGGCCGTAGTGGCTGTAGGAGTAGTAGTGGGAGGGATATGCACCTTCCGACCTTGTGGAAAATTGATAAAGATCACATTGTTAAGATGCAAAATTTGAGCGTGCAATTTTTACATCAACTAAAAATTTAGAGACTTCCTTCACTTTTAAACATAATTGACTTCCATCACTCTAACACAACAACTTGAATTTTTTTTAACTGCCCTGAAAGCCCACCCCCCATCTCACCTCACAGGATTGCATCTGGCACTGTGTACATCCGTACGTCCGGATAGAGCGTAGAAATGCACCAAATCTGATAACCCAACGAAATTCTCCTTATACCTTGGTCAGCTGTATAATGCTTAACATTGTAAAATAAAAAGACGAAAATAAGGTTTTCTGGAACTGGTGTTGTTTGAAAATGCTATGCCAATGTTGTAATTTGAATTCCAGATTGTATACTGGAATACATATGCATATTTTTATTCAACAAATACATACATTGATTTACATTTTAGCCTCCATGGACTACAAGCCATCCATTCCATTGACCCGTCAGTCTTTGGCAAACCGTTCGCCAATGGGACACTTGTTCAAGTTCATCATTACTTACAAGGAGGTATTATCTAACTTGTTTGTATTAAACAACGTAAAATAGTTCAAAATATGTCCTCGAACAATTATTTAATCATCTTAACATCGTATACCGTACTCACAAGAATACGAACGATTTCAACAGCCTTTTTTTTTTCATGTCTCTAACGTAGCCTACACAACATTTCTTATCACGTAGGCATTTTGGCGGGAAAAGGGGTTTTCTGGCGAGGTAGTCAGTAATGGCGGCGCCCCTGTCTTGACCGGATGTGATAGTGGTCCAATACAATTGGTGTTCGACAGCGTGACAGGGCACGGTAACCCGGCGTTGGTCGGATTCTATGCAAACGCCTGGCAGTGGAGACTAGTCGATGTGAGTCGGAGGGTTGGGGTTTGATGATTGACGTGTTTGATATACAGTAGTGTAAGAAGTAAAGAGCGACTGTACTGACAGTACTTTGGAAGTCATGTGATCATAAAATTGTTTCTGTCTTCTTTCTTTTCTTTTTACTGGCTGACTATTTACATATTACACTGAGTCCTGCCAAACGTTACTGCACCTTGTTGTGTTGCTGTATGCCATGCAGGCCTACTGTGCAACAAACAATATTTGCATATGACTGCCTACTGATTATGACAAATGAAACATGTAAGTTTTTGACTTCTTGCTACCATCGTGTGCATCAGTCTTCTCGGTCTTCGCACAAATTAAAGACAGAAGAGAACACCAAGTATTAGACTTATCTCACTGTTAATACCCTTTAGTCACCCTTCCTATAGTTAATACCCTGTAGTCACTCTCCAATATGCCCCTGTGTCCACGAACAGGCAAGTTTGTTTTTGTTCCTTTTTTTCCATAAAGTTCGAGACAAGAAAAGCTGCTGTACTGAAGCATCTGACTGAGTTTTTAGGAGAGGAGGCGGCCAATCCTCTTGAGTTTATTGATAAGGTAATGAATTATTCATTAGTATCAGATGTTGTGCGTAACTGAGAATAAAACTGGCTGTCCATATAGCCATTTTTTTTTTATTCGTCTTCCATCAAAATTCGCTTCTATAATAAAAAAACTATACCCTCTACGTATGTTCGTCATCTATTACCTCTCACCCTTCGTATCTCTCCGATTTAGACATTCCTCGATCTGTATGTGGGATACGAGTTAACGAACGTCTACTAGCAGAACTGCACACACCTTTCTATTAAGACTGAAATCGTGTCAAATATGTCGTATTGATATCGTCAGACATAGTACAAACTTGTATTAGGCAAGATTTGAATTTATCTGTAGAAGATAGCCATGCTTAACACATCTTATGCCATGATATTCAAAGACCTTTTGGACATACATTTAGTCAAAGATGCTACACATTTGTGGATCATACATGACATCTCAAACATCACGACTTTAAAGTCCTATTTTATTTTTCAATTCACGATTTTTTTTCACTTTCTTTGTCTAGTAGGACTGGACATCTGAACCGTTTAATGGGGGATGTCCCGTCAATGTTGCAACCCCTGGCGCAATTTCATTCTTCTTCGACGGCATGCGAACTCCACATGACAGGTATATTCAATCTAATACTTTTGCTGCAATATAATTTATATAAATTCGACAACGACACACGGAACTCTAATTCTGACAGCTACATTCTCTGAAACTACCTTACGTATTAATACTTAATGTGAGCTTAGTCTCTGCCAGATAAATCTCTAACGCCGTCACTATAGTTTACAGCCACGCACTCCTTGCAAGTACAGCAATGAAACATATGCCGCGTGTGTGTAACTGCATGTCGCCTTGGTATCATTTGAGTATTACTCATTGTGCACAAGTACTTGCAAAGAGTACAATAACATGATATAATATTCATGTTCACAATTGCACCTTGATTAATTAAACGTTTGCTTTTGATGTGATAACAACGACAGTTGGTAGACCACAATATGACCCTCGTACTCCGGAGGGGTACAGCAATGACCCACTTGATGAATGCATTGTTTACGTTTAATACACAATACAGGGTCCACTGGGCGGGGACAGAGAGCGCCACTCAATGGAATGGATATCTAAGTGGAGCTGTTCAGTCTGGCATGAGGGCGGCAGAAGAGGTCCTAACCCGAATTAATCCCTCGATGATATCAGACGGTCTGCTGCAGGATCTGGACAACAAATTTACCGAACCCTCTCATAGTTCGAGTGGTTCTAGTGGAATAGCTTTAGTGGTCGGAAGTGTACTCGTGGCAGGGTTCTGCATGCTGTTGTACTGGTTTCTTGCAGTATAGACTGCAGGTGAATGCGACGTTACCAGTCGAAATAGATGTCTAGCATAGCCAACAAAGACACTGAAACTTCTTATCGCAAGACCCATTTGCTTTCATATTAACCACAAACTGTATCGAGTTGATGGATTAACCCAATTCTGATCTCGAGTTTGTGACACAAGGGGCTGATGGTCTCGGTAATTTTCCAGACGTTGTGGGTATTTGAAAATCATGAATAGTTTCTTTCATTACTTACTTGTATATAACCATTTAATAATCAATGAAAATGTGACGTGCTGCAAATTTAGTTGATTTTCAAAATAGAACTACATTAAGCAAACGTTTAAAAGCTGAGTAGAAATTCTCCCAAACTGGAATTTCTACCGGATATATTAAATTACATTAACTGTACTCTATTCTGTATTCTATTTTGTAAATTTTGTATTCAATTTTAGTAGCGTTGTAGATAAACTGACAGCTTTGTAGTCGTTATCGAGACTTGGCACACTCTGTTTAGCGTTTCATATTAGTCTCCTGCATCTCATGGCGAGTTTGTCTAGTTGCACTTAATACTTCTTGTCATAGTGATCTCGCATCTGATCTCAAGTGCCGAATCAAAAGGAGTATTTCTCAATACAAACATTGTCTTCTTCTTGGAAAAAAAAAAAAAAACACTGTGCCGTCTTCAGTGTCATATCCGGTCCTGTGCATTGTTACTTTGCATACAATTTTAGAGCAGGGAGTTAATGATCCAACCAAATAATTCATTCATTAAAGTCACCAGTCGCATTTCAATGTCACATGGCTCACAGTGGCCTTTGGGTATACTCTATCACATTACCGGTAGCACGTGACACATGTAATACCGAGGGTCGGCTCTAACATACAGATTTTCCCTCCATGAGTAGTCAATATAGACTATGCGACTTATATGCACCGTAAACAATGTGTGTAAATTTACAGAAAATAAAACAAAGAAATAAATAAGAATTACAGAAATAAATAAGAATTTGCAGAAATTGTCTGGAAACTAATTACCAGAACATTTCTGTATTCTCTTTGTATTTCTTTATTTTATTTTTCTGTAAATTTACATTTTATAATTTACATTTTTAACACTGTATTTACCTTAACTGCCATTTTGCTTTCCGTTCGTCCAAGTTAGAACTGAAATGCTCAGTTTTTAATTAAAAGTGACGTATATAGACAATCACTCCACACATAAATTACATAAATTGTCTGTTTTCACTGTCAATATAAATAAACAAGGAAGATTTGTTAACAAAAGGGTATATATTTTCCTAATTTCATGTTTTCATCCAGTTAGGACCTGTCAGTGTAAGTTTGCCTTGACTTGTTTTTACGACGTGAATATTCCTTTCACCATTCATCTTGAATCTTTAGGATTAGTGGCCATATTAAGTCAACATATAGGTCTATAATAAAGAATGGGCAGGTAGGCCTAGCTGCAGACAAAATAAGAGGCTCCGCATGGCATATCACATGCAGTTGAAAATACGTTATGATTTATAGTTACTGGGAGCATTCTGCCTGTGTAATGTTTCTCTCGCAAATGCCAAATTTCCTGCAAAATATGTTTAATTGTCTCTGGAAAATGTCATAACCACCCAGGCCTTTGACTAACCGAACCAGGGTCATATATGCTTACAATTGTGGAGCAACGTATCCCATCCTGGCACCGCTCCTGAATACTCCACACTGCGGGCGCTTGCACTCAGTACATTGACCACAGCACACTGAGCGCGCTAGCACATTAATTACCCCGCCTGTTTATCATTGTGTTAGAATTATGCATAATATGTTAGGAACCACCACTTTGGCGTGCCAAAGCGCTGAAATCCTGATACGTATATCTCAAGCCTGATGTTCAAGAATTCGAAAAACAGAAATTTTACAAGTTAACTCATTTTTATCTTTGACGGATAACAAAGCTCGTAGCGAAAACTCGTTAATCGAATATGAAAAAAAAATGAGTTTATCGCTTTTTGTCAGAGTGTATCGACTAAAACTTGTTCATCACTTGAAAAAAAAATCAAAAAGCCTGTGTTCGCTCGGTTAACCTTGTTTTTGTCGAGCAACTACGTACATGCAGCTGTAAAACAATGTTTCCAAAACACCTTGTTTATCAATCGAAAAAAAAAAACATGAGTATATCGAACATATCGCATCGAACTTTGTGGTTCTTTAGTCCTGATTGTGAAACTGCATGTCATTTTTTTTTTATTCTTCGTTTCCTACCGAAGCTGTCAACTTCCGACCAGAAATTAAGAAGAGGGCTGTTACTTGTTACTGTTAACGTACCTTCCATCATTGAACCTAACTGTTAAGCCTATCATTTGAAGTAAAACCTCAAAATCAATTTAATCACAAGCATCAGTTTGTAATAGGAACAGTGTCTGAATCTAAATTGAAAGCAACGCTGTCATTTCATTTATTGTTCTTTTCTCTTTCGTTTTTTTTTTTTCTTTCGTTTTTTTTTTTTTTCGCACACACTCGCATTTTTCTCCTTGACACTTTGCCACTTTGCTTCCATGTTAGCTTCGGATGCCATACAGATGAAGCTTGAAGCACGCCATCCGTTTCAACGCTCTTTCAGAACATCTCCATAACTTAAGGTGCTGTGCTTGTTAACCCCCATCATCCCTCAACTCGAGCCATTGGGTGTGTAAACAACTCCCTGGTTGGCCCAAAAGGAGAAAAAAAAAACATTTGACAAAATAAAATAGTTACCAAAATCATAGAAACTTCGCAATTCCATGCTCTATGAAACAACAGAATCCGCTAGTTTTTGCCGCCGTTTCTGTCCATCCAGGTAGTAGGACGAGATACATGTGTGCTACTAAAGGAGAACGTTGAGGACTGTGCATATTATTATTGTTTGCACGGGGTAACTTCGGGTACTCTTACGACGATGTTAGAACCCGATTATGTATTTCCAGATCCAATTTTTAATTAACGTACATTGTACGAGTGACAAAATTTAGCATGTATACCTAGTCACTGGGAGATATTACTCACCTCACACTCTGGTGTATGTGCACTTCATCGTTAATGTCAGTACACATGGTGTTATATTAGCAAAGCTTTTTGTCGTATTTTACTACATCACGACCAACTCGTAAAATCTCGGAGTAAAAACTCGAAAATTATGTTCTCGTATACGCGACCGACAATGGCCTGCAGGTACAACGGCCCGAATTTGAAACCAGTGGCATACACTTCTGACTAGTGAAGTTATTGAAAATTTTGTGCTGAAAGCAGGGGATGGTGACCAACTATATTTTGTTATACTCTGAACAAAATGAAAAGAATTCTCACGAAATGTCTTCTATAGCTGCCTATCATGATTCTGGCTTCACTCACCTGTTCTCGATCAAAAATGTGTTACAAACCCAAATACCTCAGCAACCTCTTCGAATCCAGGTGAGACGGTCCCGAAGAATTTTTGAACGATGTGGAGAAAGTGATCACTACAGCTCCAAATAAGGCAAGAAAGGCTTGGGTAAATAACCCCATTGTGAAATGATTCCATGGCCTGGCACTATGTTGTATGTATCGACTACCGAAAACCTAAATGTCATCGCCAAATTGTTTACAGTGAACTGCAGTGGTTTGCGTAACATACATCAGGGGGATTCCTATATGACTGTGTGGGCGGCTGATAAGTTTGTCATTCCTGGAACTTTGAGCTTTTGGTAGTCCGTGGGTGATCTATAGATTTCTTGCGTTGTGTAACCCAGAGCGCTGAGTGTGACCAGATTGGCGGTTGGATGTGTCAACTTCTATACAAAATCATCCGACTCCACGGTTCTGGAATGTATGTCACCAGTAGCCTAAGCTTTGAGCAACCTTTGTAGAAGTCCTACCTGATGCCGAGGAAACTCAGACACCGTATTGCGAGAGAGTAGCTTTTCATGCCACATTTGTAATTCAGTATTTCATAGCCTACATAGTTTTGTACTCAGTATTCTGGTGATTGTGACACTGCCGACGAAAACAGTGTAAACAACTTTTATCACGGAATTTGTCCTCTCCGCTAATCCTATGTGCATCAATGGCAGTTACTTACTATCTCTTGTACCACAATTTACATTAGAAGTACATCACATAGGCATATTTCAGCCTGCCATGATCATGCCCTTGTTTATCAACACAAGATAAACTGGCGGGATAATTTGCCGTCATTATATCTGCAATTCTGCATGCTGCCACAGTCTGCCACGTACAGGACATCTTCACGTCTCTTGAATCTTTGACTAACTACATGCTGACAGGTACTGATAGCTTTAACCAATTGACGGATCTTTGTACAGGTGTAGTTTTGACATGTCTTAGACCCTGCATAAAACTGGTACACCTGTCTAACACTTGACTGAGAATACAAAATGGCCGAACGGCAAGCAGACGTGATCATTATTGGAGCAGGTCTTGCAGGTCTCACTGCAGCATACCGGATCAAAACATTGCAACCACAATGCTCGGTCTTGGTGCTGGAAGCTAAGGGTATGTATATCAAATTGTAAACGTGTGACATGACCTTGAAGGTAAGTAGGCCTACTTACTTGTTGGTGTACTTGGAAGTATCTCATGAAATGCAGTGATGAGCAAGTAGTTGCTAAAACTGCTCAGGTTTGGCAACTATAGACACGCAAATGTCTTAGGAAAAGGAAATGAGCTATGTGACATTATTTTCCAAATTTCATCCGATTCATAATTTTTAAAGTAACAGTAGCGTGCAGTATACACGTTTGCTTAAGTATACTTCTTATTTCGCTTGTTATAATTAGTTTCCTGTATCCGTTTACTATGTAGTTCCTTTCAAGCAATGTTATGATTCAGTGTTGAATTTAAAGGATAGTTCCATTGGCAATTAGAGAAGGGGGTGTTTTTCACTGCCTGCATTTCAACACCATGCCAATATCTTGTTCCAAACTCCAGATAGTGCTGTTTCAAGAAAGATTTTTCTGGTCAAGAAAGATTTCCGGTTGCCTCAAGGTTACAAAAATGCCATGTAGGAAATCACTGCGAGAAGTCTCTGTTGTTCTTTGAAAATCAAAGTGCTTATTTAACCTTGAAGTTATAGTGACCATTAAGATAGGATATACTAGTTTACTAGTAAGAAAAAATGTGGAATTCAAGTCCCATCCCTTACACTTGATCGTAACGTTTCTTTAAAGACAGTCAAGATTATAAAGGAAAGAAAGAATGTACCAGTATTTGTTAATGTCTGACATCACAAAATTCCCATGATGCAATATGTCATGTTGACTAGATATTTCTAGGAAATTCGTAGCTTCCAAACGGAACATTCCTATTACTGTAATATCGTCTCCACCACTAAAGAAATTAAATATTATAATTTTTTTATGAAATATCAATTTTCTTCCGTGGCCAGTCCCTTTAAGGTGCAACCGCCCCCAAAATTGTGATTACAAATAACTCTCTCTAGTCTGTTTATTTTTGTGTTCTTCCTAGATCGTGTTGGAGGGCGAACATTTACTGTAGATATGAAAGCATCTAAGGGCAAGGATAAATGGGACCTCGGCGGTCAATGGGTATGCAGGTAAGTAGACTAAAGACTATCTGAAATCATAAAAACGATTGGCAGTTACCAGCTTCTTAATTTAGTAGACTATAGTTTAATTTTTTTTTCATTTTTATTTGTACTTAAATTAAGTAGATTATACCTTGAACGTTTTCAACTCAGTCACTGACAATTTCTCATAGCATATGTTGTCACCGAGTGTGGCAGAGGTGGCCAACGTGCGACCCTCTGGCCAAATACTGCCAGCGGAGAGAAACCATGATCAACCATAACCCTCCTTCGAATAGAAATAAAACAAAGTTAACAAACTATGAAAAAAGAACGAAAGGAAACAGTAATATAGACATTACCCATAAAAGCACTCGGTAGTTGTCAAATCTTACATCACTTGGTAGCTGCATGTCAAATGTTACACTGCACTGCAAATGCCGATATTAATGACTTTTCACATTCTTGGCATTCCCTTTACCGTAGATATGTATGTATGCATACCACTAGTCACTTCAATTCTATTCTCTTTATCCAGCCCTAATTAGAATTCATCATACAGCTTGATGAGCTTAAAAGCCGATCTGCATTGCCTTTATGTCCACTCTGCTCGATACTGTTCCGCCATCACGTTTAACTCATTGAACCCTTACTCCTCATAACATAACCTTCACGGTAATAAAACTTCAAGCTATGCGATCACTTTTCAGACATCAGCATCACATTCTCTGGCTGTTGGAAGAGCTTGGCATCGAAACGTACGAGCAATGGCTGGACGGGAAGAAACTGATGCAGTTGGGAGGCAACAATATATCATCTTACAATTCAACACTGCCCTCTCTATCCTTCTTCTCGCTGTTTGACCTGGGGAGGGCTCTTTATAAGGTGAACCTCCAAAATCATTCGTTATGAATTGATACAGCTATTGTCCTTGACAACGAGACTTGATTGTCAGTCAACACCTTAGATCTTCATTTCCTTTCTGACCTGTAAATGATTTTTCTTGCACAAACCATCTATCCTCCGTCTGTAGTTAGTATACAAACCCTAGGAACCTTCACACAATAACCGAGCTGCATTAACTCTTTAGCTTACAATATAAGTATACCTTCCCTATGGGTGCAGAGTTCTTCTGCTACAAATCTGCTGAGCTACGGATTGCCCCTCAATTCATTGTTTTATTTTGGCCTGTGGAAGCAATTAACAACAGCATAACTTCACATATTCTCTTTTGAGAAATGGTTTATGATGATAAGATCATCAAAACTTAGCAATATCAAACTTAGCAAACCAAGCAATATCCACCGGCGGAGAGGGGGGGGAGGGGGATTACCCCTAGGGGGTGTACATGCAATGGATTGGATAACACGACATTCTTCTGGTTCTCCGCGTTGAGAAGTAGCGGCATTCAAAACTGCTTCGTAATGTTACTCAGTTATTGAGCTTTGAGTGTCACAAACGCGGCTCCGATCGCTAAATCGGTCCTTCTACACATCCACACGATGTAACATTTTACTAATTTCAAATACTTCTACAAAATGGCTTAAGTTTCCTTGTAAGCGTGTGTGCAGCAAACATACGGAACTTCCTGCATTGCAGGGAGCAGCTCCGTGGTCTATAGCCGTTACTAATGTAATAATAATAATCATTATTTATGCAGGTAGAGAAATTGGTGAGACAAGTACCGCGACAAGATCCAAGATTATCAAAGAGGGCAGACGATTGGGATAAAATGACCCTTGAAACGCTAAGAGATCAAGTAGCAGTCACACGTGGTAAGCATACCCATCCACAATGGATGACCTACAGTACGTCAACTCTGGTGACGTTAATATTTGACTATCTCCACCCAGCTTGTCATTACCCATACGCTTGTCCCGTTCCCATAAGCTGATAACTAAATAAAGCTGGAGTAGTACATTGCTCTCTCTGCAGCTTCGCGAATGATTTGAATTACCATGCACACTATAAATTCAATACAACCATCTTTTTGGTAACTAAGGAAAAAGGAAAAAAATAGATATGCGCTGTTGTACCTTACATGTTTGACGGAATAAATACGTGCAGGTACAACGAAGGAGACGTAAAGAAATTGTTCAATCTCCAATGAAAGAGGATGTTCTTTAACCCAACGACAATATCTTGCCTATAATTCAAGATATTTTTGTCAGAAGAGGACTGCTCTGGTGAAGATTTTCAGGTTCGCCGACGTTCCGAAATGTTATACAACACCGAAAACAATTGTTGCCAAAGGTTTTGTTGTTGTTGTTGTTGTTGTTGTTGTTGTTGTTGTTGTTGTTGTTGTTGTTGTTGTTGTTGTTGTTGTTGTTGTTTGAAACTGGAGTTCCTGTTTAACCTAAAAATATAAGACCACGGAATAATTTATACTGAGTGTAATCTAGACTGAGAGAGAGAGCGTCTCCGTAAATTTCTGTGATTCCAATTTCCCGTAACCAGTGAATCTCCTTTAATAAATTGAAGCAAATAGTGCGCATTTAAGTATGAACCAATTCTGTTTCATCGTAGCGTAGCGTAGTACACACTTTTGCACTGATTTTGCTAACTCACGCAATGGTGTGATGGTTTTCTTGTTGTGTTAATATCTTTTTTAATGAATCCTTTAAATATTACGTAATATGGTGTACAAGTCACAGTAAGAGACACGGATAGTTAATTGGGTCTGTCGTAACAGCTGATAGCAATATACGGATCACACTGAAATATACGAGGTTAATAGGGTTAGTGCTCCCGACCAACAAAGTCAGATCGTCAAGTGAAAAAGAGATAAGAGTTACAATGTTCAGTCGATACAAGCATATATCACGTAACATTATCACCCAATGTAGACCAATTAATCAAAAATGTAGTAAAAAAAAATGTTTCTGCCAACAGTTTGTTATATTTGCCTCGGATTATTCCCATTACGTGATAGATCTGCAATATCATGGACCGCGTCCTCTATGTTTAGGGTCATAAACATATTTAATTTTGTACACAAAGCGATGGTCATACGGTGTATTATGTCGCTATGGTTTGAAAAAATTGCGTGAAAGTCGTGTTTTTATTGGTCGCTAGAATCTATACGAAATAACTGAGTGACTCGAAAGAAACTATCATACAACGCTGTTCTGGTTATCGTGGTGTCGAAACAGAGCAGGTCTAGACTGCAGACTGCATGTAGAAGCTTCGCGGTCTCCACATGTATGAGATACACCGTATCTTGTTTAATAGTTTAAAAAAATTGTTTACACCTGTATTGACTCTTCGTGCAGTGAAGAAATCAACGGTTAATGAAGTACTTAAGTTTCGACTTTGCCTTCTGAATCACATGTAGGCCTACCGAGTAAACTAATAATATATGTTACCTAAATTGCTTGTATGAAACAGTTCGCGGCAGATTATAATCTTTGTATAATATATGAGCGGTGTACAAGCTGTCTTGTAGATGTTTGTTGATTAGAGTTACATAGGATTGACGTTTAACCGTGTGTCTAATCGGGAGTCCTCCAGTAAAGAACGAGAAGACAATTATAACGTCTACAACAATTAAATATTACGACTCTGGATCAATGATTGTGGATCCAAGTTAAATTCGTAGAGGTTGTTGTGAGACACATCATTCCTTAACAGCCTTAAATGTACAGTCTCTTTATTTAGCTTGACATCCCTCTTGAAAACATTTCCCTTGGGAAGTGCTTCGGAATAAAAAAAAAATAATGACGTATATATGTGCATCTGTCGCTTCTTTCCACACGTAAAGCTAACATCAACGAGCGCAGAGGAATTGGCTACATATAAGGAGAAGGCAAGTACACTGGGTCAAACAAAATCCGAAAAGGAGGGTACATATTTTTGTACACCAGTTTGATTTCAAACGGCTTAAATCAGAATTATTCCTTTAACGTTGGTGTGGGATATTTTTGGTGGAGAGAGGGCGGTATCACACTGACACAGATACAAGCCAAGATGTTAAATTGTGTGAAAGTATTTTCTCTGTATTTTAATACCTTTTAATTCCCTTAGCCCGTTATTAGCTGATTATCTGCTTATCTCAGGCTGATGACTAATCAATAACAAAACAAATAAAATAACCATAAATAACTTGCAAATGAATATAAACTTGTAATAATGAGCGATAATTTATCGATTTTATGAAATTGAAAGTTCTTGAAAATTAGATATGTCAACACATATCGGTATTTAGAAGTTCATGTAGCTTTTGAAGGTAAACATAACAATTGTTGCGATATTTAATTTACCATAAAGATTTGCATATCGAACTAATTAATATATGGGATGGTTTTGTAATCATCACCGAAATGATACCTAAAAACTTTGATACACTCGCATTGGAGAATTTCTAGGCCTATATGAAATATACTAGAACAAGACAGGGAAATACACGAAAGGAACGAATTCTCACGTGAATATAGCCCCTCTTTAGTGACCATACTGCAAACATAAGGCAAACATAGAAACAAGTAGGCGCGCGCACGCTAAAGGCGCTTTGAAAAAAAAAGAGAATGGAAAGAGAGCTCTCTATTGATTATGAGAAGTCAACAATAGTTGGTTTAATGACAATGTTTCAGTGGTCCGGGTTAAAGCGAGAGGTTAAAAGAGAGCGAGTCGGTGGCTCTTGGCCTCCGTCCCAAATCCACATGACCTTTGACTGGCAATCTGAAAGTGGCGCTCCAAGAGCAAGCTGTTACCTTTTCAGTCAATTATTTCCTTTTATTGTTTGTTTTTACAAAAATGAAGATCCGTCCATTCTGACTCACGTCGGGATTGTCGTCCCTACGGATTCTCAACAGGTTCCTGTAATAGTATCGGCATTAGCCCCGGATTAACCTTTGTGGAGGTCCTGGGCACAAACTATTCAATAGTATCCCTTTGACTATCCCCCCCCCCCCCCCACAAGACAGCAATGGCGAAGGAGGGCTCACTTTCATCCTCTCCGCTCCTTCTCCCTTCTCGAAATGAAGTCAATAGATTTCCTTTGTACGTATATGTAAGCCCGGAATAGTTTACCCCAAAACTACATTACCGTATATTCTGTGCCAAGGGGCTTTGTGGGGTTCCCTGGTACTTTCTCCTTTGTGCTATGCTTAAATCCCCCCCCCCCCGAAATATCCTTGCATTGAAATATGGATCATAATTATCAGCTGCTTGATCATATTTCTCTGTTTTCCGCATCTTGCCAGCCACGAGGGAGACGTTTGATGTCGCAATAGCGATGATGAGTGGTGTTCGTTGCAGGGAGATCTCAGCCTTACATTTCCTTCACTATTCTAGTATGGCTGGAAGTTTCGAGAGGCTCCTAGAAGCCGATAACGGAGGTGCACAGGAGTGGAAAGTGAAGGTATGGTATTACGTAATGATGACATCATAGATTAATGAAAGTACATAGCGCTTGAACGCATATCTTATATACCGAGGATAATTTCTACAAAGTTTGTGTTTTAATGGTAGCCTACAGTTCTGTCACCTCGAATCTGCCACAGCCTACATCTGCAATGCACCAACGGTCAGCCCAAGTCATGTCGTGTGACGCAATAATGGCACGTCAGATAACATTTACAGAGTTATGTTACTTCCTGCGATGAAATAACTTCCAAGGGATGTGGTATCAATGTCTCTCCACATTCTTCAAAAAATTCTAAAAATGTATTTCTAATTTCGGTATCAATTGTTGTGATTATTTGCGTAATTAAGAGTGCATGATTAATTCCTTAATTTGTGTAAAGACATTTAGGTAGTTCCCCGTGAAAGGCGTAAGATCCTCTCCAAACCGAGGTTTACATCGGCACATGCTATTTTATCAAACAAAGCTTTTCCCTATCAATTTCGAAGATTGATAATGACCCTTCCTCACTCATTTTTGCAAAATATTCTTCCCTCCCAATTCTTCGAAAAGAAGTAGGCCTAGATTTGGTGATCAACTCGGATATCAGATGAACGGAATCATTTGACATGAAGTATCCTGGAAGTTTTATCTACGATTATACACTTTATGAGAAAAATCTTTCATTTGATGGTTGATTAGACTAAGTGTAATTAATCCATAATTACAGATTAATTAAAAGACTAAGAGATAAGTTCATGGAGTATATTTTGAGGTTATTATACACTTGGCTTAAATCGGTTTGTGTGAACATCCTTGATGATACATAATTAAAGGAGTTTACTTTTCTTGATTACTTTTCTTACACTGTGATGACGTAGTAGTATCTACTACTAGTATACGAACTCATGTTTTTTCAGTCCTTCGTAAGGACAAACAAAGTCACTGTAGATTGGTTGTTCGCAAGATATTCTTTTGTTTCACTCGTAAGCTGAGACGTGAACTCGGTTGCCCAGCAACCGATTTTGCCGCCACAATAAATTTTGGCGTGAGACACAACTTCAGATCATGGGTCATCTATCTACCAACTTTGACCCTCATCGGCCTGTGCGGTCTATGGACCAGTTGTGAACACAAACTTTTCTGTGTCAAATTCGACCTTTGACCCATGAATTTGACCTCAAAACACATGTAAACATGTTTTTTAGATGAAATCTTGTATACAAGTCATATAAGGTCCCATGCAAACAGCCATTTAGGATCAATAAATACAGCAAAAATAATATTTTCAATAATTTGACCTTTGACTCCTGACCTTAAATTTTTACGGGAAACACAATTTCAGACAATGGGTCATCTACCTACCGACTTTGACCCTCATCGGCTTTGCGGTCTATAAGCAGTAACGGACGCAAAGTTTTGAAACTGGAATTTTCTTTTGCACACACTTACACGCATGCACACATGGACATCTTTGCTCATTTTGACCCCTACCCGGGAGGAGGGTTCCCGGTCACCTTAAGTACTATACCAGGTTAGACTATGTATCATATGACAACCGTAGACAATGTTACCATGGCAACTGTTGCCATGGCAACTGATAGACCCATAATACTCTCTTACGTCCCAAAGAAGTATCTCACCCTGTATAGGGATGAGATAAAAATGAACGATATGGTTGAAAGAAATAAAGACATTAATCAATTAAAAACTTGTGATAA
Source organism: Stichopus chloronotus (assembly GCA_021234535.1). NCBI lineage: Eukaryota > Metazoa > Echinodermata > Holothuroidea > Aspidochirotida > Stichopodidae > Stichopus > Stichopus chloronotus. Next base: position 31,369,535 of record CM037829.1, on the reverse strand, counting down.
CCAGGGGCATCATATGGTGACAAACATCCATGCCACTATCTAGTATAAAAAGAAGAATAACAGAAGACGGGGTTGCAACCTGTGACCCCCCAAATGTCAAAGGTGGCAATGCGTCCAATTGATTCAAAAAGGTAGACCTCCGCTGATATACGCATATAGTTTTATCAAGTTACAGAAAGTTTATAAATATCAGCTAAAGGTAGATATACATACAATGAAAGCAGCCATTTATGACTTAAAAAAGTGAAAAGTAAACTATCAAGTATTTCCCAAATGGAATTGTTCTTGATAAAATCTAGAGCACACGTTTAGTCTAACCACCGAACATTTTGAAACCATTAAAGGGAGGAGGAATGGATGCGTGGGGGTGGGAAACGTCCTTACTAAGATTAGTTTGTGAGAAACCCTAGTCAGAAAAATACATGAAATAGACATGGCCGCACACACGCGCTGATCGGGGGGGGGGGGGGCTGCACGCCCTTTCCTTTTGGGTGACTAACGATTTTTGACCAACATTTTCTTTTGCCTAATATCCGAACGTCTGATGAGCCGCCGGGAAAGGGGAACAAGACTACTTCAGCCCTACCCAGCCCCAGTGAAACTGACGCCAGCAGTCTAACATGTGGCCTTCGGTGTGTGCCCTTCTCCCCTCCCCTTTCTAAAAATTCTGGATCTGCGCCTGGCACAGAGTAGTACAAAGCCCATTTACCAATAATGCACGTGAATTAAAGTGGAATTATATGTTGGACTTATTTGGATTCATCGCAGCATAAAGAGAGTCTGCATTAGTTTACCAAGTAATTTAAATGCATAATTACCAGTCAGTTTGAAGACTAAAGGCTTTCCACTATATATTTTTTCGAGTCATTTACACTGCCGATCTTGGGAGGAGGTGGATCATCAGTGAGGGTAAATGATAAACTCACTTTGCTACGGTCAAAACAGTCCTAGTCAAAACAAAAATACTGCAATAAAATTGGAAGAAGTGCTCTCAGTTTCTCTGCTGTTATGATTGTACTTCACAGGGTGGATTACAGCAAGTTTCTGAACTCTTGACCGATAAAATCGGTTCAGAAAAGCGTTAATACTTTCGGAACCTGTGACAGTTATCGACCAAAGTGACGAATCGTCAATTCAAGTAACTTCATCATCAGGTGGAAAGTACCGATGCAAATACGTCATCAATGCATCACCGTTACATTGCGCTGGTAAGATATGTGTATCACCGTTACAATTGCATATGCTGTTACAGTTGTGTATAGGTTTTTTTTTAAGATTTATCCATTTTTATTCTCTAAGGAATGAACTTGCCATTTTATCTGTTATCCATATTTCGTAATAATACGTTCGTGTAGTGTCATTCAATGTATGTGCGTAGTGCCGGACCCAGAACCAAATGCTAGGGGTAGAATTGAGGCAAGTCACGCTAGCTTTGTCCAAGGCCGGAGTGGTTGGGGTATCCCATCCTATGGTTTAGAAAATTGTTGAAAATAAAATTGTTAAGATAGCATGCACTTTTTTCATGAACTAGAAATTATAGAAATTTACTTCACTTTTAAATATCAGTGATTTTCATTAGTCTAACACAACAAAATGAAAATCTTTTTTGAACCCTCCCCTTCCCCCAACCGCCCCTCCGGCTTGGATCAGGCACTGTAAACATCCATACGTCCAGATAGAACGTACGGCATCAAATCAGGGCTATACCCTAACGAGATTCCCCCTATACGTAGGTCAGAAAGAGGGCTTTACATGGTAAAATTAATTAATAAATTGTGTGGCTCAAATGCTATCTTTAATTTCTTCAAGTTAACCGTCGACAATCGGACTATGTCCCACACAGCTAGGTGAATATTGAAAAAAAAAGAAATAAAAAAAAGAAGAAAAGTCAGGGTTTGATGGAACTGCTGTTGTTTAAAACTGTTACCAGTTATAATCATTTCCTGTTGTGATTTGAATTTCAAATTGTGTCGGAATACATATGCATATTTTTATTCAACAAATACATACATTGATTTACATTTTAGCTTCCATGGACTACAAGCCATCCATTCCATTGACCCGTCAGTCTTTGGCAAACCGTTCGCCAATGGGACACTTGTTCAAGTTTATCATCACCTACAAGGAGGTATTATCTAACTTGTTTGTATGAAACGTAAAATACTTCAAAATACGTCCGCGAACAATTATTTAATCATCTTAACATCGCATACCTTACCTCACAAGAATACGAACGATTTCAACAGCCTTGAACATTATTTTTTTTTTTCATGTCTCTAACGTAGCCTACACAACATTTCTTATCACGTAGGCGTTTTGGCGAGAGAGAGGATTTTCTGGCGAGGTAGTCAGTAATGGCGGCGCCCCTGATTTGCCCGGATGTGATAGTGGTCCAATACAATTGGTGTTCGACAGCGTGACAGGGCACGGTAACCCGGCGTTGGTTGGATTTTATGCAAACGCCTGGCAGTGGAGACTAGTCGATGTGAGTGGATGAGTTGGGGATTGGTGAACGACGTGTTTGGTACACAGTAGTGTAAGAAGTCAAGAACGATTGTAGTGATAAACGTTGGGAAGTTGTGTCATTTTAAGATTTATTTTCGAGTTGTTTGCTTTTGTTTTAATGTTTCTTTCGTAAATGACTTACTTGTGTTCCAAAGGTTTAATTAATGAGGATGTAATATATGAGTTTCATTCAAGTGTACCCTCTGTTAACATCACTCGTGCAATGGTACATCATTTACAGACCTGTTATCTGCTCGTTTGCACGGGCGTCGTGGACATTGTTTTTGCATCTTCTTCCAAGTCTCGTGTAATTCTTTCTTAAACAAATGGAAGTAACTGGCTGAATACTTTTACATTAACTGAGGTCCTGACCAACGTGACAGTAGCTTGTGGTGTTCCTGTATGCTATGCAGGCCTATTGTTCAACAAACAATATTTGCGTATGACTGCCCATTGAATATGACGAATGAAATATGTAAGTTTAACATTCGACCCTTTAAAACACATCGTGTGCATCAGTCTTCTCTATCCACGCACAAATAAAAGATAGGAAAGAGCATAAACTTAGTTGTAGGAGGATGAGGTAAATCTCCCTGACAGTGCCACCCCCCCCCCATCCTCTGCAATAAATCCATGCCCCACAAACTTTCAAGTATGTCTTTTGTTATTTATTAAGCTCGAGACCAGAAAGGCTGCTCTGCTGAAGCATCTGACTGAGTTTTTAGGAGAGGAGGCGGCCAATCCGCTTGAGTTTATTGATAAGGTAATGATCATTTATTAGTATCAGATCACCAAATCCACAATTTTGTTTCGAAGGGTTCCACATTCAGGTCTCAAGACATGTATATATTACCTGATATACCTGAGAAATAAATACAAGTCTTAACACTTGTCAAAATGCATGATGTATGATTATGGATAGGGTGTGCTGTGAGTGCATGAGAATTAACCATACTGTCCATACGTCCGTTTTTTTTTTTTGTTTTTTTTTTATATTCGTCTTCCATCCTCGGCACAATTCGCCGCCATATTTAGTAAAATAACTATATCCCTCTTCATATGTCCGTCATCCGTCATCGCTAACCCTATCCCGCTATCCGATTAAATCGCTTCTCGATCCGTATTTACTGACGCGTCTAATAACAGAAGAAATATTATGAACGTCATTTTCCTGGCCACCCGTTTCTTTGAAGCAGCTGACGATGTTCTTCTCCAGCGTTTTCATTAATGTTTCAGCGTAAGCAAGAATCCAGCGTTGACATTTCCCTTCAATGAAATGAGTCTGATTGGGGTATTTTTCACTCATTACTTGGAGTAATTCATCATTAAAGTTCCGTTCACCAGATAAAGTTGAAATTTGTCCAATTCATGATTTTAATCCATCTTCAGAAGACAGCCACGTTGCCCGCATCTTATCCAACGATATTCAGTGACATTGTCAACGTCATTAGGGAATAATGCTACATTTTTTATGATGCATGTGACCCCCTTCTATCATGACATTACAATATATTGTTGTTTGTTTCACGAATGTGTTTTTTTTTTCTTTTCTTCCTTTTTTTCTGATAGGACTGGACTTCTGAACCGTTTAATGGGGGATGCCCCGTCAATGTTGCAACCCCTGGCGCACTTTCATTCTTCTTCGACGGCATACGAACTCCACATGACAGGTATCTACAGTTAATCTTGGGATATATTTTATAAATAAAATAGACAACGAAAGCATACCTCGAATTTTGGCGACGACTTTCTTCGAAACTACTTGTGTGTACGACATTGATGGTATCGGTCCTCGAAATGATAAAGTATTAACAGAATTATAGAACATCTAAAACCCTTTGACTGTTGATATTGACTATTCTGAAGCTGTTATCTTAAAGGTGGTTTGTCGTCTTATCGATATTTCATGTGACGTCAATCTCTGCTTGATAAATCTGTACAACCGTCACTGTACGGCCACGCACTCCTTGCATGTAGCAATGAAACATATAGCGTGTGTGTGTGAATATGCATGCCGCTTTGGTATTACGTCAGTATTATTCATTGTACACGAGTGCTTGCAATGGGTACAATAATATAATATCCATCTGCACAATTGCACTGTGATAAATTGGACGTTTCTTTTTGATGTGATAACAAGGAAAGTTTGTAAACCATACTATGACTCTAATACTCTGGAGGGGAACAGTAATAACCGACCCACTTGATGAATGTATTGTTTACGTTTAATGCACAATACAGGGTCCACTGGGCGGGGACAGAGAGCGCCACTCAATGGAATGGATATCTAAGTGGAGCTGTTCAGTCTGGTATGAGGGCGGCAGAAGAGGTCCTAACCCATATTAATCCCTCGATGATATCGGACGGTTTGCTGCAGGATTTGGATAATAAATTTACCGAATCCTCTCAAAGTTCCAGTGGTTCTAGAGGAGTAGCTTTGGTTGTCGCAGGTATACTCGTGGCAGGCTTATGTATGCTGATGTACAGGTTTCGTGCAGAGTAGACTGCAGGAGAACTCGATGTTATTGGTCGAAATTTGTGTCTTACATTGTCAGCGTTTCTAAGACGTGAAAGTTTTCATCGCAAACGCCATTTGCTTTCAGATTATTCCCAAATTACCAGTTTGTATTGAGAAAATTGGATTTACCCAGATCTCGAGTTTGTTACAGAAATTTCTCAGACATTATGATTATTTAAAAGTCATGAAAATTTATATATTACTTATTTGTATTTAGTCTTCGATATGAAACGATTATCAATGAAAACGTGACGTGTTGGGAAATTCGTTGATTCTCAAAATAGAAGTAAATTAATCAAATGAATTATTTCATCATATTCATCACGTTATTTTAAATCAATTTTGTTTCCGACATGAGTCACTTTGCTGATATTTCTAGTGTTAATGTTTTGTTTCAAAGAAACATAAAAATATCTTCCTTTTTTATTTTACATTTGACAAACAAGTGAGTCACAAAGTACGTGTAAATGCTATTACATTATTTAAATAATATGAAGAATAGATGAAATTTTGTCTTTGTTAAATTGAACAAAAATTTGAGAACATTTGATCTTGAGAGTGTTTAGGCTATGCCAAATATTGCTTTGATGGAAAGAATTAATTTACCGAGTGTCCACACCGATTGCATTACACTCTTGGGGGGAATATATTGTTTTTCAGTTTTTAAGACTTAAATCCTCCTAAATTATTACCAGTGTTAGATATATAGCTGTATATCTATGGAATCCCCCCCCCCCCTCCCGAATTATGTAAAACACTGCAGCTATTTCGTAATGTATTTTCTTCAAAACTTCTTCATTTAGACCCAGGAATATTAGGTTACTAGTCTCTTGTTTCTTATTGCTTTCTGGTTTCTTTAGTGACTTTTTGCCCTTTCTACACCTCTCTCCGTTCTCTCCCCTATATTTACCCCTCCTCCCTTTATTTTCTTTGTATCTCCTTGTTCGTTATCTTTTGTTTCTCTATTTGCTTAGGGTAATTAGATCTATGTCGTATGCATTGTATATTACTTCTTGTATTGTGCTATATGAGCTAACGGTTTTGTTTACAAAGAAAGAGAACCAGTAAAAAAAGGGGGAAATAACATCGGATAAGATAATGTGAAGGTGCAATAATGGCACAGAATGACGGGCTGTTGCTACAGGATCTATTTTTTCCTTATCCGGTGTTTTTCCACATGTTATCAGGCCAATACAGGGATGCCTTCCATTGGAGCATCACTGTGATTGGCCAACAACTAACCTCAGTTTATACACCTTGAAATAATTGGCGCTAATATTCTCTTGTACCTTCGTATTGAAGACTGTGATCATGGAGTTGACATGGAGATAGGTTGTCAAATTAAGGAGTGGCTAAATGAAACATGCAACTAGTCAAAGTGCAGGCCAAAGAATTAGACATTTCTATGGTGTAGACTAACCATATGTGCACTGTTTTAGAGGAGTATTGAAAATTTGAATCGTAGAGGTAATTTTCGAATGAACGTATATAACCCTTCGAGGTTATCATCGATTTCAATATTTCAAAGCTCAAATCCGTCATCTGCTCATAAGCTGCTACGAAAGGATGAAATCCTGGACAATGTAGGATAAGCGACAGTTGTTAACAAGATACTTCCTTACCTATTAATCCCAATACAGTCATACCGTTGGTTTTGCTGTAATTAAGTTACATTTAGCAAAGATTTCCAACAATGCGTACTTGAATGGTTTCAAATATGTCGCAAATTAAAGAAAAAAAAAACCTAAGTGAGGATTTAGCTTTTCAATAAACTAGGTCTTGGTTAAAAGGAGGGAAGTTTACTTATGGAGAGTTTCTTCATTTTCATAGCCTTGTAAATATTTCTGTCTCGAAAGTGGTTTTAGCGCTGTGACAGAATGTCACTTTTGCGAGTCGTTTTACAACTTTTTAGAAGTAAATGTGGACTTGGCTTTTATCACTACCGAATATACCACTCTATTAAGGGGGGGGGGGGGCAATTAACGTTTACCTACTGAACGGCATTTCACCATCAGTTGCCGGGTAGCGAACTAACAAAAGTTTTGCTACGAAAATGAAATTCCCAGTTTGCAGGAAATTTGCACTTTGGGAGCCTTGATGAAGGCACCACGATATTATTTATTTCGTGATCTCGTGTTTCAAAAGCATATTCGTCCAAAACATAAAAGGGAATGATAATTGATATAAGTCCTCTGCTCTTGGGAAGGGGTGGTTAGGAATACATATCTGAAGTTCGATTACATAATTCGGAAAGATAGACGATTTTCACATAAATCAGACATTTTGGTAGGGCTATAGACTTCACTGAAAATAGAAACAAAGTCATGACGATTTCGCTCATTACAAAATTGTTCCATATTGCCGTATACATTGAGATCGTTAATCAATATAGGCCTAAAGTGACAGCGAGAGATTTTATCCATCGACACAAGAGAAATAAAAATAAAAGTGACATGTTTTAAAATCTTAAACGGTCAAACGTGTGGAAGATATCCACATCCTTATGGTAAAACTTACATATTTCAGGCAATTCTGATTTTATTTAAAGGAATTATTTTCAGCGTATTCTGCAAGATGAAAGTCTATGGAAACATTGCTTAAGAATTGGAGATTACTAAGATTAATTAAAGTAAAGCTAAAAGAAAGATACGTGGTAAAGATACATTCGCTTACGTGTTAACCATGTAGAGGTTATTCTAAAACTTTAACGTCTTCAATGACGTCATCAGCTACGTTTTCGACTGCCTGTAGTTTCTTCGCACAAAGGGACGGTTATATCTCAACGTTAGGAATATTTATTTGAAGTTTGAACACATTCGCAAAGATAGACGTTTTTCGAATGAATCAGACATTTTGGTAAGGCTCTACCCTTGAGGATTCATAAAAAAGAGACAAATTGATGACTTTTTTTTCCAATCATGCAAAATTTCATCCATATTGCCCACATGCATCCTTATTCGATTTTATATGATATGCAGCTCGAATTTGTCTCTCATCAAAGAAGAAAACATTAAAGTCTGTATTGCATCAACCCTAAGCTATATTTTTACCTCCCTGAAAGCCAAATTCTCAAGTGGTTCTAAGTTACAGTACTCTAAGACTGACAGCAAATTCAAAAGATGCAGAGCAGCTCGTATTACACAGCGTACGCAGGGATCCATTGTTTTGATTACACATGTGGAGGAATTTAAGACAGGCTGAGGGTGGGACTAGATGTAGGTGGTTGGGAGAATTGAAACTGTCTGGGGTGATGAGTTTTTGTCTTTAAAGAAAAGGACATTTTTTTTTTTTTTTTGCATTCTGAACGGGGAGAAAGGCGAACGCAGCCTATCCCGGCATCCTTATTCAATAGGAAACATAGTTTGGGATTCCTGGGATTGGGATTTGATCCCAAAACAATAATTTTTCACGTATTCTAAAAGGCAGACATACATTAAAGCCTTGCGTATGTCTAGGAGATTGTTTCGTGACAGTATTTCAAAGATAAAAGTAAGATTTGGTGCGGTACCTTCTTCTAAAAGTAAACCAGGCGTGTTGGGGGTTATTCTGTTATTTTAACACTTTTAATGACGTCACCATGCACCTATACGTTTTACCTTTTTTGTAGTAGTTTCTTCACACGAAGGGACGACTATGTCTCAAGGGTTGGATTACATATCTTTTAGTTTGAACACATTCTGAAAGATAGACGATTTTGGCATAAGTAAGACATGTTGGTGAGGTCATGGATTATTAAAAATTGAGACAAATTGATGAACTGTTCGATGATTAAAAAATTCTTCCATATTGCCTTCTTCGAAAGGGCTGAAGAAGAATTAAAGAAGTAACGACACCATCTGATCGGAGTGGGCACCATC